>CM072815.1:53285043-53885043 GCA_036937905.1 Salvia rosmarinus | reverse complement strand
ATAAGATGGTACATCAAAACAAATATCACTTCATTCTCCAAAACCTACAACTACCGTGAGCTTCCTTAAAGAAAAACAAAGAGTGTTCTTCAATTCTCTTCACCAAATCTTTGAGCTAAATCATTTGCACAATAAATCCAAGCCGGTAAAGAGGTTAGAAATCGAACAAGCTTCGATTATACGTTAAAATTTCTAATTTCTAACCGTTCGATTTTAATTTATAAGCATATGTTCTTATGAGAAATTATGCTAGCATGTATTGTTGTTTATTAATTATGTTACACATGAAATATATGTTTTATATTGGTGATTTAAATTAAAGCCTAAGCATGTTATAATTATTTTATGATGATCGAAAATCTTAGGGTTTGATATGATAATGGATTAATGTTATATGTTAGTAATAGAAATCATTGTGATTATTTGGGAATTTTTAGAAATTATATGCTATTATTTTGAAAATACCGAAAATTAATTAGGATTCGTAAGTTGAGGTACAAATTGTATTTAAGTGATATTTTAGCATATTATTGATCTATGACCTTAATTAAGTATCTATCATATGAATTTACTACAATTTTTAGAAAATATATGTTCATGTTTTAAGAAAATTTCGAAAGGCCTAAAGTGTGGTATGTTGATGTATGAATTATAAATGTTGAATATTATGATGTATTATTGTTATATGGTAATGTTTAGACGTTGTGTGAATTTGTTGAAATTTTACAAAATGTTTGTTAATTATTGAGAAAAAAACCGTGAGTTATGAGTCTTGATACATTGATGTGTTAATTGATTTGTTGGATATTATGTTATAATTATGATATAGGATGATATTTAAGCATTGTGTAATTTAATTAGAATTTTAGAAAAATATTTGGTATATTTTTGTGAAAATTCGAGAGCTATAGTATGGGTTAGGTGATGTCCAAATTTTCCTTTAGCTAATGTTAATACATATTAACGATCCTATGATAATATAGTATACTATATGAAATTAGAGGAATTTTTGATGAAGTTTAAGAATTTTAACCATAACGGCCGTGAGCTTTGGTTGAGAAATTAAGGGTTTTAAATCCTTTTTATCAAGAAAAATAATACATTGTATGCTTAGAATATATTTTAGATTAATTAAGTATTTATGGGATTTTATAAACATAGTATACTATGTTTACGGCGAAACGTTATATTAAATAACGTTGGTTATGAAAAATAATGTATAATGTATAAGTTAATTCATATTAAACTAAAATATTGATAAAGTTTATTGATTTACGTGAAAAATCGAGAATTAGGGTTTTATGAAAAGAAATCGATTTATTTGGAACTTGGTTATAACATATGTTAAGAAAAGTCAAAACGTTGACTTAAGATTGAACGTATGAAATACATTGAATAAATACACTAATACGTGTAAAACGTATTAATTTTTATAACAATATCTCATTTGTGAGAAATGATTTCATAATTGAAATCATTTTTATCAAAAGACGTTAGTACACGTTCAACGTTTAACCTAAATGGTTAATATGAGATCGTAGATCATATTACATCTCTATCGAAGTACGAGAAATATTTAGTTAAGATACGCGTTGAAACGACGTATTAAATTTAGTTAAGGGATGCGAATTATTATATTATAAAGTTATCAAAGTTTATTAAACTTTGATGTTCTCGAAAGACGTGATCGACGTACTAAAATAGTTTTACGTAAATGTTGGGCGTGGGCGTGAGCAAGCGGCGAGAAAAAGAATCATATTTTGATAATCGACGATCCAGGTGGGCTTTACTATACTCAAAAAGATAAAATGCTTACCAAATGATTTTTTTACGATGCTTATTTGCAAGAAATGATAATGAAATGATTTATTTAATTACCTGTCCAAAATATTTATGTTTTATATATGTATCCTATCCATAAATGTTGATGAATGTGTTGGTTCGCTACCAACTCATGAATGAAATCGAATTCGGATCCTATGCCGGAAGGATTATACCTGGCTAGGTTTAACGTGTACACAAACAATGGTGACTGGGGGGCTGTAAGGAAAATGCACGGCTGGTCATAACGACGTAGAAGGAGGCCTACTTCTACGGCGTTAATGGAAATGATATGATGAAAGTAAGAGATATGGATCATACATACAAGGAAAATATGTCTGGCCAGACAACTATTTATGAAATGATGAAAATGTTTCGTAAGTACAAGGCCTTTTCAAATAAAACCCTTGTATCTTACTATGATGGGGCAGTGTAATTTAAATTGATAAAATGTTTTGGCATGAGTTCACTGAGTCCATTCTTGTACTCAGCCCTGCATTTTTGTTTTTAAATGTGCAGGTTGAGCGGATGGTGGATGGAGGCGTGTTGGTGTAGTCGGGCTCTTTTTGATAATGAAATGTTAGAAACCTTGAATACACATCGTCATATGTGTATTCACATGCTTCTCCGCTGCGATAGAACGCTATGTTTATGTTTTGATGTTGACAGTTGAATCCCTCCAGATCAGTGGATCTTTTGTTAAGGACTTGTTGCCCCTTTCTATATGTAAATTATGTGTGTCTCATACTTGATGGTTAAAACTTCTTAAATTGCTTGATGTATGTTCCACAAGTCTTAGATAAATTCTCTTTAATGTTCTGTGATTACTGTTCCAAGTTTCAGTCCTCATTAATCCGTCCTTAGGATTAGAGGGCTGTTACAAAGTGGTATCAGAGCAGTTCGCTCTTTGAATCCCAAAACCTTCTTTTAAAAGTCAAGTCTAGATTGAGTCACTAGACTTCTAGAAATCAGCTGACTATGCTCAACACTCCATCACATCAAGCTCAACCGGGATGAGGTAAGTGATTTCTCCTCAAGTTTTGAAATGAAAAGTTAAATGATGAAAAAGATTGAAATCACGTTTTGAAAAGTAAAAGTGGAGAAATGTTATGAAGTTTTAATGAAATGAAAGTTATGTTATTGATTTGAAATCAATGGAAGTTATGCAAGTGATCAAAGTTAGAAATGAATGTCTATGTTTGATAATGGGCATAATGTGCCAATAATGAAATGTTGAATTTGCAAAATTCAAGTAAAATATGCTTACGAGCAAGCTATGTTATAAAATTGAATAAAACTTTCAAGTTTAATAACAAAATCCATTCAAGTTTCAAGATTTTGTATAATGAATGAATATGCTTGAAATGAACTATGTTTTCAATATTTGAAACTTTAGTTTCAAATCTCAAGATTAATTATGACAAATGAATATGTCATCTCAAAAAGAACATAGACGATATAAGAAGCATGATCACGTATTGCAAAAGAACATAGAAGTACGAACTTCATTCCATTACAAGAACGACATGAAAAACAAAAGTAAAGTTAGACTCGAGCTCAGAAAGCAAAAGTTTGATACGAAAAGGAATGACCTCGACTTCGTCACTTCGACTTCGACTTCGACTTTGATTTCGGCACTTTGACATCAACTTCGGCATCTTCGACCTTGGCAGCACATATGACCTCGGCGTCGGCATCACCCTGTACGACCTCGGTGTCGGCATCGGTATGCACGACCTCGGCGTCGACATCATTGTACGACTTCGGTGCGGGCGTGCGGATTTTTCTGCACTGCGCAGTGATTTTGTTTTGGCCAGCTCTCCTTCGTTTGAACTCCGATTTACGCACGGTTTTTGCCTACGTACTCCTCACGCACTGTACTTTATTTGTTATGAAGGACCAAACCCCTGTTTCCTTCTCCAGAACTCACGCGATTCAGTGGAAGTTAGTTCATGGTTTACTTAGGACAAGAACCTTATAGTATGATAAGAATCTTAGAACGCTACTAGATAGTAATCTTCCCAGTAGAGTAAGAAAGCTACGACGTGTGTTGTATATGAGAACATTTCCTGATAACATTTATCTATTTATCAGATGTGTTTGGATTGTTTATCTGCCTTATAGATATGTCCAGTTTGTCCTATCTGCTTAACAGATGTGTTAAGTTTATCTTATCTGTTTATCGGTTATATCTAGATTGACTTATGCTAGTTTTATCTGTGGAAGATGGCGAGGACGCATCACACAGCTAGGAGGAGGTTAGGGCCGAGAGCTATGCCGGAGGAGGTGATTCACGCATACCATACTTACGGCATGTGATGGGGTGATAGCTTTGGAGAGTTTCTGATGCATTACCTCCGACACTGGATGGATGCACATGAGCATGGCGTGACGGATTTCGACGGTGTTGAGCGCCTCTTGACCTGATTACCGTGTGATTGGGAAGACTATGCCAGGGAAGTATAGGGTGACTATATCTACCGTGTGGACGGCAGTTATGATTTGATCGCAGACTTACCGAGATTCATCAGTCACCTGAGTTATGTCTTCAGCATGTATGGGGTTGCACCGAGAGGACCTTATCTTCCTCCGAGAGAGTATACCTGGCGTGATGTGTCGCCAGAGTGGCTGTATACGGAGATCCCTTGAGTGGTCGATCCCGTGGTACCGAGGTATCTGGAAGCAGGAGACCGACCTGCACATGTGACTAGGGCATCACGACCGAGAGCCTTGGGGACGCCAGTCTTCCCGCCGCTGTCAGTGGGACATCTATCACGACCGCCACTCCCGATCCTACCACCGATGATGGTGCCACCGCCTCCAGCAGAGCCATATCGACAGACGGCGTGTATGAGGGTGACTGCCCTCGAGATGATTATAGTCCGATACGCAATATACATGCCATTGGGGATGACGGAGCGGGACCATCTAGGGTACACGCACGCGAGGATGATTCAGATGAGGACTACGATGAGGGAGGATCGGAGGAGGATCCTAAAGAGGATGAAGACCGGACTAGGACGAGTGAGATTCAGCACGATGAGAGTGGATGGATCGTGTAGATATGTATAATATAGTATATGTGTGTAGCATGCTTGGTTATGTCAGGTAGTAGAAAAGAGAAACATGGTATTTTGCAATGTTATGTAATCCAGTATGTAGTGATGATGGCTAAGTTAGAAGGAGTGCCCGTATGTACGTGACTTCTTTTGTGTTGGCTGCTTGTACATAACAGTCCTCCTTGAGGCACAATTTTCTGATGTATATATATATATATATATATGATGACCCTGAAATGGGCTTTTGCGGCAAAAATGAGTATGACAAGGATAAATGGTTTTATTAAAGCTGTTTTATGATAAGATTATATGATGATATTATATATGTTTAAATTGTGATCATGATATGCGATGTTAATTATATGTTTTAAATAACAGAATGCCGCCTAGAAGCGATTATGAGCAGAGAGGTAGAGGAAGAGGAAGAGGTAGTGGAAGAGGTAGAATTCCGGTACAAGAAAATGATAATATACCCCAATCACCCCCACCTCCACCTGATCGTAAGATAGAAGAACTTTTTCTTAGGCAGAATCCACCTTCCTTTAACGGAAAAGAAAGTCCAGACGATGCAGAGCAGTGGATAAGAACCATGGAAAGAATTTTCGACTTTCTACGATGTACAGCGCAAGAAAGGCTGTCATGTATTACTTTTCAACTCACTGGACCTGCCAACTTCTGGTGGGAAGCCAGAAGAAATATTTTAGCACCGGAGCAAATGGATGAGTTTACCTGGGAAGATTTCAAAAGAGAGATGTATGAGAAATACATCCCAAAGAGTTATAGGAAGAGAAAGGAGCATGAATTCTTCATTTTGAAGCAGGAAAAGATGTATGTGACAGACTATGATCGCACTTTTTGCGATATGTCAAGATATGCTCCTGATCAAGTGAGCACGGACCTGAAGATGTCAGAAAAGTTTAGGTCTGGTCTAAGGCCAGAGATAAGGATGTCTCTCGCCAGTCATGGAGATTTGACCTACACTGAAGCTCTGGGTCGAGCTTTAGATATTGAGGCAGCTATGCCAGAGGATAAGGCAGCACAAGCTCAGACACAAAATACAGTGGATAAGGGAAAGAGAAAATGGGAAGGAAATTTTGGTAACAATAATCGAGGAAATTTTGGAAACGCAAACAACAAGAGGTCGTGGCAAGGGAACGTAGCGCCACAAGTGCAAGAATGGAAGAAGCGGTATTCCCTACACCAATGAGGGGTCCACAAGAACCGATGAAGACCCTTCCTTGCCCGAAATGCCAAAGATTGCACAAAGAAATGTGCTTGGCGGGCAGCGGCAGTTGTTTCAAATGTGGCGTGAAGGGCCACTATGCTAATGATTGCCAGAGAATACGCCCGGAGTAACGGAAGGCTAAACCAACCGGCAATGCCCACCACTCGGTATTCAATATCAGCCCGACTTTAGCAAAGAATAATACCATAACGTCAAGAATAAAGAAGAACAGCAGCGAGAGAAGAAGAACGACAACAACCACAGAACCAGCAAAGGCAAGCACCCCGTCAGCCTCAACCGGCTCAGGTTAGAGCTTACGCTCTACACCGGAGGCAGAATGAACAGAACCAGGGAAACCTGGCAGGTATGGGAAAACATCTCAACATACCTGTTATACTTTTGTTCGATACGGGTGCTTCGCATTCTTTCATTGCAAGAGCATGTGTCGATATGTTGGAACTTAGATCTGAAAAAGCGAATCAGGAAATGAGAATCTCTTCACCCATAGGAGGGATTATGACTGTTACGCATGTTTGCTCAAACCTAGAGTTGAACCTAGGATCACTTAAGGTTCTGGCGAATAACTTGAACATAATACCTATGGGCAATGTAGATATAATCCTAGGAATGGATTGGTTAGCTGAAAACCATTCTACGATTCTATGCAAGGAGAGGAAAATTTCGTTCCATTTTCGTGGACAAAAAGCTACGAGCTTCCATGGAATCAACATGGGGAAGAACATCCCGATTATATCAGCACTAAAGGCAAGAAGAATGATAAACAAGAAAGGATGTCGCGCGTTTCTTATTTACCTGAATGGGGAGGATAAAACAGAGATAAAAGCTGAAGATGTGGAGATTGTTCGAGAATTCCCGGATGTTTTCCCGAAAATCTACCGGATTACCCCGATGAGCGGTTGGAATTCACCATCGACGGAACCGGATCGGCTCGATGTCGAAGGCACCTTATGTAATAGCTCAAGGAACTGGAAGAATTGAAAATCCAAATTCAAGAACTGTTGGACCTAGGTTTTATCAGACCTAGTGTATCGCCTTGGGGAGCACCAGTCTTATTTGTCAAGAAGAAGGATGGTTCCTTGAGGATGTGCATAGATTACCGAGAACTGAATAAGCTGACACTCAAAAACAAGTATTCATTTCCAAGGATAGATGACTTGTTTGATCAATTACAAGGAGCAAGTGTGTTCTCAAAAATCGACCTTAAGTCAGGTTATCACCAACTCAAGGTACGGCCGGAAGACGTATCTAAAACTGCATTCCGAACGAGATATGACCACTATGAGTTTATAGTTGTGCCGTTCGGATTAACAAATGCACCAGCCGTATTCATGGATCTCATGAATAGAGTGTTCCATCCATACTTAGACAAATTGTTCTTAGTCTTCATAGATGATATTCTCATCTATTCGAAGAATGAAGAAGAACATAAGGAACACTTGAGAACGGTTTTGCAATCCTTGAGATCTGAACGACTTTTTGCTAAGTTTAGCAAATGTGAATTTTGGCTGAATGAAGTAATGTTCCTTGGACACATTGTGTCGGCTGAAGGAATTAAAGTGGATCCAGCCAAGGTAGAAGCGGTACAAGAATGGAAATCGCCTAGAACCCAAAATGAAATCAGAAGTTTCTTGGGATTAGCTGGTTACTATCGGAGATTCATTGAAGGATTCTCGAAGATAGCAAGGCCAATAACCCGCTACTCGAAAGGGATCAAATTTTCTTGGGATCAAGAATGAGGTAATTTCAAAAGCTCAAAGAAAAGTTAACAAGTGCGCCAGTACTAGCGGTTCCAGAAGCAGACAAAGAATATGTAGTCTATACTGATGCTTCTAAGAACGGACTGGGTTGTGTGTTGATGCAGGAAGGAAAAGTAATAACTTATGCATCCCGACAACTTAGACCACATGAACTGAATTATCCAACTCATGACCTGGAACTAGCAGTAGTAGTACATGCACTAAAAATTTGGAGACACCATCTCTATGGAGTGAGGTGTGAGATCATCACAGATCATAAAAGTTTGAAATACTTTTTTGAGCAAAGAGATCTAAATATGATGCAAAGAAGATGGCTCGAATTGGTAAAGGATTACGACTGTTATATAAATTATCACCCGGGTAAGGCAAATGTGGTAGCCGATGCCTTGAGTCGTAAGAATCAAACCAAACTTGGATGTCTCTTTACAAAGGAAGAAAAACTCGTTGAAGAGTTTGAGAGAATGAAGATAGAAATGGTTGAACAACCAGAGATGATCACGAGTCGTATTTCTACACTCACTTTGACGTCTGACTTAAGAAAAAGGATAATAGACGAGCAAAGGAAGGATGAGAAGTTGGAGAGAACAAGAGTGAAGGTAAGAACAGAAGGACTGAAGAATTTTCGAGAAGCGTCAGACAATGCCTTATTGTTTGAGGAAAGATTGTGTATTCCAAACAATGACGAGCTTCAAAATAAAATCATGAGTGAAGATCATGAGACTCCTTATACCGCCCACCCAGGCAGTACTAAGATGTACCAAGATTTAAAAGAAAAGTTCTGGTGGGAAGGGATGAAACGAGACGTAGCCTCTTTTGTAGAGCGTTGTCTTGTTTGTCAGCAAGTGAAAGCATTACACCAACGCCCCTACATAAAGTTACAGCCTTTGGGAATACCCGAATGGAAATGGGAGGATATAGCGATGGATTTTGTTACGGGTTTACCAAAGTCAAAAGGGAACATCTTGCTATGTGGGTAGTAGTGGATAGACTCACAAAGTGTGCTCATTTTACGCCAATTGATTACTCATGGATCGATAAGTTAGCCCAACAGACGTAAAAGAAATTATGCGCCTACATGGGGTACCAAAATCTATCACATCGAGATGAGATTCCAAATTCACTTGAGATTTTGGATCACTTACAAAAAGAATTGGGCACGGTTAAATTTTAGCACGGCAAGCCACCCTGCATCGATGGACAATCGAAAGGACGATTCAAACACTCAAGATATGCCGAGAACGGTAGTGTTGGATCAAGGTGCAAAGTGGGAAGATGTTTTACCCTCATTGAGTTTGCCTACAATAATAGTTATCAGCGACGATTAATATGGCCCGCATTTAAGCTTTGTATGGAAAGAAATGTCGATCACCGCTTTATTGGGATGAAGTAGGTGAGAGAAGAATTTTAGGGCCTGACGCAATAAGTGAGATGATTGAGATCGTCCGTCAAATTAGGCAAAGAATAAAAGAAGCTCAAGATAGACAAAAGTCTTACGCTGATACGCGTAGATCTGAGCTACATTTTGAAGGTGGAGATAAAGTCTTTCTTAAAGTTCTGCATCGAAAGGAATTATAAGGTTTGGAGTGAAAGGAAAATTGAGACCCCGTTTTATAGGACCTTATGAGATCCTAGAAAGAGTAGGCCCAGTAGCCTTTAGATTGGCACTTTCGCCAAGTTTGGGGAATGTACACAATGTTTTTCACGTGTCACAACTAAGAAAGTACGTTTATGATCCGAAACACGTGATCCATCAAGACAACGTGATCCTCAACCCAGATATGAGTTATGAAGAAGAACCTACGGCGATTCTGGATCGTAAGGTTCAACAATTAAGAAACAAGTCCATTCCGCTAGTAAAAGTGTTGTGGAGACATCATGGATAAGAAGAGGCCACGTGAGAGCTTGAGGATGCCATGGAAGAAAGATACCCCGAACTTTACTAAGGTATGCAAATTTCGGGACGAAATTTCTTTAAGGGGGGTGGAATGTAATATCCCGAAGAATTAAAGGCCTAATTACGATAATTAAAATTCGTAAATTAGGGTTTCGTCGTGATAATTTAATTAGTAATTTATCAAATATTGATTTTGACTAATTATGATATAATTGATTCTTATATCATATTCACTAATGATTGTGAATTAAGGAATATAATTATATAAAGTATTTCGGCAGTAATATTTTAACGTCGATTGAATATCGATAGTTAAAATTTCGTAAAATTTTCTAAGTGACGAAGCTTAGAATTAAACTTCCTTATTAATGGAATGATTTAATAAAGTGATTACAACTTTATTACGACCATTTTGAGATTGTCGATTATAAACGTTTTGAGACGTTTCAAACGTCAACGTTTAGAGACGATTAGAAAATTGAGTTTAATGATCAAGGAATTATAATATTTAAATTCCTATGATTATTTTATGTAATTATAGTATTATTTAGCATTAAAACAATGCTAGAAAATTTAGGAATAATTATGGAATAAAATGTGTAATTTTCGAAAACCCTAATTTCGAAAATTAGGGTTTTCACACATAAATCTTTCTAATTATTTTTCCTATGATATAATTTATCATCTAAGACATATATTATGATATATATCTATAAATGGCAAGAAAATCAAATGTTGGGCACTTAATTTCCAAAAGTGTCGTGAACAATGCTTAGATGTATTAACATGAACCAATTTTTGTGATCTTCCAAGTTGTGACATATTAATATGATATAATTACACACTAACCAAGGCATTAATGAAGTGAATCAAGTGGAGGCTTTGTGAATAGTGTGATAGCCGTGTGTTTTGTTGACAATTGAGGTTGGATGAATTGATACAACTCTTAAGCATGAATTTAATTACTTTTGGTAGTGTGTAGATATTATGTATCCTATATGAGACAAAAAAAATAACTCATCCTTCTTTGTGTAATGAGAGAGCCGACGGCTCTTAATAGATTAGGAGTAAGATCATTTTGTTTTGTTCAAAAAAATTGTGTAAGAACATTTACTACACCATAGTGATGATGTATTAAGGGTGTGAGTCACCAAGCAAAATTTAAAGGCTTGCATTTGTATTTGTGAGTGAAGAGAACCGAGAGAGAGATAGGAATTAGGTGCAATTATTTAGTCACTTTGCATAAGTAATAAGATGGTACATCAAAACAAATATCACTTCATTTTCTAAAACCTACAACTACCGTGAGCTTCCTTAAAGAAAAACAAAGAGTGTTCTTCAATTCTCTTCACCAAATCTTTGAGCTAAATCCTTTGCACAATAAATCCAAGCTTGTAAAGAGGTTAGATATCGAACAAGCTTCGATTATACGTTAAAATTTCCAATTTCTAACCGTTCGATTTTAATTTATAAGCATATGTTCTTATGAGAAATTATGCTAGCATGTATTGTTGTTTATTAATTATGTTACACATGAAATATATGTTTCATATTGGTGATTTAAATTAAAGCCTAATTATGTTATAATTATTTTATGATGATTGAAAATCTTAGGGTTTGACATGATGATGGATTAATGTTATATGTTAGTAATAGAACTCATTGTGATTATTTGGGAATTTTTAGAAATTATATGCTATTATTTTGAAAAAACCAAAAATTAATTAGGATTTGTAAGTTGAGGTAAAAATTATATTTAAGTGATATCTTAGCATATTATTGATCTAGGACCTTAATTATGTATCATATGAATTTACTAGAATTTTTAGAAAATATATGTTCATGTTTTAAGAAAATTTCGAAAGGCCTAAAGTGTGGTATGTTGATGTATGAATTATAAATGTTGAATATTATGATGTATTATTGTTATATGGTAATGTTTAGACATTGTGTGAATTTGTTGAAATTTTATAAAATGTTTGGTTAATTATTGAGAAAAAAACCGTGAGCTATGAGTCTTGATACATTGATGTGTTAATTGATTTGTTGGATATTATGTTATAATTATGATATAGGATGATATTTAAGCATTGTGTAATTTAATTAGAATTTTAGAAAAATGTTTGGTATATTTTTGTGAAAATTCGAGAGCTATAGTATGGGTTAGGTGATGTCCAAATTTTCCTATAGTTAATGTTAATACATATTAACGATCCTATGATAATATAGTATACTATATGAAATTAGAGGAATTTTTGATGAAGTTTAAGAATTTTAACCATAAGGGCCGTGAGCTTTGGTTGAGAAATTAAGGGTTTTAAATCCTTTTTATCAAGAAAAATAATACATTATATGCTTAGAATATATTTTAGATTAATTAAGTATTTATGGGATTTTATAAACATAGTATACTATGTTTACGGCGAAACGTTATATTAAATAACGTTGGTTATGAAAAATAATGTATAATGTATAAGTTAATTCATAGTAAAGTAAAATATTGATAAAGTTTATTGATTTACGTGAAAAATCAAGAATTAGGGTTTTATGAAAAGAAATCGATTTATATGGAAATTGGTTATAACATATGTTAAGAAAAGTCAAAACGTTGACTTAAGATTGAACGTATGAAATACGTTGAATAAATACACTAATACGTGTAAAACGTATTAATTTTTATAACAATATCTCATTTGTGAGAAATGATTTCATAATTGAAATCATTTTTATCAAAAGACGTTAGTACACGTTCAACGTTTAACCTAAATGGTTAATATGAGACCGTAGATCATATTACATCTCTATCGAAGTACGAGAAATATTTAGTTAAGATACGCGTTGAAACGACGTATTAAATTTAGTTAAGGGATGCGAATTATTATATTATAAAGTTATCAAAGTTTATTAAACTTTGATGTTCTCGAAAGACGTGACCGACGTACTAAAATAGTTTTTACGTAAATGTTGGACGTGGACGTGAGCAAGCGACGAGAAAAAGAATCATATTTTGATAATCGACGATCCAGGTGGGCTTTACTATACTCAAAAAGATAAAATGCTTACCAAATGATTTATTTACGATGCTTATTTGCAAGAAATGATAATGAAATGATTTATTTAATTACCTGCCCAAAATGTTTATGTTTTATGTATGTATCCTATCCATAAATGTTGATGAATGTGTTGGTTCGCTACCAACTTATGAATGAAATCGAATTCGGATCCTATGCCGAAAGGATTATACCAGGCTAGGATTAACGTGTACATAAATAATGGTGACTGGGGGGCTGTAAGGCGAATGCACGGCCGGTCACAGCGACGTAGAAGGAGGCCTACTTCTACGGCGTTAATGGAAATGATATGATGAAAGTAAGGGATATGGATCATACTTACAAGGAAAATATGTATGGCCAGACAACTATTTATGAATTGATGAAAATGTTTCGTAAGTACAAGGCCTTTTCAAATAAAACCCTTGTATCTTACTATGATGGGGCAGTGTAATTTAAATTGATAAAAAAATTTGGCATGAGTTCACTGAGTGCATTCTTGTACTCAGCCCAGCATTTTTGTTTTTAAATGTGCAGGTTGAGCGGATGGTGGATGGAGGCGTGTTGAGTAGTCGGGCTCTTTTTGATAATGAAATGTTAGAAACCTTGAATACACATCGTCATATGTGTATTCACATGCTTCTCCGCTGCGATAGAACGCTATGTTTAAGTTTTGATGTTGACAGTTGAATCACTCCAGATCAGTGGATCTTTTGTTAAGGACTTGTTGCCCATTTCTATATGTAAATTATGTGTGTCTCATACTTGATGGTTAAAACTTCTTAAATTTCTTGATGTATGTTCCACAAGTCTTCGATAAATTCTCTTTAATGTTCTGTGATTACTGTTCCAAGTTTCAGTCCTCATTAATCTGTCCTTAGGATTAGAGGGCTGTTACATTGGTTCTTCCACCAAAATTTGGGGACAATACGTAATGTTTTCCACGTGTTACAGTTAAGAAAGTATGAATATGATCCAAAACACGTGATCCACCATGATGGTGTTATTCTTAACCCAAATATGAATTATGAGGAAGAATCTACGATTATTTTGATTGTAAGATTCAATGGTTAAGGAACAAGTCAATACCTTTAATGGAAGTCCTATGGAGACACCATGGACAAGAAGAAACCACGTGGAAACATGAGGATGTTATGATGCTAAGATACCCCATACTTTATGAGGAATGCAAATTTCGGGACGAAATTTCTTTTAAGGGGGGTAGAATGTAATACCCCGAAGTTTTAAAGATTAATTACGATTATAAAAATCGTAAAATAGGGTTTCGTCTCGCTAATGGAAATATTAAATTATCGAATATTGATTTCGACCATTTATGATATAATGTATTCTTATATCATATTCACTAATGATTAGTAAATCAAGGAATATAGTTTATATAATTCTTTCGGCAGTAATATTTTAACGTCGATTGAATATCGATAGTTAATATTACGTAAATTTTTCTAAGTGACGAAGCTTCGAATTAAATTTCCTTATTAATGAAATGAATTAATAAAGTGATTACGATTTTATTATGAACTTTTTGAGATGGTTCGATTATTAACGTTTTGAGACGTTTCGAACGTCAACATTTAGAGACGAATTAAAAACTTAGTCTAATGATTGAGGAATTATAATATTTAAATTGCTATGATTATTTTATGTAATAAGAGCATTATTTATCCTTAAAATAATGCTAGAGAATTAAGGAATAAATATTTAATAAAGTTAGCTATTTTCGAAAACCCTAATTTCGATAATTAGGGTTTGACACATGAAATCCTTTAAATTATTTTTTCTATGATTTAATTTATCATCTAAGACTTATAAATTGTCACATGGCTACTAATTTGAAGAAAATAAAATATGTAGCATGTTATGCTACATGTTGGACGAAAATGTGTAGTCATGAGTTGAAATGAATAAAGTTGCTATCCTTTATCATGATTAGTAGTTAATATGATAGTGATACAATTTTAATGCATGAGATAAGATATGTCATGAAGTGAACAAGTGGAATGTGTGTGGTTTTGTGAAGGAGCCATGTATGTTGATCACAATTGAAGTGAGAAGAAATTTTAGAACACTTTGATAGTGATGGCTTGTATGTGATAATGTGTATAAATTATTTTATGTTAGAATAAAACAAACAAAAATCATTTTCATTCTCATTGAAAGTGCCGTGAACTTGATGAATAAAGTAGAGAAGAATTTTCTCAATTTGTGAATAATAAGTATGATAGTGATAGGAGTTGCAATTGTTGACTTGAATTAGATATTTTCATCAAAGTATGATTAATGTAGTATGTCATCACAAAAACAAAATCAACTCTTCTTCATTTTGAAATTGCCGTGTAAAAGTGAAGCAAATTGAGGTGAGAAGGAATTGTGGGACTCTTTATTGAATGGCTTCCATGAAGTTAATGCTTAGGATATTTATGTGGTATAAGACAAAAATTTAAAAATCCTCCTTTTGTGCTTGTGAGATGGCCGAAGCATGTAGGTGAATAAAGTGGAAGATAATTGTTTCATTTATGCATTGATGGTGATGTGTATTTACTAAGGAATATTGTGATGTATTAAAGTGTGAGTGAGTCACCAAAATATTTTGTCTTGCTTTGTGAGTAGGACCGAGAGGAATGGTCAAGGAATTAAGTGTATTGTTTGTTTTATTCCATTAAGTGTAATAAAGTGATAAGTGATAATAAAAGCAAAACATCATTCATTCCAAAACCTCATTACCGTGAAAGTTTTGAGAAAAAAAAAAGAGTTCCTCATTTTATATTCCCAAACCTTGATACAAAATCCTTTGCACTAAAAATCGACACCGATTAAAAGGTTAGGAATCGAACGAGCTTTATATATACGTTAAAATTTTTGATTTCTAACCGTTGGATTTTAATATACATGCTTATGTATTAATGCTACAAATATGATGAATTATGTTATCATGTTTAGTGATTTGTTAATAATGTTTATTATGATGTAGTATGATCATATGTTATGAATTAATTAAAAGCTAAGCATGTTATAATTTCTATAGTGATGACCGAAAGTTGTGATGAACACATGATGTTCGAAAATGTTAATGTTTAATATGTTGATGGATTAATGATATATGGTAGTAATGGAGCTTGTATTGATTTATTTAGAATTTTAGAAAGCTTATGTTAATTATATGTTATTACCGAACATAATTGAGAAATAATATGTTAATGTATGATTAATGTTTAAGTGATATTATAGCATATTATTGATGTAGAGCATTGATTTAGTGCTATATGAATTTATTGGAAGAAGTTTTGATAATTATATCAAAAAGGGCCGAAAGCTTAAGTATGAAGATTAAGAGTATTAAATTCATTTTATCAAGAAAAATCACATATTATGTGTCAAGAATATATTTTTGACCTACTATGAATTTATAGGATTTTAGTAACATAGTATACTATGTTTACGGCGAAACGTTATGTTAAATGACGTTAGATGTGAAAATAATATGTAATGTACAAGTTAGATCACACTTTAGTAAAATATTGATCATGTTTGTTGATTAACGTGAAAAATCTGGACTTATGGTTATATGATAAGAAATCGATTGAAAATCGATTCATATGGAAATTTCTTAACATATATGTGAATAATTCAAAAAATATGTTAAGACAAGTCAAAATCGTTGACTTACGGCTAAACGTATGAAATACGTTAGTATGTGATCAAGGTTGTAGTATACGTTGAATAAATACAGTAATACGTGTAAAACGTATAAAATTTTTAAGAATATCTCTTTTATGAGAAGCGATTTCATAATTGAAATCATTTTATCGAAAGATGTTAGTATAAGTTCGACGTTTAACCTAAACGGTTAATATGAGACCATAGATTATATTACGTCTCTATCGAAGTACGAGAAGTTATTAGTTAAGATACACGATGAAAAGACGTACCAATTTAATTAAAGGGTATGAAGTATTATTATAGAAAGTTATTAAAGCTTATAAGACTTGGACATTGTTGAAAAACGTGACCGACGTACTAGATTAGCTTTTACGTAAAGGTGGGACGCGGACGTGATCGTTGGCCTAGGAAGAAAATGAATTAAGAAAGTCTACAGACCAGGTGGGCTTCTTTTCTTATCCTCAAGGATAAAATGCTTTATTTATGATGCTTTCTTCGAAACGAAAAGTATTTATTTACAATGCTTATCTCAAGAAATGATGATGAAATGTTTACTTAATTACGTGCCCAAATGTTTTTGTTTTATGTATGTATCCTATCCATGAACGAATGATGAATGTTGTTGGGTAGCTCCCAACTTATGAAATAAGCGAATTCATATCCTTTGCTAGAACTCGCAAGGATGATTAAGAATTCGGATCCTGTGCCGGAGTGGCAAGGATCAAGGTGCACAAGAGGTGACTGTGTGCTGAAAGAGTTCTCGGCCGGTTACAGCGTCCGTGGAATGATGCTTCCTTCTACGGCGCAAGATGAGTTTATGAGATGTTATATGAGATGTGATATGGATCATACATATAAGGAAAATGCTTGGCCAAGCAATGATTTGATAAACAATGAAAATGTTTTAGTAAGCACAAGGCCTTTCAAATAAAACCCTTGTGTCTTACCATGACGGGGCAGTGTAATTTAAAGATGAGAAAATGTTTTTGGCATAAGTCCACTGAGTGCATTCTTGTACTCAGCCCTGCATGTTTGTTTTTAAATGTGCAGGTTGAGCCGGTGATGCGATGGAGCTGTGTTGAGCAATAGGAATGTTTGTCGCTGAAAGTTATACCTTGATTGTACATCGTCATATTTACATATCACATGTTTTCCGCTGTAAGAACTTAAGTTATGTATTAAAGTCAAAAGTATGCTTGATATATATATCACAGTTTATTGTTAAATGGTCTTTCTGTTTATTCATCCCTGTTTAGAGTAATAATCCCTGCTTAACTGTACTTAGGATTAACGGGCTGTTACAAAGTGGTATCAGAGCAGTTCGCTCTTTGAATCCAAAACCTCATTTCAAAGTTAAGTCTAGATTGAGTCACTAGACTTCTAAAGGTCAGCTGACAATGCTCAACACTCCATCACATCAAGCTCAACCGGAATGAGGTAAATGATTCATTCTCAAAAGTTTGAAATGAAAAGTTTGAAAGTGAAAAAGGATTGAAATGATTTTTCAAAAAGGGACGAAAGTTATAAAAAGGCTGAGAATGAAAGTTATGAAAGATGATGATATGATGTTACAAGTTATGAAAAGAAAGGAGATATGAGAAAAAGTTGACAAGTGATATGACAAAGATGTGTCAATAGTGAATGGATTGAATTCATGAAATTCAATGAAGATTTATTGTTACAAATGAGTTATGTTATTAATGTTTGAAAATGCTCAAAAATAGACATTTATATGTAAAATAAGATATGTTGAATTCTTAAAATTCAAAGAAGTACATGAGTACAAATTTAACAGCCCGCCAATCCAAAGGACAGATTAGCGGGCTGTTACTAATGACGGGGATTAACAACAGTAACAAATACTAATTATGGAACTGCGAGATATATAATAGACAAATTCTCAGAAACTTCATATCATTTAATGTGACACATATATCGTACATACGAAACTGGATTATTTAGACTCTTGACTAAAGGGTTCAACTCGAAACATAACCTATATAACTCTGCAGCGGAAAGACATGTGACTACACATATGACGATATGTAATCAAGGCTATACTTATCAACGACAGAAGACTCCAACTGCTCAACACTTCAACATCCAACATCAATCGCTCAACCGCGCATTTAAAAACAAATATGCGGCTAAGTACAAGAATGCACTTAGTTGGCTCATGCCAAAATATTTTCTTTAATTACATCGCCTTTGAGTAACACACGAGGTTTTATTGAAATGCTCGTGCTTACTAAAACATTTTCTTTTATTTTCAAAAGTAAATGCGCCGATATATTTTTGTCTGTATGATCCATATCAGTTCTCGTATAGTAATATCATAACATCATCACATAACGTCATCACATAACATCATCACACGTTGGTAGCGAACCAACAACTTTCAATATCATCATGCCAGCCAACTCCACATATAATATGACATCACATCAGGATCATCATACGTTGGTAGCGAACCAACAACTTTCAATATCATCATGCCAGCCAACTCCACATATAGTATGACATCACATCAGGATCATCATAAGTTGGTAGCGAACCAACAACTTTCAATATCATCATTCCAACCATCACCACAAATAATAATATCATCACATCAGATTAATCCTAGCCAGGTATAATCCTTCCGGCTTAGGATCCAATATCAATTTCTCATAGTTGGCTTGCCCAACAACTTGATAGGATCATACATGAAAACATAAACACTTTGGGCATGTAATTGAATAACAGTGCATAATCATTTTTCAACTGAAAGCTTTGTAAATAAAAGGGTTTTCGAGTAAAGCCCACCTGGTATGGTCTTCATTTCAAAACTGATTTCCTTTCTATAATCCCCTTTCTACGTCAACGCTCAATCCACGTCCCACCTTAACGTAAGAACTACTTTAGTACATTGGTCACGTTTCGATAGTGACGGACATCGTCTATAACGTTCTATGCATCAAAGAAGGCTAACGTCGGACTTATTTTGACGTTTCCTAATCAGTTGATGTTGATTAAGAATTTTCTTAACATATAAGAGATATTCTATCTTTTTAGCACATAATGTACGTTTTAATGTACATACGTAACGTAAGTTACATCGTTACTAAACGTACTACATCACATAGATCACGTATTATCGAATTACGTGTCCTTTGACCTTGGTCAACGTTTTTGGTCAACAATTTTGACCGAGTCAACAAAAAGTCAACAGTTTGACTTTTTCAATTATTTATGAAATTTTGTTATTTTATGTGCAATTCTTGTTCTAAAAATTCCCATAAAATCATACTATGTCTAAAACATTATTTTAGATCATATTATGTAATTATACTTGATAAAATAAATTTATAACATTAATACTCATAGGTATGATTTTCATCATTCTGAATAACCAACTAAACATTTTTCAAAAATTCCAATAAATTCACATAATACTTAATCACCCTTAATTATCCTTATTATAACATAATTGTTATTTATTATGAACTATCGAATTTAATTTACCTAAGTCATATTTCGAAACTTTGACTTAGGTCCAATTAATTTTTATAAATTTCAATAAATTCCCACAACCATATATTATGAATCTACATCATCAATATGACATGATAACACTTAAATATGGATTATATCTCAATATCATATCAAATATTATAATTTTCGAAATTCTTGAACTTAGGTACTAAAGTTTTCCAAAAATTCTACATAAAATCATACAAGCTTATTTAATACCCTAGATTATTATTTCATGCTTAAATCAACAATTAAAATCATAATCAACCACATATCACACTTACATATTTTCGGTCCATTTAGTAAATTTAATAGCATGCTTAATTTTGTTATATAATTATAATACATGCTTGATAATATCATATAAACATTATTTCTACACACTTTAGTATAAGATCTAAAATTTTCGAAAATATCACATATAAACTAAGATCATAACTTAAAATTTAACGGATGAAAATTAATAATTCTAGCATGTATACGAAGATCGGAAGAAATCTAACCTTTTAATCGGTGTTGATTTTAATCGGCGACGTTTATTTGCTAAAGGTTTGGGATTGAAATTAAAGAACTCTCTCTAAACTTTTCTCACTAGGTTTCGATTTTTGGGGGTTCAAAATGGGGAAATGAGGAGCTTACCTTATATTTATAACATCAATCCACTTGTAGGATAATTATCACATAAGATAACAATTATTACACCTTTAGCCTAAGTCAAATAAATCGGCTACCACTTGTAGCAAATGGATGAAATTTTATCCTTATCACATGTAGTACACGTTATTTTTCATCTATGTAGGTTACTTGTAAAAGTTGTACAAGTTTCCCTTTTATTAACTTATGTTTCGGTGATTTTAGTGTATGAAAAGATCAATTTCAATCACATACCTCATTAATTATATGTCATTATTAAACCCATTATTTTTAAGCATATCATTGTCAACTAATTAAAAATCTCCTCCTTCCTTTAGTTTAAAAAGCTCACGGTAACTTCACTATGAAGTAGGGAGTTTTTATTTATTAATTTTATCATATACTTTAATATTACTATAGTATAATGTCACATTAGAAAAGTCAACATTTTACACTAAGACTTTTTATTTTATTTTCACACTTGTTCACACTAATTTTCAAACTTTACAACTACTACAAGACAAGAATTATAGTTACTTGTTCAATTTTGATACATACTCCACCTTATCTACTAAAATATCTCCCTAACATAATAATAACATAGCATTAATTAAAGGATGGCCTTTTATTCATTTCACATTACAATTTCAAACTTCTCGGCCATAATTACATAAATCAAATCCAATTTGCACACTTGCTAATATCCCTTATATTATAACTTAATTATGTCTCACTATCATAAATAAATGAATACAATATCATAAGCACAACATTTTTATTCATTTTAGATCAAACATCAAAGTTGTCGCCACTTATGTAGCATTATATGCTACATAATTTATTTCCTTGCATTTAATAGATATATAATATAATATAATATAAGTCCTAGATGATATAATAAATCATAGGAAAAATTATTAAAATAATCCCATGTCACAACTTTAACATTTTCGAAACTTATTTTCGAAAATAGGAACAATTCATCCAATAATTGTTCCTTAATTCTATAGCATTATTTTAATGCTACATCATATAAAAATAATGTTCATATGTCATAAAATAATCATAGGAATTTGAATTTTATAATTCCATGATCATTTGGCTAAGTTATCGAATTATCTCTAAACGTAGACGTTTGAAACGTCTCTATATTCTCATAATTAATTCATCTCTAAAATATCCAAAACAAAGTTGTAACAACTTTATTTATTCCAATAATAATAAGGAATTTCGAATTCTAGGCTTAAATGCTTAAAAATACTGTAAGACTTAACTGTTGAATTTAACCGACGTTAGAACAATACGTTCGAAAGAATATCAGAAACTATATTCCTTAATTCACTGAGCGTCAGTGAATGTCACACAGAACTTATCAAATTATGCTTAGTCAAAATTGAACGTTGACTAATTAAGAGTTTAATTATAGAGGCTAAACTCTAAATTACGATTTTAATTATCGTAATTAAGCATTAAAACTGCGGGATATTACATTCTACCCCCCTTAAAATAAATTTCGTCCTCGAAATTTGCATACCTTAGAAAGGTATGGGGTATCTTTTCATCATAACACTCTCAAGTTTCCTACGTGGCTTTCTCTTGTCCATGGTTTCTCCTTTGGACATTTATCCAAAGTATAACTTGATGAATCTCGTGTTTTGAATCTCGTGTTTTGAATCTCGTGTTTTGAATCATACACGCACTTTCTTAACTATGCCACGTGGAAACATTCTGTCCATTCTCCAAACTTGGTGGAAGTACCAATCTATAGTTACTGGGTCTATTATCTCTAGGATCTCGTAAGGTCCTAATAAAATGTAGTCTCAACTTTCCTTTTTCTCCAAACATTATAATTTCTTTCAATGGGGAAACTTTAAGAAAAACTTTATCTCTGCATTCAAAATGCAGTTCATCTCTATGCATATCAGCGTAGGACATTTTGTCTATCATAAGCTTCTTTTATTCTTTGCCTATCTTGGCAAACATCTTTAATCATTTCACTCACAATATCAGTTTTAAAACTTTTCTCTTACTTTCATTATCACCATAAAAAGGTGATCAACACTTCCTTTCGCACTATACCTCATATGGGTCATATCAATCGCTTTTTGACAGTTGTAGTCGTAAGGATTCTAAATGAATGGAAAACGCATTTCCAATCTGTACTTTATCTTGACACTAATGTCCGCAACATATCTTAAAGTGTTCATATTGTTCTTTTTTCAACGGTCTATCTGTCTGTGAGCGAAAGCTATGCTAAAGTTAAATTTTGTGTCGAACTCTTTTGTAAGCTATTCCCAAAATCTAGAAGCAAACTTAGAACCTCTATCCAATATGATAGATTTTTGGTACTCATATAAACGTACGATCTCTTTTGAACTAACTCATCAGATTCATGAGTAATTCGCATAGGCAGAAAATAAGCTCTTTAGTAAGTCGATCCACTACTACCCATATAGCAGTATGTAATGTGCCCAGTAATTTTGTAAATGATTCTTGTAAACGTCACCGTGAAATGTAAGAATAATTGAGAAGGAAGAGAGAAGAGTTTGAGGGAGAAGTTTTAGATAACTTTTTCATGCCTTTCCTTCTTGAGAAACAAGATACAAATACGTGTGTTTGGCTAACAAACTGGACCCCACGCCTAACAAGCACTGAACACATTTTCAGTAATTAAAATAACAAAAGAAAGAGAAATACATTTAACATAAAACGTTCTTTATCCTCCTGCGCGCTTTCTTCCATGACCTCCATCTCCACCCTCCGAGCCACCATCTGCTGTCGCGCCTCCTGCCACCATATCCATAACAATACCCCCCGCCGAAGCTGATCCTTGTCCACAAGGATGGAAAGTCGGAAACTTACGGCGGATGCACTTCAAATCTTCCCAAGTGGCAGCAAATGGACTGCCAGTAGTCCACTGGATCAGGATCTGCGACACGTCCTCGCCATGTCTCTTGATGGTACGGGAGTCTAGAACAGAGAAAGGTTCAACCTTGTATTGCCCCGCTCGTCGCTGTGTGGTCTCATTGAAGGTGAGACCTTGTCACTTAGGCACTGCTTAAGTAGAGAGACATGGAAGACCGGGTGGATCCGGGAAGAATCGGGTAGATCTAGCCTATAGGCAACCTCACCTACCTTCTCCAGGATTGTGTAAGGCCCATAGTACCTGGGTGATAGTTTTAGGTTCCGACGGAGGCACACCGACTGCCGAAAGGTTGGAGTTTGAGGTAAACTGTTCCCAACCGAGAAACTCGCATCTGGCGTTTTTGTCGACAAAAACTTCATACGTTGTTGGGCTTGCAAGAGGTTTTCTCGAGTAGTTGGGTCGGTTCTTTTCTCTCACGCATGACCGACTTGGCTTCGAGAGTCAGTAGTGTCTAGGTATGAATTGAAACCCGGATGTTTAGGAGGAACCCATACAATGCTTGGAATGGTGTGCACCGTAGTGGTGTGATAATTGGTGTTGTACCAATACTCACCGATGGAAGCCACTTGAGCCATTGTTTTGGTGTGGAGCTTACCATACAACGTAAGTAGTTTTCTGCCTTGGTTGAGTCTCTCTGTTTGCCCATCGGTTTGTGGGTGATATGCAGAGGACATGTCCAGAGAAGTCCCCATGATCTTAAATAACTCCTTCCAGAAAGTACTTGTGAACACCTTATCCCGATCTGAGATGATACTCATAGGGGGACCATGTAGCTTGCAGACCGTATCGAGGAAATGTTTAGCCACCGACTGAGCAGTATAGGGATGGGATAGAGCTAGGAAGTGCCCATATTTGGTGAATCTGTCCACAACCACTAGGATTACATTTTTACCTGCTGATTTTGGAAGCCCTTCTATAAAATCCATAGAAATATGAGTCCAAGCACTCTGCGGAATGGGCAGTGGTTGTAGAAGCCCCGGGTATACTCCACCGTCCGATTTATGCCTTTGGCATACATCACATTCCTTCACCATTTTGATCACCTTAGCCTTCATCTTTGGCCAATAGGACAACCCTTTAAGTCGCATATAGGTTCCCTGAATTCCAGAGTTGTCACAGCCCCTAAATCCTAAGTACGGATTAACAGGGACTATATCTCTAAACAGGGATAATTATATAGGGAGATTCTTTTTAACAATAAACTGTAGAACATATGTCAAGTATATTCTTGGACTTTAGTACATAAATTTAGGTTCTTGCAGC
This sequence comes from Salvia rosmarinus, assembly GCA_036937905.1. Classification (NCBI taxonomy): domain Eukaryota; kingdom Viridiplantae; phylum Streptophyta; class Magnoliopsida; order Lamiales; family Lamiaceae; genus Salvia; species Salvia rosmarinus. Next base: position 53,860,200 of record CM072815.1, on the reverse strand, counting down.
GGAAGACATGTGATAAGTACATATGACGATGTACTATCAAGGTATAAACTTTTCAAATGACAATAATCCTATTGCTCAACACCGCCCATCCATCATCTCGCTCAACCCGCACATTTAAAACAAACATGCGGTCGAGTACAAGAATGCACTCGGTGGACTCATGCCAAAATATTTTATCATTTGAAGATTACATCGCCACATCATGGTAAGACACAAGGGTTTTAGTTGAAATGCCTTGTGCTTACTAAAATCATTTTCATCATTTCTCAAGAATCATCGCCTGGCCAGGCATTTTTCTGGTGTGTATGATCCGTATCCCTTATCATCATTTCATCATAACATCATAGTCGAAAGTCGTGAGGGAGGCCTCCCTCTACGACCCCGTGACCGGTCGTGAATTGTCCTTACAGCACACAGTCACCTTAGGTGTACACGTTAATCCTAGCCAGGTATAAGTCTTCCGGCATAGGATCCGATATCGATTTTCATTCATAAGTTGGGAGCGACCCAACACATTCATATCATTCATATCATTCATTTCGGATATGATACATACACAAAACATAAACATTTTTGGCAGGTAATCATGTAAACATTTTATCAACAGTTGAAATAAGCATCGTAAATAAATATTTCAAAAGCATTTTATTTTTGAGTAGAGTAAAGCCCACCTGGACTATTGTTCGTCTTAAACTTGATTATTCGTCAACGTCCTAGGCCGTCGCGTCCGCGCCCACACCTTTTACGTAAAAGCGATATTTTAGTACGCCGCTCATGTTTCTCGAGACTCTCAAAGTCGAGAATAAACTTCGATATTCTATATCGATATAAACTGAATTCCTTAATGAATTTGATACGCTTTTCAATTACGTATTTCAATTGAATAGTTCTCGTTCTTCGAGACACGTTCAACCGCATCGTTTAACCTTTCCGGTTTAAACGCTCGACGATTTACACGTTTTCGATATAAGGATTTCAATTATGAAATCTTTTCTTACTAATGAGGTTTCTTACCTAATTAGTACGCCTTACGCGTATTAGCGTATTTATCGGACGTATTTCGTACGTTGACTTTAAAAGTCAACAATTTTGACTTTCAATTGTAATCTCTTACTAATTATGTTATAAATCGATTTCAATCGATTTCTTTTTGTAAAGTCCTAATTCTCGATTTGTCACTTAAATCCATGAACTTTATTAATATTTTTCTTAAATATTAATCCATTTATCCATAAATCCTTATTATTCATTTATAACGTTATTAAATATAACGTTTCGTTATAAACATAGTGATCTACGTTTATAAAATTTTATAAATCCCAAATATGTCCTTAATTAAAAAGGATTTAAAAATCCTTATAATTCCTTTAATGCTCTCGGTAATTCTCAAAAATTACCAAATGATTTCCAAAATTTTTCTAAATTCATATAGCGTATTATTATACACTATGGTCATTAATATGAATTAATATCAACCATATAACATAGGGGAGTTCTACACTTAGTCAAATTTTAAGTGTTTGAAAATCAGCAAAACAGCTTAAAATTAACTCAAGTGACGTACTTTGACGATTCATAACTCTCGATTCAGAATACGTATGGTCGCATAAAGATACATTCTGGAAACCTCTAAACATGTACTACAAGTTCTAAGAAGGAATTAAATCCAAAAGAGTCGTGGTTCTGAAGATATAGGGTCTCAAAGTGGGCAACTCAAACTGACTTCAATACTTAGAATTTTTTTCATAATTTTCAGTTTTAGCTTAACGACGAGGGGTTTTGCGAGGCTCTTAACTTTTGACTCACAATGCCAAAATGGCTGCAGGCTACCAATTTAGAAACCTTGTAACAAGTACTACATATTTCATGAAGACCATACTGGAAAATATCTGACGCATCGAGAAATACATAAGTCCAAAGTTGACTAGTTGGAAATGGACAGTTTCCAGTAGGTGACTTTGGGTCGATGAAAGGTATACCTATAAAACTTGGTTTGGGATCAAACTTTCCAGATCATAACTAAACATGGTGAGGAACATTTCTTATGAAGAAACCCAAGTCCAAATCGGACTACAAACGGATTGAACATCTCACGTAAAAGTCGTACACGAACAGTTGATTAACATAGAATTTTACTAAGGCAGTTTGTCCAAAAGGCTTACTGCAATGCGTCAACTTTAAAAATTCACCGAGAGTTCATTATAAAGAATTTGGGAATAAAACCAATCATATTGAAAATCCACTTAAGTCTAGTTTAATCCAGAAAAATCCTCACTCAATGATTCACAATAGATTGGGAGATAAAAATATTTTACTACAAGCTATCACTTCCTTGACAGTTTTGTGCAGTTAGATTGTAAAATCTGTAATAAATAGTAAAAATTTAGAAAATTCTGAAAATTTACATAAATTTTCTAGACATGCTGAATTATGTTTCTGCCGAATTTTAGAGTTTTATCATTAGCCAAACTTAAAAAGAAAGCCACGGACTATGGGTGATGAACACGGAAATTTCACAGTTTTGCTCGATGCTTTTCAAAAATACTATTAAAATAGAAAATCAAGTTGTATGGACTTGAAATTTTACAGAGGAATACTAGACACATATAAATTCAACATATTAAAATTTGGTGATATTCGGAATAGTAAAACTTAGTCTATTAATTTTATAAAATCACTGTTTGTCCAGCCGCCTTCCAGTTTTTATAAAGTTCACAGTTTGGTAAATTTTCTTTCATACATTTCCTCAAACACATCATATGTATATGTACAACATGCGAAAATGGCAGACTTATATCACTCAAATTCACATCCAACTTCACCAAACTCAACATTCAAACGGTTCCAACTAATTTACAATGATCGAGAGTCACAATTCTACTTATTAAATTAACATGCAACTATACACAAGCATATACCAACATATTAAAGCATATAAATGGTCATGCATGTATGTAATTTGGTCATCCTAAGTATTTAAGGAGATGATATACCTTAGGAAGATGATACAAGATATGAGAAGGCGACATGCTCATTGTTCCTATTGTAGCTTCGGTCAATTCTTTGAGCTAGGAGTTATATCATTTGTTGAGAAGACAAGATGGGTTAGGCTATGGTGGCCATCAACCTCCTTGGTTTGGCCGTGTGGTGTAGAGAAAAAAATAGAGAGAATGAAAGGGGTGTTGGGGGGGGTTGCATGGGTATAGGGGTGGAAGAACAAGTGGTGCCTCAAGTGACCAATGTCAACTATATCTCATGCACAATCAACACCTCACACACACTACACCCTGCGCACACACTCACACCCCAAACTCACGGCACACACTCTACATATATACACTATTTGCATACTTTAATTAATTGTACCAAGTTGCACCCTCACACCCCCAACGTACATATATATATATATATATATATATATATATATATACATCATACACATGGTTTAGATGATAAATAATATCATAGGATAAATTAATGGCATCATTTTATGCGATAAAAATCGAGTTCGAAAATTAGGGTTTTCGAACGTTTGAAAAATTGGTCACTATCAATTCTTGTCGATCTAGCATTGATTTAATGCTTAATAATACTGTAATTACATATCATAATCATAGGAAATTAATTTCTATAATACCTTGATCATTAAACTCGCTTTTCATTTAGTCTCTAAACGTTAACGTTTGAAAACGTTGCAAAAACGTTCATTATTGACTCATCTCGAAAAGGTCGTAATAAAGTTGTAATCACTTTATTAAAATATTCCATTAACAATGGAATTTAATTCTAAGCTTAATTGCTTAGAAAATTTCATGAAATTTTAACTATCGATACGCGATCGACGTTAAAATTATACTGCCGATACACTTTATAACATTCTATTCTTTGATTCAAAAATCTCAGTGAATATAAAATAGGAATTCATTCCTTCGTAAATAATCGAAATCATTATTCGATATCTTATGGATTGAATCATCTCAATAATTTCTAATTTACGGGTTTTAAATACCGTAATTAGCATCTAATCATGGTATTACATCCTACCCCTTAAAAGAAATTTAGTCCAAATTTGCATACCTCATAAAGTATGGGTATCTTAACATCATAACTTTCTATGTGCTTTTCTTTCGTCCATGGTTCTTCCATTGGACTTTCATTATAAGACCCATACTTGATTCATTAATCGTTGAATCGTACGATCAAATTAGTCGTAGATTTTCATCATAACTCATCTGAGTCAAAGGTCACGTCATCATGATGGTTAACGTGAATTGGGCAATTTTCGTATTTCCTTAACTGCGACACGTGGAAAAACATTTTGTACTCTCTTCCAAATGTGGTTGAAGTATCAGCTATAGGCTACTAGGCTTATCATTGTTAGGAGCTCGTAATGTGATCTCATCATTCTTGTATCTAAACTTATAATTCCTCTAGATGGAGAAATCTTAAGAAACTTTAATTCCGCATTCAAGAATGCAGTTCGGGTTTACGCGTACCAGCGTAAGACTTTTGTCTGTCCTGAGCTTTTCTTATTCTTTGCCTCGTTGGCAGATATCTTAATCGTTTCATTTACAACGTCAGGACTTTATACCTTTGCTCACCTACTTTGTTACAATAAAGTGGTGGTCAATACTACTTTTCGCAATACGCCTCATAAGGCTACATTGATCGTTATTTGGTAGCTATGGTCATACGTAAACTTACCAAGTGGTACAATACGTTCTCATTTGCATCTTGGTTTAACACTTATGTTCTATCGTATCCTTAAACGTTCATACTGTCCTTTCTGATTGTCTATCTGTCTGTGAGTGGACATCTATGTTAAGGCTTAACCTCGTATCTAACTCCTTTTGTGAGTTAGTTCAAAATCTAGGGTACTCTTCAAGTCTCTATCCGAATTGATAGGTTTTGGTACTCCTTGTAAATATACGATTTCCTTTATGTACGACTGAGCTAACTTATCGGATCTATGAGTCATCTGAATAGACAGAGACAAACATAATTGGTGGGTCAATCCACTACTACCCATATAGTAGTGCAACTTCTTTATGACTTTGGTAAAATCTGTCACAAGATCTATTTCTATATCATTCTATTTCCATTCGTGTAGTTCTAGAGATTATACTCTCTTATAAGGCCTTTGATACAATGCCTTTACTTATTGGTAACCGAGACACTGTTCGACAATATGGTTATATCTCATTTCATTCCTTGCTATCTAACTTTTCTCGTAAATCATAATACATCTTAATAATGCCTGGTTGGCGGTATGAGAAGGATCATGAAATTCATTCTTGGTTTCATTTCTAAGCTTATTATTGCTTGAAATATATGTATATATCTCTTTAGACAAGAATATTGTCCAATTCCTTAAAATCCTTCACTCTTCATTCCTTATTTTAATTAGATTACATTTCCATTTTCATTTTCTTTTTAGTCATATTTCACCTTGGTTGTGAGGGTACCATTTACGTCAGTCTTGATTTCCCAACTATTTTCATTCTCGCTTTCTTAATCTTTCCAATGAGTCTTCCTTTTCTATAAGGACATACCATAATTTAAACTGGATTTTATAACTTAGGCATTAGATTCTATATTAACCTTCCTTAGGTGATTATTTATCACAATTATAATCTTTTACCGATTCGTGCCATCTTTCCTATCCCGTATCCAAGTTTCTTAGCTCGATGAATAAGTTCAAACTTTTGTAAATTGTGAAGGGTTCTTAATTTCATCGATATAGGAGTGAAATTTCCAAGACTTGGTATTTATACCATCGTTACTATTCCAAGTCATGAGTTGGGAAATTATATTCATGTGGCCTAAGTCATTGTGATGCATAAGCTGTTATCTTTCTCATATTAATACATAGCGTTTCTTTCATTAATCCATGAAATTTTGATTCTATTTTGGGGTAACTATCTTATTGGTCTTGTTACCTTAGAGAGTTCTTAATGGATCTCTAATAGTAGTTAATCAATCTATAAAATTCCTGATTTTATTTTAGGTCATTGACGTCTTTCATCTTTAATTGTTTTGTCCTTTGTCAGATTTACATTGTTTTCTTCTAAAGACACTATGTGCCCGAGGAATATTTCTCTTTTAAGCGAAATTTACAAAGCAGATTTGCAAAATTCGCCTGCTCTTAAAAGTCGTAATAGACGTCCTTCAATGTTCTTTATGTTCTTTCTTGTCCTCTCGAATAGATAGGAACATCATCCATAAAGATTGAGATAGAAATTTATCTAAGTACTTGTGGATTACTTGATTTTAAGGTTTATGGTCGGTGGTGCATTTGTTAGTCCGAATGGTATAACTATCATCTCATAGTAACCATATCTTGTTTGGAACGATTTGTTTTCGTATTTCGGATATCATTCTATATGCACCATATAATATTACATCATAATGCTTGATGAGGACTTTTCATACATTACTTACGAGGGTCGGTCTCACCGAAATGACCGATCTAGGCGCCTCAGCTCTTTTTACATTCAAAACTTTGACACTTCTTCACCATATTCATAAACTCTTCCAAACTACGTTTATTTTACATATTATAATCACATCATTTTCATCATAAACCATTAATTACATATAAGTCTTATAGGATCCTAAGATTCTATGTCTTTGAGTGACCTTTGTCGAGTCGCATTCTCCTCGAAACTTGTCTTTCTCCAAGCACGTTTTATTTTCATACTGATGATCATTCTCTTTCGTAGAGCTGGGGTCAAGTCGCCCCGTTTCTTCTTCAATACCATAAGTTGGTGTTACTTTTATCAGAAAGTATGGTTAGGTTGGTAGCGGTAATTCTCCTAATCCGCGAGGGCGATAAGATTTTGTCCTTTTGTCATTCTCGTCTCTTTCTGGTACAATTGACGGCACAGGACGTGGGATGGCATTTGGAATATCATGGTACAACCATTCCTTTATACCATGATGTGTAACTTGCCGGGGTCTAGGACAAGTACTCGTAGGTGTTGTTCCATACGCATTATATGTATACTTGAGCCTATTGACAAATCTCGTAAGTCCGTCTGTGCTTTGAATTTTTATCATGGAGAAAATATTCTCTTAATACTTCTTTTGCAAAAATTCGCCAATCATTGGCAAACGATGACACGTCGTTGGGTACCATCCTCATTTAACACTCTATAGTTACTAGTATCCATCCAGAGGTGCAAAAATTTTCTCCAAAACTGTTCTAAATTCATTCCTAGTTCATATCAAAAGAGCCGATACGCTCGTGTGAGTTATAAACTTGTAGGCCTTGGGGTTAACTCTTACCCGTTAAACTCCCTTTTCTTGTCATCTGTAAACGGATATTTTTAGATAAATCCGACTTAATTTAAGCAATGGAGGGGATTTCTAAACAAGAAGGATCTCTTAATGAATTATACACCTTAAGACGTATATAACCTGTAGACTACTTGTGACACGACTCATGACACTTATCTTAATACTCATTTTACATTTTACATCTTCAGTCGTATGTTGCCTTAAAGATATTCGCATAAGCGAACAAAGGTACCGATATTCGTAGTGTAAAACCTCTAACGAAAAGGCTAGGCCCGTGTCACTAATCACATGAATGACGGCCATTTCAAACTTCTTGTCTCTAAAATTATATCTATGTTCCACATAGATATAATGATCCAAATCATTGGGTAGCACTTTAGGTGATTCTAGGTTCAATTCGAGCTTGAGCGACACTTGCGATGGTCAAAATTTCGTATAGGTAAGGGATTTTCATTTCTTGATTCGCCACCCCGAGTTGGGTTCTATCGCTTCTACGCATACTTGTGCGATGTTAAAAAGCGAAGCACCTATATCGAACAAGATCTTACAGGTATTCTGAGAAATTTTCCTCACGCCTATCCTGCCTTTTGGTTCTGTTTGATCTGTTTTCGGTGCGGAGTATAGGCTTTGGTCAACGGTCTTTCCGTTTATTCAAGTAAGTGTCTATTTCATATGTCATTGTCCTTTCCATTGGGACATCATGTTCCCTTGCTATGGCCTTTGTTGCCTCATTCACTTTATACTTCTCGGTATTAGTATCATTATGCTTTTATCGATAGCATTCTGTGGTTAGGTTTACATCAACTTATCCTTTGATATTGATATATTTCAATAATGAAATCTTATCGTAGAGATCGTCATGTCTCTATCACTATCATTCATTCCTAATCCAGTATGAATGATTCAATTCCCTTTTTCATTTTATCGATCTTAGGAATATATTTCTCATATATCCTTACTTTAAACTCTTTTCCAGATAAATCCTTGTACTGGCATTTAGTGCCATCGTTTGTAATATCCCTTTTTGGATATACGTCATTTCTTCTTAATCTTTTATTGATTCATCATGCAATTTCGTATAAGATAAAATCCTTTGTCCACTGGGGATGTAGTATACTTTTGCCTTGACGTCAAAAATCTTTACCATTTTCTTGACATTCAATGAATGCTTCATTCCCATGTTAGAGATACTTAATATCTCATTTTATTGATCGTCGCAAAAGTATGAGGGATAATCTTTCCAATTGGATTTATCTTAAAGTCCCTCCATGAGAATCTCTTTCTGTGTTCTCTTGGACGTATTTCCTTTGCAAGATCTATAGAAGCTATCTTGCTTGTTAACTATTAAGTTACACAAGACAAGCGTTTTGTGTCATTATAACTTAGGGTATTAAGATTCATTTCAAAATAATGAATCTATTTCTTAATCCGCTTCCTTACTTCAAGGAATTACCTTACTTATCAAGTCATAACATTTCAAACTTATGTCATATCGTGAACTATCTAATTGTATAGCTCGTAATTTCTTCCGCTATTTTGACTTTTATCATTTTCATGAGCATGGTATTTGAAAGAAATCTTACTTTCGTTATACTTCGCCCACTTTCGTGACTAGAATCGTTATCATTGTCATATGGCTTGGTAGGGTAGTACATTCGTACACCATAACTTAATTCTAAGCATCTCAAAGATTATGATCTCTAAATCTTATTATCATTCGTCCAACCGAGTTTCAATTATTCGGAATCGATTATGCTCAAGCATAATCTCATTGACTGAGGTATAAGGCGAAAGATTTATTTTCTGGGATGCTATTACTTCTTTATATATATATATTCTTTGAAAAGAATATCTTGTATGCATCTTCATTCTTTTTAAACATGTCCAACCTACTAACGAGGTTTCGAAGACATCTAACTATCTTAAAGATAAGTTGTAATCGCTCTCGTCATGACATAATAAGGAAAATTCATATCCTACAGGTATCATATACTTTTCTTTACTTTTGCTCTTTGCATTCAATGCTAAAGAGTATTTTATTCATAACTTTATTATCATAATAGTTGTATGATGGTATAACTTCATTGTTATCATTCTTTGTTAAGCCCATCAAGGGTCATCACATCCTGTATATCATAGGGAAAATATTTCGTCTCATCGAGATTTTCATTACATCATAATTTCTTGATGTCTATCACTTTACTGGTCTGAAACTTTTATGTGACTGAGATAAGTCAACCTATTTCATGCCCGACATTTATCGCTTTACTAATTCGTACTTAGGTGACAAGGTAAGTCAACATTTATCATACTTGATGGTTTCAAGAATCAAGGAGAAATTATCACGATTACCTACAAAAGGTACTGTCTCATCCATCAAGATAACATCTTTCAATGATTGAATCGATATGTTCCTGGATCAATAAATGGGGCTCTAGGTCCAAGACCGAATGATGACTACCGAGATTTCTTTGTTCATATGGGCTGGCTGCACCGTCACAATCATATTCTCTCACACAAGGCTTTGGGTTCAAAAGGACACTTTGTAAATTTTTGAGTTGGAAGTTTTTCTTCAGAAGAAGTGAGAAACTCGAATGATTACTCAATTGGAACTAGGTCATAGAGTTAAATTCAATGACAAAAATTGGGTAATGGATATAATTTGAAAGCTTATATACCCGTAATAGGTCATCAACAAAATTGTCATGTATGTCAAGGTTCTACTTGTGTTACTAGAAATCTTACTTTCTTTATAAAATTCTAAGGTCCGTATCATACTATAACATTCTTACTCTATACAGATCATAGATCTAACTTCAACTGATTCTCGTGAATTCTGGAGTAGGAATCAGGAATTTGGTCCTTCATAAGAAATGAAGTACAGTTCATTAGGAGCACGTAGGCGAAAACCATACGTAAATTGGAGTTCACACGACCGAGAACGAGTCAAAACAGAATCACTGCGCAGTGCAGGGAAATTTACACGCGTTCGCGCCGAGGTCATAAACGATGCCGACACCAAGGTCGTGCATGCCGTTACCGATGCCGAGGTAGTACAGAATATTGCCGACACCGAGGTCAGACAAACTACCCCAGTCGATATGTCAAAGGCGGTGTTATAAATGCCGATTTCGAAGTCGACAGTCGCACATGCCGATGTCGAAGCCGAGGTCGTACATGTCGAGGTCGAACAATTTCTTATAAATCTTTCACTTTTCTTCACTCAAGATGGAATGAAGTTCTCAAATCCATCACTAATCTTGTTCTTGTAATTGAAGGAAATTCTTACTTCTATGTTCTTTCGTAGAAAGGGATCATGCGTCTTATAAGGTCTACGTTCTGTTGAACTAGCATGCTCATCATCATAATCAACTTTGAGATTGAAGTAATACTTCGAATATTCCTACGTAGCTCATTTATACGCATGTATTTCGTTGAATTTAAAGAATTAAACATATCATATTTGACAAATAAATGTCTAATCTCAATCATTTTAAAACATGAATAATCATAACTTTGTTCATAATAATGAACCCTTATTACATTCCAGAAATTCAAACATTTCATCTTTGGCACATCATACCAAAACTTTCTCATATCATTGTCATCATCTTTCTTATATCTTCCTTCTTTTCATAACTTTCTTGACAAATCATTTGTCACAACGCTCATTCTCAACCTTTCTCATAGCTTTCATTTCACTTGATAAAATTTTGTTTCACTTTCAAACTTTTCGCTTTCAACTCGAGAAAAATAATTTCATAAACATTCATCTGGCCAGGCTAATTTTCAAAACTTTGAAAAAGAGTCATTTACCTCATTTCGGTTGAGCTTGATGTGATGGAGTGTTGAGCATTGTCACCGATCTCTAGAAGTCTAATGACTCAATCTAGACTTAACCTTAAAGAAGATTTTGGGTTCAAGAGCGAACCGCTCGATACCACTCATCATGACCCCTAAATCCTAAGTACGGATTAACAGGACTATATCTCTAAACAGGATAATTATATAGGAGATTCTTTTAACAATAAAGCTGTAGAACATATGTCAAGTATATTCTTGGACTTTAGTACATAAATATAGGTTCTTCGCAATGAAGACATGTGATAAGTACATATGACGATGTACTATCAAGGTATAAACTTTTCTGCGACAATAATCCTATTGCTCAACACTGCTCCATCCATCATCTGCTCAACCTGCACATTTAAAACAACATGCGGTGGTCGAGTACAAGAATGCACTCAGTGGACTCATGCCAAAAATATTTTATCATTTGAAGATTACACTGCCACATCATGGTAAGACACAAGGGTTTTAGTTGAAATGCCTTGTGCTTACTAAAATCATTTTCATCATTTCTCAAGAATCATCGCCTGGCCAGGCATTTTTCTGGTGTGTATGATCCGTATCCCTTATCATCATTTCATCATATCATCATAGTCGAAAGTCGTGAGGGAGGCCTCCCTCTACGACCCCGTGACCGGCCGTGAATTGTCCTTACAGCACACAGTCACCTTAGGTGTACACGTTAATCCTAGCCAGGTATAAGTCTTCCCAAGATAGGATCCGATATCGATTTTCATTCATAAGTTGGGAGCGACCCAACACATTCATATCATTCATATCATTCATTTCGGATAGGATACATACACAAAACATAAACATTTTTGGCAGGTAATCATGTAAACATTTTATCAACAGTTGAAATAAGCATCGTAAATAAATATTTCAAAAGCATTTTATTTTTGAGTAGAGTAAAGCCCACCTGGACTATTGTTCGTCTTAAACTTGATTATTCGTCAACGTCCGGCCGTCGCGTCCGCGTCCACACCTTTACGTAAAAACGATGTTTTAGTACGTCGCTCACGCTTTCGAGACTCTCAAAGTCGAGAATAAACTTCGATATTCTATATCGATATAAACCGAATTCTTAATGAATTTGATACGCTTTTCAATTACGTATTTCAATTGAATAGTTCTCGTTCTTGAGACACGTTCAACCGTATCGTTTAACCTTTCCGGTTTAAACGCTCGACGTATTATCGTTTCTCGATATAAGGATTTCAATTATGAAATCTTTTCTTACTAATGAGGTTTCACCTAATTAGTACGCCCACGCCGTATTAGCGTATTTATCGGACGATTTCAGACGTTGACTTTAAAAGTCAACAATTTTGACTTTCAATTGTAATCTCTTACTAATTCATGTTATAAATCGATTTCTTTTTGTAAAGTCCTAATTCTCGATTTGTCACTTAAATCGATGAACTTTATTAATATTTTTCTTAAATATTAATCCATTTATCCATAAATCCTTATTATTCATTTATAACGTTATTAAATATAACGTTTCGTTATAAACATAGTGATCTACGTTTATAAAATTTTATAAATCCCAAATATGTCCTTAATTAAAAAGGATTTAAAAATCCTTATAATTCCTTTAATGCTCTCGGTAATTCTCAAAATTACCAAATGATTTCCAAAATTTTTCTAAATTCATATAGCGTATTATTATACACTATGGTCATTAATATGAATTAATATCAACCATATAACATAGGGGAGTTCTACACTTAGTCAAATTTTAAGTGTTTGAAAATCAGCAAAACAGCTTAAAATTAACTCAAGTGACGTACTTTGATGATTCATAACTCTCGATTCAGAATACGTATGGTCGCATAAAGATACATTCTGGAAACCTCTAAACATGTACTACAAGTTCTAAGAAGGAATTAAATCCAAAAGAGTCGTGGTTCTGAAGATATAGGGTCTCAAAGTGGGCAACTCAAACTGACTTCAATACTTGGAAAATTTTTCATAATTTTCAGTTTTAGCTTAACGACGAGGGGTTTTGCGAGGCTCGTAACTTTTGACTCAAAATGCCAAAATGGCTGCAGGCTACCAATTTAGAAACCTTGTAACAAGTACTACATATTTCATGAAGACCATACTGGAAAATATCTGACGATCGAGAAATACATAAGTCCAAAGTTGACTAGTTGAAATGGACAGTTTCCAAGAGGTGACTTTGGGTCGATGAAAGGTATACCTATAAAACTTGGTTTGGGATCAAACTTTCTAGATCATAACTAGACATGGTGAGGAACATTTCTTATGAAGAAACCCAAGTCCAAATCAGAATACAAACGGATTGAACATCTTACGTAAAAGTCGTACACGAACAGTTGATTAACATAGAATTTTACTAAGGCAGTTTGTCCAAAAGGCTTACTGCAATGCGTCAACTTTAAAAATTCACCGAGAGTTAATTATAAGGAATTTGGGAATAAAACCAATCATATTGAAAAGCCACTTAAGTCTAGTTTAATCCAGAAAAATCCTCACTCAATGATTCACAATAGATTGGGAGATAAAAATATTTTACTACAAGCTATCACTTCCTTGACAGTTTTGTGCAGTTAGATTGTAAAATCTGTAATAAATAGTAAACATTTTTAGAAAATTCTGAAAATTAACATAAATCTTCTAGACATGCTGAGTTATATTTCTGCCGAATTTTAGAGTTTTATCATTATCCAAACTTAAAAAAAAGCCACGGACTATGGGTGATGAACACGGAAATTTCACAGTTTTGCTCGATGCTTTTCAAAAATACTATTAAAATAGAAAATCAAGATGGATGGACTTGAAATTTTACAGAGGCATACTAGACACATATAAATTCAACATATTAAAATTTGGTGATATTCGGAATAGTAAAACTTAGTCTATTAATTTTATAAAATCACTGTTTGTCCAGCCGCCTTCCAGTTTTTATAAAGTTCACAGTTTGGTAAATTTTCTTTCATACATTTCCTCAAACACATCATATGTATATGTATAACATGCGAAAATGGCAGACTTATATCACTCAAATTCACATCCAACTTCACCAAACTCAACATTCAAACGGTTCCAACTAATTTACAATGATCGAGAGTCACAATTCTACTTATTAAATTAACATGCAACTATACACAAGCATATACCAACATATTAAAGCATATAAATGGTCATGCATGTATGTAATTTGGTCATCCTAAGTATTTAAGGGGATGATATACCTTAGGAAGATGATACAAGATATGAGAAGGCGACATGCTCATTGTTCCTATTGTAGCGGTCAATTCTTTGAGCTAGGAGTTATATCATTTGTTGAGAAGACAAGATGGGTTAGGCTATGGTGGCCATCCACCTCCTTGGTTTGGCCGTGTGGTGTAGAGAAAAAAATAGAGAGAATGAAAGGGGTGTTGGGGGGTTGCATGGGTATAGGGGTGGAAGAACAAGTGGTGCCTCAAGTGACCAATGTCAACTATATCTCATGCACAATCAACACCTCACACACACTACACCCTACGCACACACTCACACCCCAAACTCACGGCACACACTCTACATATATACACTATTTGCATACTTTAATTAATTGTACCAAGTTGCACCTCACACTAACGTACATATATATATATATATATATATATATATATATATATATATATATATACATCATACACATGGTTTAGATGATAAATAATATCGTAGGATAAATTAATGGCATCATTTTATGCGATAAAAATCGAGTTCGAAAATTAGGGTTTTCGAACGTTTGAAAAATTGGTCACTATCAATTCTTGTTGATCTAGCATTGATTTAATGCTTAATAATACTGTAATTACATATCATAATCATAGGAAATTAATTTCTATAATACCTTGATCATTAAACTCGCTTTTCATTTAGTCTCTAAACGTTAACGTTTGAAAACGTTGCAAAAACGTTCATTATTGACTCATCTCGAAAAGGTCGTAATAAAGTTGTAATCACTTTATTAAAATATTCCATTAACAATGGAATTTAATTCTAAGCTTAATTGCTTAGAAAATTTCATGAAATTTTAACTATCGATACGCGATCGACGTTAAAATTATACTGCCGATACACTTTATAACATTCTATTCTTTGATTCAAAATCTCGGTGAATATAAAATAGAATTCATTCCTTCAGTAAATAATCGAAATCATTATTCGATATCTTATGGATTGAATCATCTCAATAATTTCTAATTTACGGGTTTTAAATACCGTAATTAGGCATCTAATTCTGCGGGGTATTACAAGAGTGTCCTCCATAGGGTGAGTGGTGCACCTCAGTAAGAATATTAGACCGTAACGTAGCATCGGGTCCAATCACCAGTCTACCCTTATGGCGAAGGATATCAGCTGTCAACTGATATTCCCCATAAGCCCCTTTGTCAATAGCCTTGGCTGCTAAAATTTGAGATAAGTGTGGATCCAACTTGTAGCTTGAACTGATCTTCTGCGTCCACAGTGGTGTGGCAGTAGTAATAGTGGAGCACTGGTCTTCCGGCTGTTCACACCTGGATAGGGCGTCACCACCCATTCTCGATCCCTTTTTGTATCAATCTCGTAGGTCAACCCCATGAGCTTAGTCACCACCGTTCAGACGGGATTTATGTTCTTTGATCCAACAAATGCCTTGGGCTTGTTGATCCGCCTTGATGATAAACTTATGTCCTTGTAGATAAGTTTTCCACCTTTGGCACGCCATCACCATGGCTAAGAACTCTTTCTCATAGATAGAAAGAGCTTGATTCTTAGGACATAGTGTTTTGCTCATATAAACAATGGGCCTCTGGTTCTGCATTAACACCGCTCCTATCCCGTAGCCACTAGCATCTGCTTCCAACACAGGGTTGGGTGAAATCTGTAATGCGTAAGCGGGGCGATTGACATGGCTTTTGTCAAGTCGTGGAATCTTGTTTCACACGGATTCCATTTGAAACTATTCTTCTTTAGTAAAACGAACAAAGGTCGACTTATGTGTCCATAGTCCTCGACAAACTTCCGTAGTAGCCAAGTGAGACCTAGGAAACCCGGAGTTGTTTGATGGTCTTGGGCACCGCCATCGAATCATACTAGAGATCTTCTCGATCGCTGGCAACTCCTAAGGAGTGATGATGTGGCCCAAGTATTCAATCATCTTGTAATACCCGATTATTTTAAACGCCTAATTATGATATTAATTTCGTAAATTAGAATATTATTATAATAAGTTGATTAAAAAATTATCGAATAACGATTTCGATATTTTCGAATAATAAATTCCTATGTTCAATTCACGAATGAATATGAATTGAGAAATACGAATGTGTAACGATTTCAACAAGATATATTTTAACGTCGATTACGTATCGATAATTTTATGCTCGTGATATTTTCTAAGTTTTTAAGCTTAGAATTTAATTCCATTATTATTGGAATAATTAAATAAAGTGATTACAGCTTTATTACGATCATTTTGAGATGAGTCGATATTTAACGTTTTGAGACGTTTCAAACGTTAACGTTTAGAGATGACTTGAGAATCAAGTCTAATGATCAAGGAATTATAGTATTTAAATTCCTATGATTATTTTATGTAATTAGAATATTATTTAGCATTAAAATAATGCTAGAACATTAAGGATTAATTATTGGACAATGATTAATTTTGAAAACCCTAATTCAAAATTAGGGTTTTCTTACTGAAATGATACCAATAATTTTTCCTATGATATAAATTATCATCTAAAACATATATTATGATATATATGTATAATTGGCATGAAAAATCAAATATTGGCACTTAGGAATTTGTAATAGCCGTGTTTATTTTATTTATTTTGAGCACAAGTTCACGCCACTTTTGGTGTACAATTATTATGTTGTGAATTTATTAACCAAGTGGGTTTTAATTGTGGGATAGCCGAATTATTTGACTAATTCTACACTTGATGATGTATTATCAATTTTGGGAAAGAGTGAATCTAATACACTTGTGTAATAACACATCAAAATCAATTGTTTCTCCCCTCACTGAAAGTCGACGGCAGTGTGTGAGCATGAAACAAAATTTCATTTGTTTCTCCCAAAAAGCTTTATTAAAGCTATGCAAGAGTTAATGAATGTGTAAGGGATATTTTTGCATGACATAATCAACTTTGACCAATATAATTCATTTGTGTATTGTGAGAGCCGAGAGAGAGAGTTGTGAGTGTGTTGTTTCTTTCATTGTTTTATTACTTAAGTATATATTTAGTCTTGAAACACAAAACATATCACACTTCAAACATTCAACTTTCTTTCTTTCCTTACTGCCGTAAACTCTCCAGGAAGAAAAACCAAACATTTCTTCTTCCTTCCTTCCCAATTTGTTTGAGTTTGATCTATCCTACAACCGATCGACTCCGATAACGAGGTTAGATATCGAACAAGCTTCGATAAAACCTAACTTTTTCAATAATCCTACGGTTTAAATAATTATTTTTAGCATGTATTAATTATGCAACAAATCATGTTAGCATGTTATAAGCTTAGAAATTATGTTACATATGTTAATATGTGCATAGATTATTTATTTCCTAAGCTTAGCAATTTATTTAAATTATTCTAGTGATGCTCGAAAATTGCTAGGTATGTTTTAAGGTTGGATTATTGATCTATAGTATTGTAGGAGTGCATGGTATTAATTTGAGAATTTTGGAAACCATTGGTATAATTTTTTTTGAAACTACCGAAAATGAACAAGCTTTGAACTATGGTGTATAATTTTTATATGCTTGATATAATAGCATATTATTGATCTAGGGTATTGATTAGGTGTTGTAGGAATTTATTAGAATTTTTGGACAATTGTAGCTAAATTAATTCAAAATGGCCGAGACTTAGGTGTTAGGATTTTATGGGTTATTTTGTGTTATTACATAATATTATGATGTATTAGTGCTATATGATAGCATATAAGCATAGTGTAAATTTTTAGGATTTTATAAAAATTGTTTGATATATATTGCACAAAGTAGCCGTGAGCTACCTTGGACCTTTCTATGATGTATGGTTTGATTTTTTTAAACCATAGGTTATAATTATGTTATATATTAATATTTGAGGCTTGTGTATAATTATTAGAATTTTTGGAAAATTATTGATATTATTTTGATAAAAATCGAGCCTATAGTATATATATAGGTGTGTTCCAAATTTTCTATAGTGATATTAATACATATTAATGATCACAAGTGTAAAATAATACACTATATGAATTTAGAGAAATTTTGGAACAAGATTGAAAATTTTGTGATATAGTAGTGAGCTATATGTGTTAAATAAGGAATTTTAATTCCTTTTAATTAAGAATAATAATATATTATATGTCTAAAAATTATATTAGACATAATTGAATTTTTGGGAATTATTAAATATAGAATATTATGTTTATGATGGAACGTTATATTAAATAACGTTAAAAGCATAAATAATGCTTAATGTATTAAAAGATTAATATTGAAAGAAAATATTAATCAAAATATCGATTGCGTGAAAAATCAAGATTAAAGCTTTATGAAAAGAAATCGATTGAAAATCGATTTATATTGATTAAAATATGTTTTATTGAATATTTTTAATGAAAAGTCAAAATGGTTGACTTTCGAAATTAACGTACGAAATACGTTCGTTAAATACGTTAATACGTGAAAAACGTATTACTTTTATAAGAATATCTCAATTGTGAGAAAAGATTTCATAATTGAAATCACTTTATTGAATAACGTTATTATACGTTAATTGTTTAACCTAAAAGGTTAAAATGAGACTGTAGATCATATTACGTCTCTCTCGATATACGAGAATTATTTTATTGATATACGCATCGTTTCAACGTATTAAGACGTATCAAGATTATTAAGACTTCAATTATTTTTTATTTATCAAAGTTGAATGAACTTTGAAAATCTAGAAAACGTGCCAACGTTCTAAACGTAAATTTTGCGTAAGGTGGGACGTGAAACTCACGCAACGAGGAGAAGAACACGCTGCATCGAGATTCAAGTTTAAAAGTCAAGGTGGGCTTTACTATACTCGATCGATAAATCTTTGTCAAATGATTATTTATGATGCTTTATTGCAAGCAATATTTATGAACCGATTTATTTAATTACCTGCCCAAAATGTTTATGTTTTATGTATGTATCCAATCCATGATATTTGATGCATAATGTTGGGTAGCTCCCACTTTATGACATGCTTGAATTCGTATTCTTGGAAGTACCCCCAAGGATGATGGAGAATTCATATCCTGTGCCGAGATGGCCTGGATTTTGTGCACTGATTATTTGTGATGTCTTTGAAGGGTGCTCGGCCGGTCATGGCGTCTGTGAGAGGAGGCCTCCTCTCCAGCGCGGGAATTATTGTTGGTTGAATTGTTGTGGTGAATATGGATCATACATATGTGGAAAATGCTTGGCCAAGCGATGTTTATGGAAAATGTCAGAAAATATTTAGTAAGCACGAGTATTTCAAATTAAAACCTCGTGTGTTACTGTGATGGGGCCGAGTAATTTAAACTTGATAAATTATTTTGGCATGAGCCCTCGAGTGCATTATTTGTACTCGACCGCATATTGTTTTAAATGTGCGATTGGTATGGTGATGACGATGGAGTAGATTGTTGAGTAGTCAGAAATCTTTTGAATATTTATTATGTTTGAAAGAAAGAACCCTTGAGTGCATATCGTCATATATGCATTCACGTGCTTTCCGCTGCATATTCTGAATAGTATTGTATGTTAATGTTGACAGTTGAGTCTGTCTGAATTATCGAAACCTCTGTTTAAGGACTTATAGCCTTATATCTGTAAATTACTTTTGCCTTGTAAATAGGGTTGATTATCGAAGTTCGATACGTATTAGTTTGAAGTCTTTAATTATTCTTATTCAATGTTTGGTAATCACTGTTCCAAGCTCCAGTTCTCTCTAATCTGTCCTCTGGATTAGAGCGGCTGTGACACATCTGTTGGCCAAAATGGCATTTACTCTTTTTTGCAAACAAAGTATGCTTTTTTAATAACTCCAGCACTTCCCTCAAATGTGTGAGATGTTCTTCCTTCGTTTTACTGTATACAAGGATGTCATCAAAGAACACGAGGACAAATCTCCTTAGCTACTTCTGGAATACTCTGTTCATAAGCGACTGGAAGGTAGCAGGGGCATTACATAATCCAAAAGGCATAACTAGGAATTCGTAGTGCCCTTGATGAGTATTAAAAGCTGTGAGATACATGTCCGATAGATTCACCAGAATTTGAAAATAACCGGACCTCAAGTCCAGTTTAGAAAAAAACTGTGCACCACATAATTCATCAAGTAACTCGTCAATGAGGGGAATAGGGTAGTCATGCTTCACAGTGAGGGAATTTAAGTACCTGTAATCCACACACATTCTCCATGTGTTATCTTTTTTCTTTACTAGAATGACTGGGGCAGCAAAAGGGCTTCGGTTGTCTTGAATAATTCCTTTTGTAACATGTCGATAATAATTTGCTCAATCTGATCCTTGTGACTATGTGAAGCTCTATAAGGGTGCTGCTGTTTTGGCAAGCTGTTTGGTTTTAACATTATCTGATGTTCGATTCCACGTGCAGGTGGCAGTTCCTGTGGTTCATCAAATACTTCCTTGAATTCCTCCAAAAGCTGGCTGAGAGCTGGTTCCTCACTGAAGTCTGGTCGAGGGGCACTTATGAGGTATAACTCTTCCACTTCACACGTTTTCTTATGCATAAGGCTGTACAAATGGGTTGTGGTGATCATTTGGCATTCATTTTCACTAGTCATGGCCTGTAATTTGACCCTCTGTCCCTCCATGTTTACGGTGAATGTCATCCTCTTATAATCCAATTCAATGGGGGTACAGTGTTTGAGCCAATCCCCCCCTAATATCAAGTCATAACCCTCATTAGCTAGGATCCTGGGTGAATATGTAAACTGGTGGCCCTGTACCTTCCAATTAAAATTAGCAGCTCTGTGAGTGCTAACCAACTTCTGCCCATTAGCTACCTTAACCAAGATAGGTTTCACCCTCTCCACCTTGCTACCCAACTTTTGGGCTGTTTTCTCCTGTAAAAAACTTAATGTACTACCAGTGTCCACCAGTATTTTCAGCTTGGAACCTGCCACTTCTCCAACCACCCTCATAGTGTGGTTGAGGACATTGAAGTTGTGAGTCCAGATTCTCCCAATAGAGCATTGAGGGACATTTGAATTTCTTCCATGTTTTCAGGTTCAGGTTCATCAGCCTTTACCTCAACATAATTCCCTTCATGCTTGTAATACCCCGATTATTTAAACACCTAATTACGATATTAATTTCGTAAATTAGAGTATTATTATGATAATTTGATTATTAAAATATCGAATAATGATTTCGATTATTGTTGGAATAATAAATTCCTATGATTTATTCACAAATGAATGTGAATTTAGAAATACGAATATGTGACGTATTTTAACAGTATAATTTCAACGTCGATTACGTATCGATAATTGAAATCTCGTAATCTTTTCTAAAGTTTTAAGCTTAGAATTTAATTCCATTATTATTGGAATGATTTAATAAAGTTATTATGACTTTATTACGACCATTTTGAGATGAGTCGATATTTAACGTTTTGAAACGTTTCAAACGTTAACGTTTTGAGATGACTTGAGAATCAAGTCTAACGATCAAGGAATTATGATATTTAAATTCCTATGATTATTTTATATAATTAAAATATTATTTAGCATTGAAATAATGCTAGAAAATTTTGGAAATTATATTTGTGATTATTTAAGATTATCGAAAACCCTAAATCGAGAATTAGGGTTTTCTACCTATGGATTAATTCCAATAATTTTTCCTATGATATAATTTATCATCTAGGATTTATATTATGCTATATATCTACTTATAGCATGAAAATGAATTTTTGGGCATTAATTTATTGTAAATGCCGAGAACTTCCTATTGTTTTTAACATAGGATTATTTTAATTTTTGATCATCCAATTTGTGTTATTTCTTAAGTGTAGTATTAATACACACTTACCAAGTAAAATGTGTAGATGAAAAATACACTAGCAATTGGTTTATCTAATAGCCGATTATTTTAACATTTTGTACACAAAATCAATTTTGATTTTTATACACTTGAGTGTGCAATTTTTGGGATAGAGTGTATTAAATACACTTATGCCATACATTGAAAAATCTGAATTTTTCATCCCTCTCTACTGATGAGTCGACGGCATTGTGTATATTATGGGACAAAAATTTATTTTGATTTTCCCAAAACCTTTAATAAAGCTTCCAAGAGTAAATATGTGTGTAAATGATATTTTTTGTGTGACATAATCACTTTTGACTCATCAAATTAATTCTTGTCTTGTGCTCATGTGAGAGAGCCGAGAGTGCTTGCATGTGTGTGTTGTTTCTTTTGTTATAATTACTTAAATATATATAGTGTCTTGAAACACTTAACAAACAAACACAACTCACACTTCTTTTCTTCTTACTCACTGCCGTGAACCATCTCAAGAGAAAACCAATTTTTTCTTCTTCTTTCCTTCTCAAATAGCTTGAGCTCTTTTTATCCTACAACCGAACGACTCCGATAATGAGGTTAGATATCGAACAAGCTTCGATAAAACCTAAATTTTTCAATAATCCTAAGGTTTAAATTATTATTTTTAGCATGTATTATTTATGCAATAAATCATGCTAGCATGTTATAAGCTTAGGATTTATGTTACATATGTTAATATGTGCATAGATTATTTATTTCCTAAGCTTAGCAATTTATTTAAATTATTTTGATGATGTTCGAATTTTGCTAGGTATGATTTAAGGTTGGATTATTGATCTATAGTGTTGTAGGAGTGCATGGTATTAATTTAGGAATTTTTGGAAATCATTGGTGAAATTTTTGAAATAGCCGAAAATGATATGAGCATTGAACCTTGGTATATAATTTTTATATGCTTGATATTATAGCATATTGTTGATCTAGGGTATAAATTAGGTGATGTAGGAATTTATTAGAATTTTTGAACCTATATATCTAATTTATTTCAAAATGGCCGAGACTTAGGTGTATGAATTAGTGGGTTATTTTGTGTTATTATATAATATTATGATGTATTAGTGCTATATGATAGCATATAAGCATAGTGTAATTTTATAGGATTTTATAAAAATCATTTGGTATATATATACCTATAGTAGCCGTGAGCTACAATTTGTTGGTTCTATGATGTATGGTTTGATTTTATTGAACCTTAGGTTATAATTATATTATATATTAATATTGGAGCCTTGTGTATTATTATTAGAATTTTTGAGAATTTATTGGATTAATTTTGAGTAAAAACCGTGACCTATATAATGTATATAGGTGTGTTCCAAATTTTTCTATAGTGATATTAATACATATTAATGATCATAGTGTAGAATAATACACTATATGAATTTAGAAGAATTTTTGGAACAAGTTTGGAAAATTTGTGATATAGCCGTGAGCTATATATTGGAATTAAGGAATTTTAATTCCTTTTTAATCAAATATAATAATTTATTATATGTCTAAAAAATTATATTAGATATAATTGAATTTTTGAGAATTATTAAACATAGAATATTATGTTTATGATGAAACGTTATATCAAATAACGTTAAAAGCATAAAATAATGCTTAAAGTATTAAAAGATTAATATTGAAAGAAAATATTAATCAAGTTTATCGATTTGCATGAAAAATCGATAATTGAAAAGAAATCGATTGAAAATCGATTTATATTAATTTTATTCATTAAAATGTGTTTTATTAAGGATTTATAAAGAAAAGTCAAAATGGTTGACTTTCAAATTAACGTCTAAATACGTTCGTTAAATACGATAATACGTGAAAACGATTACTTTTATCTGAATATCTCAATTGTGAGAAAGATTTCATAATTGAAATCATTTTATTTAATAACGTTATTATACGTTAATTATTTAACCTAAAGGGTTAAAATGAGACTGTAGATCATATTACGTCTCTCTCGAGATACGAGAATTATTTTATTGAAATACGCATTGAAACGACGTATTAAGATCTATTAAAACTTCGAATTATTATATTATTTATCAAAGTTGAATAAACTTTGAAAATCTCGAAAAGCGTGCCAATGTGCTAAACGTAAATTTTTGCGTAAAGGTGGGACGTGAAGGCTCACATGCAACCAGAGGAGAACACGCGATCGAATTCAAGTTCAAAAGTAAAGGTGGGCTTTACTATACTCAAACTGGTAGAATTTACCAAATGATTTATTTATGATGCTTTATTGCAAGCAAATATTTATGAACTGATTTATTTAATTACCTGCCCAAAATGTTTATGTTTTATATATGTATCCAATCCATGATTATTGATGCATAATGTTGGGTAGCTCCCACTTTATGACATGCTTGAATTCGTATTCTTGGAAGTACCCCAAGGATAATGGAGAATTGTATCCCGTGGCCGAGATGGCCGGATTTTGTGCACCGATTATTTTGTGATTTGTGTCTTTGAAAGGGTGCTCGGCGGTCACGGCGTCTGTGAGAGAGGCCTCCTCTCCACGCGGAATTGTTGTGGAATGAATTATTGTGGTGGATATGGATCATACATACATGGAAAATGTCCGCCGTATTAATCTTTATGGAAAATGAAAGAAAATATTTAGTAAGCACGAGTATTTCAAATTAAAACCTCGTGTGTTACTGTGATGGGGTAGAGTAATTCAATTGTGATAAATTATTTTGGCATGAGCCACTGAGTGCAATCTTGTACTCAGTCCTGCATGTTTGTTTTTAAATGTGCAGGTTGAGCAGATGATGGATGGAGATGTGTCGGAGCAGTCGGAACCCCTTTTGATTATGATATATTAGAAACCTTGAATACACATCGTCATATGTGTATTCACACTTTTTTCCGCTGCATTTGAATTAATTTATCTTATGATGTTGATTAGTTGAATACTTCTGAACATATGAGTCTTGTATATATATTGGATAAAGTTTCCTTAATTATTATTCCAAGTATTAGCCCTGCTAAATCGAACCTAGGATTTAGGGGCTGTAACAATGCTGCTCATGTGTCATCTCCTGTTCCTCTGTCATATTCATGTAGAAAACCATGTGTTTGCACTTATGCCCGTAGACAAAGGGTTCATCACAATTATAACACAACCCTTTATCCCTTCTTGCAGCCATTTCAGATTTAGTTAAAAGCTTGACAGGAATTTTGGTGCTGTTTTGACTGAGGTTTTTGTGCAAAACATTACCCTCGGGCCTCTTATAACTTCCCCCCTGATTTTGAAAAGACTTAGATGGAATTTGTTTGACTCTTTTTGCAATAGCTTCCAAAGTATAAATCTGCCTCTGCCCCATTTCTACTGCTTCATGTAGTGTTTTAGGCTTAAATAATAACATGAAATTCTGCATCACCTCTGTTAACCCACTGATAAAATTAGCAACGAAGTACTCCTCTGAGTACTGAATGTGGCTGCTTATCAATAAGCAAGCCCTTAATTCCTCAAACCTTTCCACATACAATTCATAAGAACCAGTCTGCTTAAGGTTCTTAAACTCCATAATGATTTTTCCTTCATTTATATCCTCAAATCTAGCAGCTACCACTTGCAAAAACTGATTCCAGCTAACATCCACAATATTTTCACAACCAAAATTCTGGAACCATTGTAAAGCCTTGCCATCAAAGTTATGAATAGCCATTTGTACCTTATGTTCATCCGTGATTGAGGGAGTGAGCTTGAAATAGCTGTTACACTTGATAATCCAGGCCCTCGGATTTGAGCCGTTGAACCTGGGGAAATCCACTTTATGGAACGAGCTACCCCCTCCGGTGTGGGGGTATTCGATCCTAAACTTAGTAGAACCAGACTGTTTGTATCCATCGGTGTTGGAGGGATCGCCTAAGAGTGACTCTTCATCAAAGGGTGTTCTCCGCCGAGATTCAAAGAATTGCAATGAATTTCAGCTAGCACGATGAGACAAATGTTCACATTTTTATCAATTCCTTGCAACTTGTGTTCTACCTTTTGGTCGATACCCATGATTTGCCCTCGTAACCTTTCCTCACCGCCTTTTCATGGTTTCAGATATTTAGAATTTGATCCACTTTTTTGGCTTCTTGCGTGTCCTTGAATCGAGTGATTTCAGCCATAATTTGCCGAGAAATGTGTTCACAATTTCACGGAAATCTAGCTCGATACCGGTTGTAATGTGCCCGAGAATTTTGTAAATGATTCTTGTAACGCCACCGTGAAATGTAAGAATAATTGAGAAAGAAAGAGAAGAGTTTGAGGAGAAGTTTTAGATAACTTTTCACGCCTTTCCTTCGAGAAACAAGATACAAATACGTGTGTTTGGCTAACAAACTGGACCCCACGCCTAACAAGCATCGAACACATTTTCGAGAATTAAAATAACAAAAGAAAGAGAAATACATTTAACATAAACGTTCTTTATCCTCCCGCTTTCTTCCATGACTTCCAACAAGTCAAGCCCTAGTCCCCTTCGGACTAAAAATCAAATCTTTCTTCTAGCTCCATCTCCACCCTCCGAGCCACCATCTCTCGTCGCGCCCCGCCACCATATCCATAACACAAGATCACCTCTTTCGACTTTGACATCTTCCTCCATTCCTCTATTATCCTTTTCTTAAATCGACGCCGAGTGAATACAACTCCTGATCGTCTCTGGTTGTTCAACCATCTCTATTCTCATTCTTTCAAATTCTTCAACGAGTTTCTCTTTCTTTGTAGAGAGACTTCCCAATTTGGGTGGATTCTTACGACTTAAGGCATCAACTACTACATTTGCCTTTTCAAGGTGATAATTTATATCACAGTCGTAGTCTTTACCTGATTCGAGCCATCTGTTTTGCCTTATGTTCTCATCTCTTTGCTCGAAAAAGTACCTCAAACTTCTATGATTGGTGAAGATCTCACACCACCCTTCATAAAGGTGATGTATCAAAGCTTAATACGTGTATTGTTGTTGCTAATTTTAAATCGTGAGTTAGGTAGTTTTATTTCTATGGACTAAGTTATCGTAATGCATAGACTAACACCTTTCTCTCTTGCATTATCATACAATCTAGTCAATCTTTGGGAGGCTCACCTCGCATTTATCAATCCAAGTGAACTTTATTCCTTTTGGAGTAACTATATCGTTGGCCTTGCTATCTCAGAGAATCCTTCTATGAGTTTCTGATATTAACCAACAAATTCTAAGAAATCCGAATTTCGTTTTAGGTCGTTGGCGAATTCTATCCTTGCACTGTTTCAACCTTTTGCCAGGTTCTCATGGATTCCTTTGGAAGACACAACGTGTCTAAGGAATATTATTCTTTAAGCCAAATCTGCCTTAAATAAACTTGGCGAAATTTGCTTGACTTTGATGCCTGCAAGATAGTTCCCAAAAGATCTCTATACTCTTTCTTGCCCTTCAAATGGATGAGAATATCATCTATGAAGATTTAAGATAATCTATCTCAGTATGCGCGGAACACTCGATTTTTGAGGTTCATGAACACGGTTGGCGCATTAATTGATCCGAACGGCATAACTATAAACTCATAGTTGCCATATCTTGTTCGGAAAGCCATTTTGGGTACATTTTTCGTTCGTACCTTAAGTTGATTATAGTCCAATTGAGATCGGTCCTCAGGACTACTCTCGCTCTTTTTCCCACTAACTGAATACTCATTTATCCTTGGTACTAGATTATTTACTCTTAATAATCTATGCACTTTCTTAATGGGCTATCTTTCTTCTTGACCAGCAAGCTGGGTGTTTCTTAAGGTGATACACTAAGTCCGATGAAACTTAGATTCTATAGCCTTTAAATTTGAATCTTTATCCTTTCACTTTCCTTGAATCCATTTGATAAAGGTACTTTTGACATGATTTAATAATGGTTCTAACTTGATAGTGGAACTCTAGCTGCTTATCAGGGGAAAATCTTGCTAAGTTGTCAGAAAATGTCTAGAAATTCTCGAATAATTTCCACATCCTCGACCTTCATTTCCGCTTTTTATTCTCCGCTTAGATAAACAGGGAATGCTTGACATCCCTTCTTGTTTATTATTCTCCTTATTTGCAGTGTGGGTATGGTCGGAATTTCCTTCCCCATGTGGATTCCATAGAAACTCGTAGCTTCTTGTCCGGAGAAATGGAACAAAATTTCCCTCTCCATGTACAGGATCGTGGAATGGTTTTCGACTAACCAATCCATCTCTCGGATTATATCTATATTTCATATGGGTATTATGTTCAAGTTCTTTACTAAAGTCTTAAGTGATTCTAAGTTCAATTCTAATGTTCGAATAAATACGTGTGGTGGCCATGATTCTTCCTTTATCTAAAGAAATTCTCATCTTTTGATTTGCTTATTCTGGTTTGAGTTCTAACGTGTCCACGCATGCTTTTACTTATTCTTGTGATAACAGAATGTGAAGCACTTGTCTCGAACAAAAGTATTTTAGGTATGCTAAGAAGTTTTCTCATACCTACCAGTCTTTCCTGGTTTTGTTCGTTCTGTCATTATCATACTTTCTTAACTAGTATGAATGATTCAGCTTCCTTTTTCTTCTCTATTGCTCTTAAGAATATATCTTCCATATATTCTTTCTTTACAAAAATCCTTTCAAGAGGATTCCTTATATTATCATTGGTTGTGCTTATCATATGTAATATCCTCTTTGGATATACGTCATTTCTCTTAATTTTCATTGGTTTGACTAAATGGTTTCACATAAGTTTAAAAATCCTTTGTTCACTGAGAACGCATCATACTTTTACCTTGACGTCTTATATCTTTACCATCTTCTCGACACTCTATGTTTACTTCCTTTCAATGCTGGGGTACCCAGTATTTCACCTTATGGGTCATCTCATAAGTATGAGGAATAAACTTTTCAATTAGATTCACCTTAAGGTCTTTTCCTTGTGAATCCTTTCCTTTGTTTGCTTGATCGTATTTCCTTTGCAATCGTCTTTAAGAGTTATCTTACTTATTAATTACTAAATCGCACATAAGATAGGCCCCTTTGTCTCTATATACTTTAGAGTACGATGGTTTCATCTCAAATAACAAATCTACTTCTTAATCCTCTTCTTCCCTTCAAAGGAATTACTTTACTTATCGTAATCAAACTGTTTGCAAAACTTGCCTCATGTTTCGGGCTATCTCATAAATGTATAGCTGGTAATTTCCTCAGCTATTCTTAACTCTTGCCCTTTTTCTTGAGCATGATATCCGAAAGTTATATTACTTTCGTTATACTTTGATTCTCACTTTTATGGTTAAAACCGTCATCATTCTAATCTATATTGGTAAGGTGGTACATTTATACACCATAACTTAGATTCCAAGTACCGATGTTCTATTGCCAAATATCAACTTCGGGGTATCTTCCCATACCCGGTTCAAATACTAGGAATAGCCTAGCTATTCACATATCTCATTATTTAATCAATCGATTATACTATCATTAGTTTATCCAAAGTCTCTAGTACTTGGAAAGGATTCTATTTAAACATAATTTTTTTATTGATTTATGGATAAAGCGGAGAGGCTTATTAATTGAGATGCTATCATTCCTTTATATCCATCAACTGTGTCTTATTCATCTCCACACTTTAACAGGTCCGACCTTCTAACGAGGTTTTAGGGACAATCAACTATCTTAAAGATAAGTTGCATTCTTTCTTATTATGATATAATAAGAGGAGGGCATATCTCAAGGATATATAATATACTTCTCTTTGCTTTTACTCTAGCACTCAATGCTATAAAGTATCTCGTTCATAACTTAATCATCATAACCCTCATATGGAGGTATAACTTTACTGTTATCAGTACTGGTAAAGCCCATCAACGGTCGATCCACCTATGTGTATCATAAAATATATCTCGTCTCATCGAGAACTTCTTTACATCATATCTTGATGTCTATCACTTTACTGATCTGAAACTTTTCGGTGACAAGATACGTCAACCTACGTCATACTTATTGGTTTCAAGGATTGAAGAGAATTTCATCATAACAACTTTCAAGAGGTATGGTTTCACTATTCAAGATGACAATTCTGAAGGTTTGAATCAACATGTTCTTTGAATCAATAATTGGGAGATAGGGTCCTGCACTGTAATAACGAATCTCGAGATTTCTTTCGTCATATGGGGTGGCGGGCCCGTCACAAATACTTTCTCAGTCACATGAAGGTTTGGTTTCAAAAGAACACTTTATGAAATTTTCTGACTGTATAATTCTTTCAGAGAAAGTGAGAATTCAATTGATATCTCAATCGAAATTAGATCATAGAGTTAAACTCAATGACAGATTTTGGGTTATGAATAAGATTTGAAACCGTATACAACTCATTTTAGTTGTCATCAAAGGTTCTCATGTACACATATGTTATAGTTCTTCTTGAACTATTGGGAATCTTGCTTTCTAGTAGCATTCTAAGATTCCTGTCACACTGTAGAGTTCTCGTTGTATATACGTCGCAAGATCAGTATCAACTGTTTCTTTGATCACATTTTTATTTCGTTTCTAACGAGAAAGTCATAGTCAATTTGGATTTCCGTCATACGTGAACATCCAAACAAAAGACTATACTCATGTTGTAATGCCCCGATTATTTAAACGCCTAATTACGATATTAATTTCGTAAATTAGAGTATTATTATGATAATTTGATTATTAAAATATCGAATAATGATTTCGATTATTGTTGGAATAATAAATTCCTATGATTTATTCACAAATGAATGTGAATTTAGAAATACGAATATGTGACGTATTTTAACAGTATAATTTCAACGTCGATTACGTATCGATAATTAAATGCTCGTGATATTTTCTAAGTTTTTAAGCTTAGAATTTAATTCCATTATTATTGGAATAATTTAATAAAGTGATTACAGCTTTATTACGACCATTTTGAGATGAGTCGATATTTAACGTTTTAAGACGTTTCAAACGTTAACGTTTAGAGATGACTTGAGAATCAAGTCTAACGATCAAGGAATTATAGTATTTAAATTCCTATGATTATCTTATGTAATTAGAGTATTATTAAGCATTAAAAAATGCTAGAACATTAAGGATTAATTATGGGACAACGACTTAATTTTGAAAACTCTAATTCAAAATTAGGTTTTCTTACATGAAATGATACCAATAATTTTTCTATGATATAATTTATCATCTAAAACATATATTATGATATATATGTATAATTAGCATGAAAATAAATTATATATCATATGTAGAATGGAAAGGCCGTGAGTTTTGTGTTCAAGGGACAAGTTCACGCCATTTTTGAAGTAGTAATGCTATATTATGAATTAATTGATACAAGTGTGATCTAATTACACATTTATCAAGTAAAAATCAATTGAGGTATGTTGGCAAGTGAAGTAGCCGATTTCTTTGACTTAATGACACTTTGATGATGTATAATATTTGGGATAGAGTGTATAGTTACTACATGTGTTAAGACTAATGAAATTAAATCAAACCACCTTGAACAAGAGATGATGACCGACGGCTATACACTCCCAAACAAATGAGATATTTCTTTGTTTGGTTCAAAATGTGTAAGGGATAGTAAGTATGGATGAGGTATGCAAGTATGGGTCATCAATAATTCCTTGTGTGAGTGAAATAGCCGACGGCTATTGTATCCCCAAAGCAATGAATTTAATTGTTTTAACCAAGAAAGCTCTATGCTATACTTAGTATAGTGATGTAATCACTTGGTGACTCACCAAGCTCTATGGAAAAGGCTTCCAAAACTTTGTATTGCTTAGTGTAGTGACCGAGAGATAGGGTGAGAGGAATGAGGATAAATTAATTCATTACTTAAGTCTATTTGTTTCATTTAAACAAACACATTCTCTCTCTTTTCCAAAGCAAAAGAACCGTGAGCTACACCATTAGAAAACCCTAAGTGTTCTTGAGTTCTTGAACCAAAAAGCTTGATCTAAAGCTTGATCCTATAAAATCAAAGCCGTTAACGAGGTTAGATATCGAACAACCTTCGATTATACCCTAAGTTTTTAATTTTCTAAAAGCTTGATCTTATGTTATGAGCATGATTTTAATAATGAAATTATGCTAAGAATGATATTTTGTTTATTAATGATGTGTATTAATATGAAATGGAAGCATGTAGCATGTTTATTTTGATATTAAAAATGCTAAGAATTTATTTCATAGGTACCGAAAATTTTCTTGAGGATTAGAATGGATTTAGGATACATGAGGTTATCAAGCCTATAGTGATTTATTGGGAAATTTATAAAATCATATGCTATGTTTTCATTATTACCAAAATGGTCAAGGATGATAAGTTGTTGTATAATTTTATTTAGGAAATGTTTTAGCATATTGTTGATCTAGAGTATAAATTATGTGATTTTGGAAATTAGTAGAATTTTGTAAATATATAGCTATTTTTACCCATATGGCCTAGAGCAATGAAGCTTGAATTAAGCATGATTATGTTGATTCTAGTATGATATTATGATGATATAGTGCTATACTATAGTATTTAAGCATAGTGTAATTTAATCGAATTTTATAAAAATGTTTGGTTTGAGTGGGACAAAACCGTGACCTTGAACATTAATTCATTAATGTAAAAATGAAAGATGTTGGATTATATGTTATAATTATGATATAGATTAATGTTGGGGCCTTGTATACATTAATTAGAATTTTAGAAAATTTATTGGACAAAAATTTGAGAAAAACCGTGACCTATAGAATCGAATAGGTGATGCTCAAATTTTTCCATAGTTAATGTTCATACATATTAGTGATACTATGATAAAATAGTACACTATAAGAATTTAGAAGAATTTTTGGAAGAAGATTGGAATTTATAAGCTCAAGAAGCCGTGAGCTTCTTTAAATAAATTAAGGATTTTAAATCCTTAATATCAAGAAAAATAATACATTATATGCCTAGAAATTATTTTAGACATATTAAGAATTTATGAAATTTTATAAACGTAGTATACTATGTTTATGGCGAAACGTTATATTAAATAACGTTAGAAATGAAAAACAATATTTAAAGAATAAGTTAATTAATATTTAAGAAAGATATTAATAAAGTTTATCGATTTGCGTGAAAAATCGAGAATTAGGGCTTTATGAAAGAAATCGATTGAAAATCGATTTATATGGAAATTAAATATTAAATATGTGAATTATTGAAGAATTTATAAGAAAAGTCAAAATTGTTGACTTTTGAAATTAACGCATCTAAATACGCTCGATAAATACGCTAATACGTAAAACGTATTAAGTTTATAAGAAAATCTCATTGGTGAGAAAAGATTTCATAATTGAAATCTTTATATCGAAAAAAATGTTAGAATACGTTGCACGTTTAACCTAAAGGGTTAAAATGAAATAGTTGGACATATCTCGTTTATATCGAAGTACGAGAAATACTTAGTTTAAGATACGCGATTGAATCCGGCGTATGAATTCGTTAAGGAATTGATTATTATAGATAAGTTATCAAAGTTTATTTTAAACTTTGAAAATCTCGAAAAACATGTCAGACATACTGAAATCGTTGTTACGTAAAGGTGAGACGCGGATGCGATCGTTGGCGTAGAAGGAAAACGAATTAAGAAAGCTTACGATCCAGGTGGGCTTCTTTTCTTATCCTCAAGGATAAAATGCTCTATTTATGATGCTTTCTTCGAAATGAAAAGTAATTATTTATGATGCTTTCTTTTGAGAAATGATTATGAAATGATGATGAAATTACATGCCCAAAATGTTTATGTTTTATGTATGTATCCTATCCATGAATGAATGAATGATGAATGTTGTTGGGTCGCTCCCAACTTATGAATGAAATCGATATCGGATCCTATGCTTGGGAAGGCTTATACCGCCAGATTAACGTGTACACCTAATGGTGACCGAGTCTTTGTAAGGACACCACGGCCGGTCGCGACGCAGAGTGAGGCCTCATTCTACGGCGTAAATGTTAATGTTATGATGAGATAAAGGGATATGGATCATACATACAAGGAAAATGTCTCACAGATTTAATGTTTATGAAAATGATGAAAAGTTTAGTAAGCTCGAGGCCTTTTAATAAAGACCCTTGTGCTTACCATGACGGGTAGAGTAATTAAAAGATGATAAAAATATTTTGGCATAAGTCCACCGAGTGCATTATTTGTACTCACCGCATATTTGTTTTAAATGTGCGATTGAGTGATGATGCGATGGAGCGGTGTTGAGCAATTAGGAATGTTGTCATTGAAAAGTTATACTTGATAGTACATCGTCATATGTACATATCACATATTTTCATTGCAAGAACATAAGTTATGTAGTAAGGTCCAAAACATACTTGATATATGTATCACAGTTTAATGTTAAATGGTCTCATTGTTTATTCATCCCTGTTTAGAGTAATAATCCCTGCTAAATCGTACTTAGGATTTAGGGGCTGTTACACATGTAACTGGAGTATAGTGACATTCATTATCTCTAAATCATCATCCTCGTCTTTGCTCTTTAACTTTCTGCTCTTTGTTCTCGTCATTCAGCTCGAGATTCTCATTTCGATCTCATTTCTGTCTCATGACAGACTAAAATTCTCATAGTTCTCTTCCTACGTTCTTTCGCAAAAAGGGATCATGCGACTTAAACAGTCTATGTTCTTTGGGATAACATACCCATTAGTGAAATAACTTTGAAATTTGAAATAAACATTTCAAAACTGTAACATAACTCATGCTTTTTTTTTGAATTTCAAGAATTCAACATATAATACTTTTGACATATCAATGTCAACACTTTCTCATATAACATCATCATAGCATAATCATAACATTCTCCTTATAACATCATCAAACATCATAATATGTTGGTATTGATCCAACAACTATCACAACAAAATCCTTGTTGACTTCCACTACTTCAAAAACTTCTCTTTTGACATCTCAATGTCAATACTTTCTCATATCACTTTCAATTCTTCTCAACATCAAACATTATTGCACATTCGCAATTACTTTCAATTTCAGCAATCTTTATTCATAACTTTCATTCACGTAACATTCTCTTTATATAACATTTCTCCTCATAAACATTCATTCTCATCATTATTCACTATTTTCATTCTTAAATATCTTTCATAATTTTTATCTCTTTGGAAATATCATTTTTCATGTTCAAACTTCTTATTTCAAAATTTTGAGAAAGGGGCATGTACTTTCAAGCTTTTTCATTTCCAAAACCAAGAAAATCATTTACTCAACGCTTATTAAATCTTTTAAGTTTCCCATGAATATGTAGTCCCATACCTACATATTCTTGAAATCCTTTGAGCCTTCCTTGAATATGCAGTCCCATACCTGCATATTCTTATAATCTCTCCTAATTCTAACTTTCATTTTCTTGAAAATTCATTTCACTTTAATAACTTTCACTTTCCAACTTCTGATCCTTATTCTCAAGACTGTAAGAAAATCATTTACCTTTTTCCCGGTTGAGCTTGATGTGATGGAATGTTGAACATAGTCGGTTGATCTCTAGAAGTGTAGTGACTCTATCTAGACTAAACTTTTGAAAGAAGTTTTGGGTTTAGGGTACGACCCGCCTCGATATTAATCGTAATGTACCGCCAATCCAAAGGATGATTAGCGGGATTGTTATTAATGACGGGATTAACAATAGTAACAAACACTAATTATGGAATCATGAGATATATAATATACAAATTCTCGTAAACTTCATATCATTTAATGTGACACATATATCGTATATATCTGGCTGGATTATTTAGACTCTTGACTAAAGGGTTCAACTCAAACATAACCTATATAACTCTGCAATGAAAGACATGTGATTACACATATGACGATATGTAATCAAGGCTATACTTATCAACGACGTAAGACTCCAATCGCTCAACACTTCAACATCCAACATCAATCGCTCAACTGCGCATTTTAAAACAATATGCGGGGCTAAGTACAAGAATGCACTTAGTGGGCTCATGCCAAAACATTTTCTTTAATTACATCGCCTTCGAGTAACACACGAGGTTTTATTGGAAATGCTCGTGCTTACTAAAACATTTTCTTTTATTTTCAAAAGTCGTCCGCCGATATATTTTGTCTGTATGATCCATATCGGTTCTCGATAGTAATATCATAACATCATCACATAACGTCATCACATAACATCATCACACGTTGGTAGAACTAACAACTTTCAATATCATCATGCCACCAACTCCACATATAATATGACATCACATCGGGATCATCATACGTTGGTAGCGAACCAACAACTTTCAATATCATCATGCCACCAACTCCACATATAGTATGACATCACATCAGGATCATCATATGTTGGTAGCGAACCAACAACTTTCAATATCATCATTCCAACCATCACCACAAATAATAATATCATCACATCAGATTAATCCTAGCCAGGTATAATCCTTCCGGCTTAGGATCCAATATCAATTTCTCATAGTTGGCTTACCCAACAACTTGATAGGATCATACATGAAAACATAAACACTTTGGGCATGTAATTAATAACAGTGCATAATCATTTTTCAACTGAAAGCTTTGTAAATAAAAGGGTTTTCGAGTAAAGCCCACCTGGTATGGTCTTCATTTCAAAACTGATTTCCTTTCTATAATCCCCTTTCTACGTCAACGTTCAATCCACGTCCCACCTTAACGTAAGAACTACTTTAGTACATTGGTCACGTTTCGATAGTGACGGACATCGTCTATAACGTTCTATGCATCAAAGAAGGCTAACGTCGGACTTATTATGACGTTTCCTAATCAGTTGATGTTGATTACGAATTTTCTTAACATATAAGAGATATTCTATCTTTTTAGCACATAATGTACGTTTTAATGTACTTACGTAACGTAAGTTACATCGTTACTAAACGTACTACATCACATAGATCACGTATTATCGAATTACGTGCCCTTTAACCTTGGTCAACGTTTTTGGTCAACAATTTTGACCGAGTCAACAAAAAGTCAACATTTTGACTTTTTCAATTATTTAAGAAATTTTGTTATTTTATGTGCAATTCTTGTTCTAAAAATTCCCATAAAATCATACTATGTCTAAAACATTATTTTAGATCATATTATGTAATTATACTTGATAAAATAAATTTATAACATTAATACTCATAAGGTATGATTTTCATTATTCTAAATAACCAACTAAACATTTTTCAAAAATTCA
This sequence comes from Salvia rosmarinus, assembly GCA_036937905.1. Classification (NCBI taxonomy): domain Eukaryota; kingdom Viridiplantae; phylum Streptophyta; class Magnoliopsida; order Lamiales; family Lamiaceae; genus Salvia; species Salvia rosmarinus. Next base: position 53,822,687 of record CM072815.1, on the reverse strand, counting down.
AATAAATTCACATAATACTTAATCACCCTTAATTATCCTTATTATAACATAATTGTTATTTATTATGAACTATCGAATTTAATTTACCTAAGTCATATTTCAAACTTTCGACTTAGGTCCAATTAATTTTATAAATTTCAATAAATTCCACAACCATATATTATGAATCTACATCATCAATATGACATGATAACACTTAAATATGGATTATATCTCAATATCATATCATATATTATAATTTTCAAATTTTGAACTTAGTACTAAAGTTTTCCAAAATTCTACATAAAATCATACAAGCTTATTTAATACCCTAGATTATTATTTAATGCTTAAATCAACAATTAAAATCATAATCAACCACATATCACACTTACATATTTTCGGTCCATTTAGTAAATTTAATAGCATGCTTAATTTTGTGATATAATTATAATACATGCTTGATAATATCATATAAACATGATTTCTACACACTTTAGTATAGATCTAAAATTTTCGAAAATATCACATATAAACTAAGATCATAACTTAAAATTTAACGGATGAAAATTAATAATTCTAGCATGTATAGGAAGATCGGAAGAAATCTAACCTTTTAATCGGTGTTGATTTTAATCATGACGCTTATTTGCTAAAGGTTTGGGATTGAAATTAAAGAACTCTCTAAACTTTTCTCACTAGGTTTCGATTTTGGGGTTCAAAATGGGAAATGAGGAGCTTACCTTATATTTATAACATCAATCCACTTGTAGGATAATTATCACATAAGATAACAATTATTACACCTTTAGCCTAAGTCAAATAAATCGCTACCACTTGTAGCAAATGGATGAAATTTTATCCTTATCACATGTAGTACACGTTATTTTTCATCTATGTAGGTTACTTGTAAAAGTTGTACAAGTTTCCCTTTTATTAACTTATGTTTCGGTGATTTTAGTGTATGAAAAGATCAATTTCAATCACATACCTCATTAATTATATGTCATTATTAAACCCATTATTTTTAAGCATATCATTGTCAACTAATTAAAAATCTCCTCCTTCCTTTAGTTTAAAAAGCTCACGGTAACTTCACTATGAAGTAGGGAGTTTTTATTTATTAATTTTATCATATACTTTAATATTACTATAGTATAATGTCACATTAGAAAAGTCAACATTTTACACTAAGACTTTTTATTTTATTTTCAAACTTGTTCACACTAATTTTCAAACTTTACAACTACTACAAGACAAGAATTATAGTTACTTGTTCAATTTTGATACATACTCCACCTTATCTACTAAAATATCTCCTAACATAATAATAACATAGCATTAATTAAAGGATGGCCTTTTATTCATTTCACATTACAATTTCAAACTTCTCGCCATAATTACATAAATCAAATCCAATTTGCACACTTGCTAATATCCCTTATATTATAACTTAATTATGTCTCACTATCATAAATAAATGAATACAATATCATAAGCACAACATTTTTATTCATTTTAGATCAAACATCAAAGTTATGCCACTTATGTAAAGATTATATGCTACATAATTTATTTCCTTGCATTTAATAGATATATAATATAATATAAGTCCTAGATGATATAATAAATCATAGGAAAAATTATTAAAATAATCCCATGTCACAACTTTAACATTTTCGAAACTTATTTTCGAAAATAGGAACAATTCATCCAATAATTGTTCCTTAATTCTATAGCATTATTTTAATGCTACATCATATAAAAATAATGTTCTTATGTCATAAAATAATCATAGGAATTTGAATTTTATAATTCCATGATCATTTGGCTAAGTTATCGAATTATCTCTAAACGTAGACGTTTGAAACGTCTCTACATTCTCATAATTAATTCATCTCTAAAATATCCAAAATAAAGTTGTAACAACTTTATTTATTCCAATAATAATAAGGAATTTCAATTCTGTGCTTAAATGCTTAAAAATACCGTAAGACTTAATCGCTGAATTTAACCGACGTTAGAACAATACGCTCGAAAGAATATCGAAACTATATTCCTTAATTCATCGAGTCGATGAATGTCACACAGAAAACTTATCAAATTATGCTTAGTCAAAATCGAGCGTTGACTAATTAAGAGTTTAATTATCGAGGCTAAACTCTAAATTACGATTTTAATTATCGTAATTAAGCATTAAAACTGCGGGATATTACAACAAATGAGCTATGTTATGAATATTTGAAATTTTATTTCAAATCTCAAAGTTGTTTATGATGATGGGTATGTTATCCCAAAAGAACGTAGACTGTTTAAGACGCATGATCTCATTTGCGAAAGAACATAGAAACATGAATTATGAGAATTTTATTCCATCCTGAGAACAAAAGCGAGATCGAAATGAGAATCTCGAATTGAAAGACGAGAAGAAATTTACGAGCAGAAATAGAAATGATGTCAAGATGGTGAATGTCACTATGCGATAAGTGACATGAGTATAGTCTTTTTATTTGGACGTTCACGCGTGACGGAACTCCAAATCGACTATGACTTTTTCGTTAAAAACGAAATAGAAATATGATCAAAGAATCAATTGATGCAAGTATCGTAAAATTCTTACAAAAGAAAAGACCACGATGTCGTAGAAAATTGTTGAAGAGGAAATCGAAAAGTTAGTTCAATGATATGAGTAAAGTTCGGGATGTAGGGTAGTATGTTGATGAACCTTACAACTTATGATGACCTAATACGAGTACATAAGGTTTCAAATTATATTCATTACCCAATTTCTATCATTGAGTTTAACTCTATGACCTAGTTCAAATTGAGAAATCATTCGAGTTTCTCACTTTTTCTGAAGGAAATTTTTAACCCAAAGATTTATAAAGTGTCCTTTTGAAACCAAGCCCTTGTGTGACTGAGAAATAATTGTGACGGGTTTGGCCAACCCATATGACCAAAGGAATCTCAGTAGTCGTCATTCTGGTCTTCGGACCCTAGATCCCAATTATTCAGTTTAAAGAACATATGGATTCAAATTGTAAAATTTATCATCTTGAATTGTGAATCCATACCTCTTGTAAGTTGTCATGATGAATTCTTTTCGATTCTTGAAACCAATAAGTATGATGAAGGTTGACTTGTCTTGTCACCTAAGTTTTGAATTAGTAAAGTGATAAACATAAGGTATGATATGTAGGTTGACTTATTTTTGGTCACCAAAAAGTTTCAGATCAGTAAAGTGATAGACATCAAGAAGTTATAATGTAAATAAGATCTCGATGAGACCAGATATATTGTCCCCTATGATGCACATCGATGCAATGACCCCTGATGGGCTTACCGAGTACTGATGATAGTAAAGTTATATCTACATGTGACCATTATGATAATAAAGTTATGAATAAGATACTCTTTAGCATTGAATACAAGAGTAAAAGTAAAGGAAAGTATATGATATCCTTGGGATATAATTTCCTCTTATTATGTCATAACGAGAGAGAAATTACAACTTATCTTTAAGATAGTTGATTGTCCTTAAAACCTCCTTAGTAGGTTGGACATGTTTAAAAGAATGAAGATGCATGCAAAATATTCTTTTCAAAGGATATATATATATAAGAAATGATAGCATCTCGGATAACAAATCTCTCGCTTATAATTAATCAATGAGATTATGCTTGAGCATAATCGATTCCAAGTAATTGAGACTTGGTTAAACCAATGATAATGAGATTGAGGAATCATAATCATTGAGATATGTGAACAGCTAGGATAGCCCTAGCATGTAAATCAAGTATGGAGGAAATATCTCCAAAGTCAAGACATGGTAATGAGATGATTGGAATTTATGTTATGGTGTATAAATGTACTACCTTACCAAACTATATGACAATAATGACGGTTCTAGTCCTGAAAGTGAGAACCGAAGTATAATGAAGATAATATTACTTTTAGATACCATGTTCAAGAAAAAGGGACAAAAGTCAAAAATAGTAGAAGAAATTACGAGCAATACAATTATGAGATAGCCCACAATATGATATAAGCTTCAGAAATATTATGACTTCGATAAGTAAGGTAATTTATTTGAAGTAAAGAAACGGATTAAGAAATAGATTCATTATTTCAAATGATTCTTAGTACTCTAAGTTATATGGACACAAAATGCTTATCTTGTGTGTCTTAGTAATTAACAAGCAAGATAGTTTCTAGAGACATTGTGAAGGAAATACATCCAAGAGAACAAAGGAAGAAATTCACATTGAGGGACTTTAAGGTGAATCCAATTGGAAAGTCTACCCCTCATACTTTTGTGACGATCAGTAAAGTAGGATATTAAGTATCTCTGACATTGAAATAAAGTAAGCAAAGAATGTCGAGAAGATAGTAAAGATGGAGGACGTCAAGGTAAAAGTACGATACGTCCTCAATGGACAAAGGATTTCATCCTATGCAAAGACACTTGATGAATAAATGGAGATTAAAGGGAAATGACGTATATCCTAAAAGGATATTACAAACGACAGCGCTAAATGCCAGTATAAGGATTTCTATGGAAAGGAATATAAAGTAAGAATATATGAGAGATATGTTCCTAAGATCGATAAAGTGAAAAAGGAAACTGGATCATTCATACTGGATTAGGAATGAATAATATTGATAGATACATCACAATCTCTACGACAAGATTGGACTATCGAGGTAACAAGACCAAGGGATAGGTTGATGTAGACCTAACCACAAAATGCTATCGATAAAGGCATAATTGTACCGATACCGAGAAAGATATGATGAACGAGGTAACAGAAGGCCATAGTAAGGGAACATAATGCCCAAGGACAAGGACAATGATATATGAAATAGACGTTTACTTAAATAGACGGGAACACCATGGACCAAAGCCTATACTTCGCACCGAAAACAGAACGAACAAAAACCAGGAAGGCCTGATAGGTATGAGAAAAACTTCTCAACATACCTATAATATTTTGTTCGATATAGGTGCTTCACATTCTAACATCGCACAAGTATGTGTAGAAACGATAGAACCCAATTCAGGATAAACGAATCAAGAAATGAAAATCTCTTCACCTATATGAGAATTATGGCCGTCGCAGGTGTTGCTCAAACTTAGAATTGGACCTAGGATCACCTAAGGTTCTAACAAATGATTTGGATTATAATATCTATGTGGAACGTAGATATAATACTAGAAATGGAAGCCTTGGTAAACAAATGTCACTCGCATGATTAGTGACATGGATATAGTCTCTTCGTATGAGATTCTATGCAACGGGATTTTTGGATCCACTATTGCTTTCACGAATTAATTTAGAGCGATATACAAATGGAGATGTGAAATATTAAATGAGGAATAAGATAAATGTTTATGAGTTGTGTTGTAAGTTATTTACAAGTCTATGGCTTAAAGTGTTTAATTCTTTAAGAGACCCTTCTTATTTAAATTACCTCTATTGCTTTAATTTAAGGTTGGCTCATCTAAAAATATCTGTTTACAGATGGCAGGAAAAAGGAGTATTACGGGTAAAAAGTTAACCACAAGGCCTACAAGCTTAGACTCACACGGGCATATCGGCTATTTTATTATAAACTAGGCATGAATTTAGGACAGTTTTTGGAGGAATTTTTGCACCTTGGATGGATGCTCGTAACTATGGAGTGAAAAATGAGGATGGTATCCAACGACTTATCCGTCGTTTGCCAACAGATTGGCAGGATTTTGCAAAAGAAGTATCAAGAGAGTATATTCTCCATGTAGAAAATTCCAAGGTTGGGCAGATTTACCAGGATTTGTCAACCGGCTTAAGTATACATATAATGCGTATGGAACGGCACCTATGAGCACTTGTCTCGTCCTCGCAAGTTACACAAAGATGATACAAAGGAATGGTTGTACCACGATGTTCCAATGCCGCCCATCGCCCCGTAATACCCCGAATTTTGGGTTTAAAATTTCAAAATAAAGAAGAACGAAGACGATAGAAACGAGTATGAAAGTGAACGTCGGTGAATTGTAGATTTTGAATAAATCAAAATTTCTCTTGAAAATTTGAACGAAATAATTTTTAAATATGTTTTAAGTATATTTGGGATATTATTTACATTAAGGAAGAAAAGAAATATTTTTCCTTATTTAAAGGAGATTTTTAAAATTTAGTGTATAAAGAATTAATTTGTGAATTATTATATGATCACTTGATTTTATGTGATGAGTTGTCATGTTTATCTTATACTATATGATAAGATAATTATCTTGAACACCTAAGCATGAGGTGGATGTGATAAGGTTGGAAACGACATTTTAAGATAAGATTTGCTATGATATTTTCATAAAAGATAAGATAAGGTCATGATTAATTAAGAGATAATGTTTATCTCTTAGAAATGTGTAGAGATGTGTAGAATATCATAGGAAATAATATTTTAAATATTAGTTGCATGATTTTCAAATTTAAGTATTATTTTATGTGAAATTGAAAATCATGATTTTTATGTGATAATTGTATTAAATAATTTATTTAAATTATATACTTGATAAATATCATGGTTCTAGATCAATCTTATCTCATGGGAATTATAGAAATTTCGAAATTTATGAAATATAGTAAGAATAGGATTTTATAAAATAAAATCCTTAGAAACCCTAATTTTCAAAAATTTGTAAATAGCTTAGAAAATTCCAAAATTTATTTTATGATATAATATCATTATATTGATATAATTACTCATAAAAATAATATTTTATGAAAAGAATCATAGTTTGATAATTTATTCATAAATTCAATTATTTGCCGATAACTTTACATTAGTACATGAAATTGATCTTAATTAATTTTCTTATGATATAAATTATTATCTAAGATCAATATTATGTCACATAGCTATTAATTGAAGAAAATAAAATATTTGGCATATGATATATGTAGTGACCAAAATTTGGATAAATTGGTATTTTATGTGATAAATATCATCCTATAATTAATGTAAGGCTATGAGTTGTACCTTAACATGTATTAGGTGTAAAGTAGTGTTAGAATTCAATTTGAACAAGTAACCTAAGATTCAATGCATTTAATTTAAAGATAAGATATGATAAGATTTGATAAGATAAGATAAGATATGATAAGATTTGATAAGATAAGATATTTTATGAAATAATGATTAAACCCACTTTATAAATCCTATAAATACGAGGTTACCCCTCCCATAACCTCATAACCGAAAATAGAGAGGAAATAGGAGAGAAAATAGAGAGAGAAAAATAGAGAGTGTTCTTCAAAGCATTCTTCGATCGTAGATAGAATAAACGTCGCCAACGTCGATCGAATCCGATCAAAATGTTAGATTTCTTACGAGCTTCGTATATACGTTAGAATTTATGTTACAAGCTTAGTTTATACATGTGATTTTCGAAAACCATGAAACTTGTGCTAATATGTTTAGATATTGTACTTATATGATGTTATTAAGCATATAGTATAATTATATCAAAAAAATCAAGCATGATATCAAATTTTATATGTGGACCGAAAACTTGAAGGTGTAATATGTTGATAATTATGATTTTAATTGATGATTGGAGCATGAAATCATAATCTAGGTATTAGTTATGCTTGTATTAATTTATGTAGAATTTTGGAACACTTTGGTACCTAAGTCTATGATTTTCAAAATATTAGTACATGATATTATGTGGAGATATAATCCATATTTGAGTGTTATCATAGCATATTGATAGTGTAGATTCATAAAATAGTGTTGTATGAATTTATGGATTTGTTAAAATTTATTGGACCTAAGTCCAAATTTTCGTAAGGACTTAGGAAGATTAAATTCAACAGTTCACAATAAATAAAAATCATGTTATAGTAAGGATGCTTATAGATGAGTATGTGTTATGTGATTTTATTGGAATTTTCGAAATTGTTTGCTTAGTTTAATTAGGGTTTTCAAAACTATAGGTTATATGTATTAATGTTATAAATTTATTTTATAAGGTATGAATGTATAATATGATCCAAAATGATGTTTTAGACATATAGTGATTTTATGGGAATTTTTAGAACAAGAATTACACATAAAATAATAGAATTACATAAAAGGAATTAAAAGTCAAATGTTGACTTTAGTCAAAATTGTTGACTAAATGTTGACCAAGTCAAAATTGTTGACCAAAAACGTTGACCAAGGTCAAAGGGCACGGAATTCGATAATACGTGATCTATGTGACGTAGTATGTTTAGTAACAATGTAGCTTACGTTACGTAAGTACATTAAAACGTACATTATATACTAAAGAGGTGGAATATCTCTTATATGATGAGCGATATCATAATCGACATCATTTTGATTAAGAAACGTTAATATAAGTCCGACGTTAGCCTTATTTGATGCATAGGACGTTATAGACGATGTTCGTCTCTATCGAAAAGCATAGCGATGTACTAAACCTCGCTTTCACATTGAAAAGGGTCCCGCCGTAGGAGAAAGAAGACGATAATTAAGATTAGTGACGTAAGAACTATAAGTTCTCGAGGTGGGCTTTCTTACCAAAACCCTTTGTGGGCTTTCTTACCAAAACTTTTATGAGTTTTTGAAAAATGTTTACTGTTATTACTATCTTGCTTTTATCGCAAAAATTTGAGATACGATATTGTCTACCGTAAAATGTTTTATGTTTTCAGATATGTCCATTCGGGTTGCACGGGCAACATGAAGTTACTAATTCGGATCTAGGTTGGAGGTGTAAGTAGAAATTCCGACTAGGGTCAGGTACACATTAGTCAGACGGCGGTTGCGATCATTCTTGAATCACGGTTGCGATCGGTTTTCGAATCGCGGTTGCGATCGATTGTCCGGTGAAGTGAGGCCTCCTCGGTAGCGCTTATCTATAGCCGACTTGGAATATACGTTGTGGTTGTTGTGATGTGAAAATGCTCGGCCGAGCGATGATTTTGAGAAATGAGAAAATGTATTTTTGTAAGCACAAGGCCTTTTTCAAACAAAACCCATTGTGTCTTACTATGGCGAGGGCAATACAATATTCGTAAAGTAAAATGTTTTCGGCAATGTGTTCACTGAGTGCAACTTTGTACTCAGCCCTGCATGTTTGTTTTAAATATGCGGGTTGAGCAAGTGACGGATGGAGCAGCGGGAGTTGAGCGGAATCTTTGTCAAGTAACATGAAGTATTTTGGTTCACCTTGAGAACGATCTTCACATGCATGTCTCACACGTTTATTCCGCTGCCAAACTCTTGAGACTCTGTTATATTTTGTCACTATGTTAAGCTTTGTGAAAGCTACTATTTTGTTGAAACCGTGAAACCTTTTTATATATATATATAAGCTGTTTTGATCCATCATGATTCTCGTTTCTGTTTGGAACATCTATATTTCTTCGTAGATGAAATAAGTTGAAACCCTTATTCTTTTCATATTCACTTAACCCGAATCGGAGTCACGGTCCGGCAAGGATAAGCCGAACCGGGCTGTGACACGTCCTGTGCCGTTAATTATACCTGAAAGAGACGAGAATGGCCAAAGGACAGGATCTTACCGTCCTCGAGGATTAGGGGAATTACCGCTACCAACTCAACCTTACTTTGTGATAAAAGCAACACAAACTTCTGGTATCGAAGAAGAAACAGGGAGTAGTGTGACCCCTGGCTCTTTGAAAGAGATAGTCGTCAGATATATGAGGCAAAAACGTACCTGAAGACAGGCAAATTTCCAAATAAGGAGTACGATTCCGACGAAGGGCACTCAGTGACATAGAATACTTTGGTAGTATGAGACTTATATGTGGGTAGTGGATTATGATGAAAATGGTATGGTTAGAATGTATAAAATAAACGTAGTTTGGTATATTTTGTGAATATGTTGAAGTGGTGTCAAAATTTTGAGTGTAAATAGAACTAGACACCATGTAATCAGTCGGCTTGATAGACGGATCCTCTTAATTAATGTATGGAAAGTCCTCGTTGAGCCATTTTGATGGTATATGTTACATGAAACTGTAGAATGGTATCTGGGGTACGAAAACAATTTTTTTTCGAATAAGATATGGCCACTATGAGATTATAGTTATACCATTCGGGCTAACTAATGCACCAGCCCTGTTCATGAACCTAAAAAATCGAGTGTTCCGCACGTACTTAGACAATTGTGTCTTAATCTTTATGAATGATGTTCTTATTCATACGAAGAGCGAGAAAGAACATAAAGAACATTGAAGGACTGTATTGCAGACATTTAGAGTCGAACAAAATTTGCCAAGTTTAGTAAATATGAATTTCGGCTTAAAGAAGTGACATTCCTCAGGCACATTGTGTCTTCAGAAGGAATCAAAGTAGATCCGGTAAAAGATGAAGCAATGTAAGAATCGAAGTTGTCAACGACTCAAAATGAGATCAGGAAATTTTTGAATTAACTGGTTAAAATTGGAGATTCATTAAGAATTCTCTAAGATAGCAATGCCGATGACATAGCTACCCCAAAAAGGAATCAAATTTACATGGACAAATAAATGTGAGGTCGTGTATTAAAGTGAGAAAGATGATTGTCAACGCATCACGATAACTTAGACTACATGAATAGAATTAACCAATTCATGAGTTGGAACTAGCAGCAGTAGTACACGTACTACAGTTTTGGAAACAACACTTATATGGAATGAATCGTGAGTTCTTCACAATTCACAAAAGTTTGAAATGTTTCTTCGAGCAAAGAGACTTAAATATGAGATAGAAAAGATGGCTCGAATCAGTAAAAGATGACAATTGTGATATAAATTATCACCTACGGAAGGTTAATGTAGAATCTAATGCCCTAAGTTGTAAAATTCAGTCTAAGTTATGGTATATCCTTATAGAAAAGGAAAACTCATCGGAGAGTTTAAGAAAATGAATATAGAAATAGTTGAGCAACCAGAGACGATCATGAGCCGTATTGCCACCCTCACGAATACGTCAGTTATGAGAAAAAGGGATAATAAAATAATAAAGGAAAGATGAAAGATTTGAAAGAATATAAGTTAAGATAAGGACTGAAGGGCTGAAGGATTTTAAAGAAGCGCCGGACAATGTCATATTGTCTAAGGAAAGGTTATATATATTTCAAGCAATAATAAGCTTAGAAATGAAAACATGAGTAAAGGTCATGATATTTCTCGTAACGCCCAACCAGGCAGCATTAAGATATATTATGATTTACGAGAAAAGATAGATAGTAAGGAATGAAATGTGATATAACCACATTGTCGAGCATTGTCTCGGTTACTAACAAGTGAAGGCATTGTAACAATGGCCTTATAAGGGGTTATAATCTATAGAGATATACAAATGAAAATGGAATGACATAGCAATGGATTTTATGACGGGTTTTGCCAAAACCCAATGAAATAACACTACTATATGGGTAGTAGTAAATTGGCTTACTAAATATACTCATTTTCTGCCTATTCAAATGACGCATAGATCTGATAAGTTAGCTCAGTCGTACATAAAGGAAATTGTATATTTACAGGGGATACCAAAACCTATCACTTCAGATAGAGACTCCAAATTTACCCCTAGATTTTGAACTAGCTCACAAAAAGGAGTTAGACACAAGATTGAACCTTAACATAGATGTCAACTCACAGACAGATGAACGATCAAAAGGACAGTGCAAACGTTTAAGGATACGATGAGAACATTAATGTTAAATCGAGGTGCAAGTGGGAACATGTTGTACCACTTATTAAGTTCACCTACGACAATAGCTGTCAAGCAATGATCGATAGTCCCATATGAGGCATTGTATGAAAAGAAGTGTCGATATGAAAAGAAGTGTCGATCACCGCTTTATTGTGATAAAGAAGATGAGAGGAAAGTTTAAGGGCCCTACTAAATGAGTGAAATGATTAAAATGTCTGCCAAATTAGGCAAAGAATAAAAGGAGCTCAAGACGGACAAAAGTCTTACGACACGATAGATTTGAGTGCATTTTGCGGAAATAAAGTTCTTCTTAAGATTTCTATCGAGGAAAGTTATAAGTTTAAAGTACAAGGAATGTTGAGATCACGCTTTATAGGACCTTACGAGATCCTAGAAATGATAGGCCCAAGAGTTTATAGATTGGTACTTCCACCAAAATTTGGGGACAGTACGTAATGTTTTCCACGTGTTACAGTTAAGAAAGTATGAATATGATCCAAAACACGTGATCCACCATGATGACGTTATTCTTAACCCAGATATGAATTATGAGGAAGAATCTACGACTATTTTGATTGTAATATTCAATGGTTAAGGAACAAGTCAATACCTTTAATGGAAGTCCTATGGAGACACCATGGACAAGAAGAAACCACGTGGAAACATGAGGATGTTATGATGCTAAGATACCCCATACTTTATGAGGTATGCAAATTTCGGGACGAAATTTCTTTTAAGGGGGGTAGAATGTAATACCCTGAAGTTTTAAAGCTTAATTACGATGATAAAAATCGTAAAATAGGGTTTCGTCTCGCTAATGGAAATATTAAATTATCGAATATTGATTTCGACCATTTATGATATAATGTATTCTTATATCATATTCACTAATGATTAGTAAATCAAGGAATATAGTTTATATAATTCTTTCGGCAGTAATATTTTAACGTCGATTGAATATCGATAGTTAATATTACGTAAATTATTCTAAGTGACGAAGCTTATAATTAAATTTTCTTATTAATGAAATGAATTAATAAAGTGATTACGACTTTATTATGAACTTTTTGAGATGGTTCGATTATTAACGTTTTGAGACGTTTCGAACGTCAACATTTAGAGACGAATTGAAAACTTAATCTAATGATTGAGGAATTATAATATTTAAATTCCTATGATTATTTTATGTAATAAGAGCATTATTTATCCTTAAAATAATGCTAGAGAATTAAGGAATAAATATTTAATAAAGTTAGCTATTTTCGAAAACCCTAATTTCGAAAATTAGGGTTTGACACATGAAATCCTTTGAATTATTTTTCCTATGATTTAATTTATCATCTAAGATTTATAAAATGTCACATGGCTACTAATTTGAAGAAAATAAAATATGTAGCATGTTATGCTACATGTTGGACGAAAATGTGTAGTCATGAGTTGAAATGAATAAAGTTGCTATCCTTTTATCATGATTAGTAGTTAATATGATAGTGATACAATTTTAATGCATGAGATAAGATATGTCATGATGTGAACAAGTGGAATGTGTGTGGTTTGGTGAAGGAGCCGTGTATGTTGATCACAATTGAAGTGAGAAGAAATTTTAGAACACTTTGATAGTGATGGCTTGTATGTGATAATGTGTATAAATTATTTTATGTTAGAATAAAACAAACAAAATCATTTTCATTCTCATTGCAAGTGCCGTGAACTTGATGAATAAAGTAGAGAAGAATTTTCTCAATTTGTGAATAATAAGTATGATAGTGATAGGAGTTGCAATTGTTGACTTGAATTAGATATTTTCATCAAAGTATGATTAATGTAGTATGTCATCACATAAAACAAAAATCAACTCTTCTTCATTTTTGAAATTGCCGTGTAAAAGTGAAGCAAATTGAGGTGAGAAGGAATTGTGGGACTCTTTATTGAATGGCTTCCATGAAGTTAATGCTTAGGATATTTATGTGGTATAAGACAAAAATTTAAAAATCCTCCTTTTGTGCTTGTGAGATGGCCGAAGCATGTAGGTGAATAAAGTGGAAGATAATTGTTTCATTTATGCATTGATGGTGATGTGTATTTACTAAGGAATATTGTGATGTATTAAAGTGTGAGTGAGTCACCAAAATATTTTGTCTTGCTTTGTGAGTAGGAACGAGAGGAATGGTCAAGGAATTAAGTGTATTGTTTGTTTTATTCCATTAAGTGTAATAAAGTGATAAGTGATAATAAAAGCAAAACATCATTCATTCCAAAACCTCATTACCGTGAACATTTTGAGAAAAAAAAAGAGTTCCTCATTTTATATTCCCAAACCTTGATACAAAATCCTTTGCACTAAAAATCGACGCCGATTAAAAGGTTAGGTATCGAACGAGCTTTATATATACGTTAAAATTTTTGATTTCTAACCGTTGGATTTTAATATACATGCTTATGTATTAATGCTACAAATATGATGAATTATGTTATCATGTTTAGTGATTTGTTAATATTGTTTATTATGATGTAGTATGATCATATGCTATGAATTAATTAAAAGCTAAGCATGTTATAATTTCTATAGTGATGTGATGAACACATGATGCTCGAAAATGTTAATGTTTAATATGTTGATGGATTAATGATATATGGTAGTAATGGAGCTTGTATTGATTTATTTAGAATTTTTGGAAAGCTTATGTTAATTATATGTCATTACCGAAAATAATTGAGAAATAATATGTTAATGTATGATTAATGTTTAAGTGATATTATAGCATATTATTGATATAGAGCATTGATTTAGTGCTATATGAATTTATTAGATTTTTAGAAAATGTATGTTTATATGTTTGAGAATTTTCAAGAATTACTAGTGTAGGTACATTGATGTGTGAGTTGTAATTGTTGGATATTATGATATATTAGTGATACATGATGATGATTAAGTGTTGTGAGAATTTATGGGAATTTTAGAAAAATGTTTGCTATATTAAGTGTGAAAACCGAGAGCTATAGAGTAGGAAAATGATGTCCAATTTTCCTATAGCTAATGTTATTACATATTAATGATCCTATGATAATATAGTATGTTATGTGATTTTATAAGAATTTTTGGAAGAAGTTTTGATAATTATATCAAAAAGGGCCGAAAGCTTAAGTATGAGGATTAAGAGTATTAAATTCATTTTATCAAGAAAAATCACATATTATGTGTCAAGAATATATTTTTGACTTACTATGAATTTATAGGATTTTAGAAACATAGTATACTATGTTTACGGCGAAACGTTATGTTAAATGATTTTAGATGTGAAAATAATATGTAATGTACAAGTTAGATCACACTTTAGTAAAATATTGATCATGTTTGTTGATTAACGTGAAAAATCTGGACTTATGGTTATCTGATAAGAAATCGATTAAAAATCGATTCATATGGAAATTTCTTAACATATATGTGAATAATTCAAAAAATATGTTAAGACAAGTCAAAATCGTTGACTTACGGCTAAACGCGGCCTAGGGTAGTATATGGCAACGAAACGAAATAGAACAAAGGGCAACTTTTGAAAAAGCAAAAAGCGAAAAAGTAAGCAAGGTTTGAGTTCTCTCTCTAGCGAAAATTCTCTCTAGGATTCTCGCTAGTCCCTTGCATATTTCCGTCGCCGGCGACCACCTCAAGGGGAGCTCCGATCATCGGTTCACAGCTTTTTCACCGTGCAACATCATCGTGCTTCATCACCCTCTTCATTGCTACCGATTGTGTTTTGGTGGAGATCGTCTTCTTCACCGGAAAATCAAGAAGGCCGTGTTCTTGTTGCTTTCGCCAACTATCATTCCGGGCAATCCTAGCCGGAGTTCACTCGTTTTACGTCCATATTCTGGCTCGGCATCACAAGGCAAACGTTTTCATCGTTTAATTTATCTTATTTAACGTGTTTTAGTTGTTCTTGGTTTTTAGTTTAAGTCCAACCGGACGCCGGAAGGCTGCCCGCCGATTGGCTGCCTTCGGTTTACGCCCAAAGCTCACAACAAAGCGGCCAAGATATTACAAGAAAAACTGCCGTGTTGCCGGAATTATATATCGCCGAAAAAAATTGCCGCCGACCTCCGTGTCACTTCCGCCAACCACCGTGTCACCACCGCCCCTCCTTCATCAACCTGCAGCGGCGCCAGGTTAGCCACGCAAGGAAGTTTCCTTGTGTGGAGTTTGCCCTAACTTTCCATATTATTAATTTGGTAACCTTCCTTGCATGCATGCATTTTATTTTGGAAACAATACCTTATTGATTAATCTTGCCATATTGCATGCGAGTGGCTTTGGAAAGTATATATTTACCATACGTGTTTGGCGCTTTCCTTATTTTGTGATAGCCGTTGGTGTTGGCCCTTTGGGCCATGGGCTATTGGGTCTACTTGTTGTTGAGAAGTTCCGAGTTGGGCCATTCTGATGGGCCATTTGTTAAGGGGCTTGGTCGATTAAAAAACAATGAGCCCATTTGTGACATGGAAGATCGGGCCAAGGTAATGCGAGCCCATGTCCTTGGACATACACCTGCCGAGGACTTGAGCTCCAGCGCACGCATAGACCTGGGAGGAGCTGCCGAGCCCAACCGAACCACCTTACACGCGAGCCTTATTGAGCAATTCCCGCCCCTGCCGAGAAATACTCGACCTCCTGACGAGATTTCTCGGCACCCCGAGGAAATGTGCCAGACGAGTGTCGAACCCATGCCTACACCTGCCGAGGAAAATAGGCCATCTGCCGAGACGAACGAGCAATTCCCGCCTCTTCTGCCGAGAAAGTCCGATAATTCTCGGTGCAAGCCTACCGAGGAAACTTGTCTTGCCGAGGAAATATTGCCGAGTAATGAGAGTGCTGCCGAAGAGACACATGCCGAGACCACACGGCACGCGCACATTCTTCAGCAACAATCTACCGAGGATCCTCGGCAGTCCGAAACACACCAAGTGCCGAATGCTGCCGCCAATCCGTCACCTTGGCTCAAAAATGCCTGCAATTTCAACCAACAATTGCCCGTGCGGAAGAAGGATCTCGTGCTAGCTAAATTCGAGGTAAGTATTATAAACGAGGTCCTTACCTTAGATGCTAATGATTACACCCCCATCTCTCAAGGATGGGGGTTTTCCTTGCTTGGATTTTTTGCAGGAAGATTTCCCGGTAAAGACGCCGTGCAACGGTTAACAACAAGATGGACGAGGCCAACCAAGACATCATACCATCCGAATGGGTGGATAGTCTTTCGCTTTGAAACTGAGGACGACATGGAGCAAATACGTGGAGCAGGACCGTATTCAATCTTCGGTATTACGCTTGTGTTATGCCATTTACCCATGGAATTTCGTTTTGATTCGGCGCCCGACTTCAAATTTTCGGTATGGGCATCCCTTCCTAACTTACCTTTGGAATTATGGAATCCAAATGCTATAGGTAAGATTGCTTCAATTGTTGGTGAACCTATAGAAGTGGACTATAGGACTTTAGCCAAAAATCATGTAGATGGGCCTCGTTTTCATGTCCTGGTAGATGCTTTACGTGAACCTATGCATGCTATTAACCTAAAATTACATACGGTTAATTT
This sequence comes from Salvia rosmarinus, assembly GCA_036937905.1. Taxonomy (NCBI): domain Eukaryota; kingdom Viridiplantae; phylum Streptophyta; class Magnoliopsida; order Lamiales; family Lamiaceae; genus Salvia; species Salvia rosmarinus. Next base: position 53,805,396 of record CM072815.1, on the reverse strand, counting down.
GTTCTCTCAATGCATAAAATTTGATTTTTACCCGAAAATGTGTAAGTCATGTGGAAAATTAGGTCACTTAGAGTCTGCTTGTGTGAATTTTGCTAGATCTCATGGGGTGCAGAACCACCCACGGGGTATGACTAACCACGCAGGGAACGAAACATGGCAACGAGCAAGAGGACGTGACCCGAGACCACGCCCCTCAGTGCGTGGACGTACCTCCAAGACACACGCCCCGAGAGCCGAATGGCGAAGAAGAAGTGTTTCAAGGCCTCAAAAGAATAAGCAAATTATGACTCAACCCATCACACGTGGGATTGAAATTAAGAATCAATTTGAAGCCTTAAATACCCACATACATTTCGAATCTTCTGAAAGCAATCAAAATTTGGAAGTGGGACAAACATCTACTTCTATAAATGAATTGAACAAAAAAAACACTTCCAAGAAAAAACATTTGATTTCGGAATTAAATCTATCCTCGGAAGACACCGATAAGATGTCATCTATCCTTGCCGAGAAAACACAACCACCACCATCACCGAGCTCGCTCAAGACATCCCCTCGCCGAGATTTCGAGCCGCTAACCCATCGCCTCTTCGCCGAAAGCACCCGCCAACGCCATACCCATCGCGCCGAGAAATACCCTGCCGAGAAATCTCGGACACCTTCGCCTTCTGCCGAGGAATTCTCGGCCGAGAATTCTAACGCTGTCGAGCCACCACACACAGCCGAGTCCCCTCACCTACCCATGGTCGAAGAAACTCCAGACCCACCATCTTCGACCGAGAACTCTCGTAGCACCCACTCTCAGCCTTCTTCGGCCCATACCTCCCAACAAGCCGTGCCCACCCATCCCTCCTCGCCTGCCGAGCCCAATCATCCATCCTTAGTTGGGATCCCGACCAAGGATCCTCGATAGGATACTAACGATCATGAGCCACTTTCCTCGGCCAAGATTTCTCACCCTTCCTCGACCGATCATCCGCACCCGTCAACACCTGTCGAGAATCCTCGACAGGTCACCCAACCTCATAAACCTCCGATACGTTCAACCCATCTTGCTCGGCCACCTATTACAGGAGGACAACGCAAGCTCTTTACAGACTTAAGGGATCCCATTCTTGCTTTGGAAGCAACACAACTGAACAACACGGTATCAGAATCAACGGTACATTCTACTTCATCTAGTTCTTTCAATGATTATACTGCAACTAACCTTGCAGGTGAGTCAGAGAACATTGAAGAGGTGGAAATTCCAATTACTCGAATTACCAGGAGTAAATCGAACAATAGCCGCCAGAGCCCTCCAGTCAAGAGGGGCAGGAGTACTGTTAGTCGCAGACCACGTGGTCAATGATTTTTACAACCTGGAATGTGAGAGGCCTCCAGAAGGCTCAAAAGCAGTCTGCAATTGCAGACCATGTGTTCCATCATAAGCTTGATGCGATTGCGATGATTGAGACGAAGCTTTCAAAGCTGAAGCTCAAGAATTTCATGGCAAAGCACTTTGTCCAGTGGGAGTGTGCTCCCAACTTCGACGAGGTTCCTGGGGAAGGATTTTAATAATCTGGAACCCAAAGAGGTTAAGAGTAGAAGTCCTTTGTCGGGAGAAACAGGTGATCCATTCCAATTTTACTTGCTTAATTACGAATTCAACCTTTGGATGTTCGATTGTTTATGGGTTTCGCGGTCACGATAGGCGTGAACTGGGATTCCATGATCGCCAACATCGACCCTTGAAACCATCTATCGTCACGGGATTTCAACCGATCCTTGACCCGGATGAGAGGATTGGAGGACGAGTTCCTTTAGAGCGAGAGTACAAGGACTTCGTTGATACTTGTGCTCTCGTGGGACTCGAGGATTCCCCCTCGACGAGTTGTCACTTCACGTGGACGGATACAGTGAAGTATTCTAAGATCGATAGGGTTTTGATTAATAATGCTTGGTTAGATGCTAACCTTTTTTGCAGGACAAACTTTCTTCCTAGAGGCACTGTGTCGGATCACTCACCGGCACTCATCACTCTCTTTGGAGATGTGACTAGGTACCACCGTTCCTTCAAGTTCTTCAACATGTGGATGAAGCATCCTGACTTCAAACACCTGCTTGAAGAAAATTGGAGTGAACAAGTGAATGGACGGCCTCAGTGGGTTTTGGCAGCAAAGTTGAAGAGGATGCAGCACGTGTTCAAGGATTTCAACTTCAAGGAGTTTAGCCACCTGACGGAGAGGACGAGTATCTCAAGAGCTGCGTTGCACACTTTGCAACTAGCTCTTGATAGTGACCCCTTAAATGGGGATCTGTTGGAACAAGAACTTGGTCTTTGAAAGAAGACTAAGTTCTTGGAGGAGGTTGAGCGAAGTTTCTTCAAGCAAAGAGCGAAGAACTTGCACATCAACCTCTCCGACAGATGCACTAACTATTTTCATTCGATGGTGAAAAGGAACCACACACGTAACACTATTTCCTTCTTGTGCAGGGATACGGAGGAACCAACTTATGACATGGAGGAAATTATAGGCGCTTTTGAAACCTTTTATACCGAGTTATTTGGTGTAAAGGTTTCAACGACCGGTTTTGATCCTTCAGTTTTTGAGGAGGGACCTCGGCTTGATACGGATGATCGGAGGGACATGGTTATGGAGGTATCGCAGCAGGAGATTAAGAATGCTCTGTTCGACATTGCAAGTGATAAGGCACCGGGATCGGATGGCTACCCATCAGCTTTCTTCAAGGAGAATTGGGATATTGTTGGGAACGATGTGATCCTGGCGGTACAAGAGTTCTTTGAGAAGGGAGTAATTTTCAAGGAGCTTAACCACTCGGTGGTCACCCTTATCCATAAAAAGCATCACAATCCGACTGTTGCTGATTTCAGACCCATCTCTTGTACTAATGTCATATACAAGACCATCACAAAGATCCTGACCGAGAGAATGGCGTCTTTGACGAACAAGATCATTAACCCGGCACAGTCTGGGTTCGTGAGAGGACGGAACATTTCAGACAACATCTTTTTGGCACAGGAACTGCTTAGAGGTTATGAGAGGAAGCAGATCACACCGAGATGTATGCTGAAGATTGACCTTCAGAAGGCTTACGATTCCATCTCGTGGGATTTCCTCAGAGCGGCTTTGGATGGTCTTGGTTTCCACCCTTGTTTTGTATATTAGATCATGACGTGCGTCACTTCGGCAACGTACACTCTAGCTATCAATGGAGGGACGCATGGATTCATCACTGGGCAGCGGGGTCTTAGGCAGGGTGACCCGATGTCGCCTACTCTTTTTCTCTGCTGCATGGAGTACCTCTCGCGGATGTTGAAGAAACGCACAAGGGAGTTGGATTTTCAATTTCATCCTAAGTGTAGTAGTCTTAACATTACGCATCTAGCCTTCGCTGATGATTTGTTACTCTTTGGCAGGGGTGACGTTGCATCCATGGAGGTCTTAGCTGATACGCTTGGGGAGTTCTCACGGGCGTCGGGGTTAAAGATTAATAATCACAAGTCCTTGATATTCATGGCGGGAGTTCGACCTTTTGAGAAGCAGGCGATCTTAGATCTGTTCGGCTTCCCAATGGGAGAACTCCCGACAAGATATCTCGGCATCCCGCTATCTTCAAGGAAACTAGGAGTCACTCAGTATAGTGGACTAGTGGAGAAGATAGCGTCTTGCATTCACAGTTGGACTAATATGAATCTTTCTTCTGCAGGCGCTTGGAGTTGATCTGTTCGATTGCAAGGAGTGGAGTGCTTTTGGCTTCAAGTTCTACCTCTGCCGGCCACCGTAATTGATCGCATCAATTCGATGACTAGGAGGTTCTTGTGGGGATCGACATATTATCCGGTAGCTTGGAAAGCTGTTTGTTTACCTAAGGATGAAGGAGGCCTAGGATTACGAGACCTCTCGACTTGGAACAAAGCTCTTCTTGCAAAGACATTGTGGAACATCCATACCAAGAAGGACTCCTTGTGGATTCAGTGGATACATGCTGAGTATCTGGCGTCAAACACCATATGGGAGTATCCTTCTCACATTCGTTTATCTCCTCTTATTAAGAATATCCTAATCCTTCGTGATCATTTTTTGCAGGATGTAGGAGGTTACCATGACACAGCTGCAGATCTTTTGGAGAGCATTTTTGGAACCAAAGGGACGGGAGCTGCCTATCACTATCTTCGAGAGAAGGGGGAGAGACAGTTTTGGCACAAGGCAATTTGGAAGGAATATATACCGCCTAAGTTTTCCATCACCATGTGGCTTGCCATGAGGGGTAGACTTAAGACGGTGGATAGACTGAGCTACATGAATATCTCACAGGTATGTACCATTTGTAATACCCATTTAGAGACTCATGATCACTTGTTTTTTAAGTGTAAGGGCACGGAAGCGGTCTGGAATAAGATTAAAGAGTGGCTCGCCTCCGAGGAGGATGACTACCATTCTAGTGCTATCAAGCACATCAGAGAGGAGAAGAAGGCGGGGTCGGCAATCATCCTCCGTGCAAGCGAGATCGGTTTAGCAAAGAATGGTGAATCACATTTGGTATGCGCGTAATAAGTTGAAGTTCGAAGACATCCCCTTTGATGTGAAGACCATTGTGAAGACCATTCAAGAAGATGTTTATGCCGCTTTGTATTCTTTGTATTCTTATGATCTTATTACTTCTCATTTTGAGTTGGCTTTGTAGTGGTGAGGGATGTCTCGATCTTGTTCTCGATCCACTTTGGGATGCCATATCATGTACTTCTTGTTTGATAGTGGTTTTGGGTGTGTATGTTGAGGGGCTGCTTAGGCCCAACCGAAGCAGTGCACCTCATGACCTTGCATGTGTTCACATTCCCAATCCCCTGTGCCCCACGGTCTCACTGCACAAGGGTACTCTTTTCCCCACTAGTCATGGGGTTTTTAATGAGGCCCGCCCCTTCTTCGTCACTAAGGGGTTCGTTGATGTGGTTTTGTGTCTTTACCGCTTTACTAGATTGAGCGAGTCGCTCTTTGGCCTATATGTTTTGGCTGTTAGGTGTTTTATCCTCCCTTGCCGCATTTCTTCTAAATTAGGTCGATCCCCCGTGTATGCTCGAGTTAAGTTTGTAGCTTGTCTTTGCCCGTTTTATGTTATTTCGTTCGTTTTGACCAAAAAAAACAAAGGGCAACTTTTAGACGCTTTACATGGGAGAAGAGTTTGACACACTTTTCCATAGAACACTTTTATCTTTGCACATTTTATTTTGACATATTAGTTTAGCTCAGTTTTGCAGATTCCTTTTAAAGTTATCCCAAGATATTGAAATATTAATTAAACTATGAATTATCAATAATTTGTCGAAATCTACTAGTTTTCAATCGCCCCAATACATGGGAGCAAAAACAAGAACTTCTAAAGCACAAAAGGTTTTTTAAAGTTAGTGGTGGAATGATTGAGATTCGTACAAAAGCCACTCCATCCTTACAAATAGGAGGAAAACCATTGAGCTACAATCTCGGGTTAAAAATAAAGTTAAATCTAAAAGATTTAAAATGCTTAAAAAAAAGATTCCCGATGCCCAAAATTGAGATATCTTTTTTTTTTCATTCTCTCCCTTTCACCAAAACTAGTGTAATTCATGAGTGGGTATGAACTTTTCTAAAGTTTTATGCTAGCATGATTAAAAAACTATATCATAATAGGATTTTGTACTCTATAGATAAAAGCTAGATTTGTCTAACTACTCGGGTTGGTCCAAGCCCCCTGAGTCAAAGGACAAAACTATGTCGGATAGAGTCGGGCTGAAATTCTTTTGAACTACTAATTTTTCCAATCCAATCCGATCGAAAATAGTTTTATACACAAAAAAGTAGGACCCGGTTGGCTGCCCAATTTTCCAGGCCAAATTGGCCTCTTAGGCCTGGTCGAACCAACAAATCATGTGGCCCAGTCAGCCTGTGTCAAGTCGGACCTTTTTTGAAAACTTTAACAAAAACATAGACAAGATAATAAAGATACTTACCAAGAAAATTGCAAAGTCATAAACAACAAAATCACAAACATAAAAAAACTTGGAATTTGACTGCTACTACACCTAACATCTTATTACAAGATAGATACTCTGCACAAAACAAGAATTAAATTAAGAAGATTAAAATATATCTGATAAATCTTGTGTGCGAGATTTATCAAAGCAGTAAAGAACACAGAGGTTTTTACGTGGTTCGATCAAGAATAAGATCTACGTCCACGGAGGAGTGATTCCTCAATACTTTCACTATGTAGGATTACAATGAGTGTATTGAAAAGCTCTAGTATTCTAATAGTTGCTAACCCTTTTACCGTCGACCTAACCTCTATTTATACATGTTCGTGGATCTCTAAAGATGTACTGGATCCCTTGATTTATGGGATCCGATCTCCTTCCATATCTTGATCCTTGAATATCTCCTTTGATTTGGTCTTGAATAGGGTTTAGATGTTGGGCTTCAAGCTTAACCGCGTAGGGTTGTTCATTAGGTCAGGCCCAGTTCGTTTGGGCCTGCCATTGGGCCTGAGCGGTTGGGCCATATCCCATCATAGCCCCCCCCAATTAGTCGAGTAACAACTATGCCGAGGTGGGGTGTAGAGCGTATTTTGACGAGGCTGGTTGTTGCTCGACTGAGGTTGTTGTCGAAGGTTCTCAATCTTTTTGATGTCAGGGTTTGATTGATTTGCTCGGTGCGAATCGAAGCTAGACGGTTTTCCGTTCCGGACTGAATCGCTCGAAGTTGGATGATAATACGTCTGGAGGATGCCGAGGTCCGAACTTAAACGTCCTTGTTGGATGACGACGTCCGTTAGGGGTATGCCGAGGTCCGAACTGAGTCGTACCAGTTGGATGGCGATGTCCATCTGGAGGCGCCAAGTCCGAATCGAATCGCCCCGCTGATGGCGGCGTCGGATGCGAGGGCGCCGAGGTCCGATCTGAATCATCCGGACTGAGGTCAGTGTGATGAGTGCACGATTAGACTGGCAGTCTACTCGTCCTAGAATACGTCATGTGTGCCAGGCGGTTGGTGGGCGCTCGAAACACGCACGCGCGTCTACTTCACGTCAAATCATGGGTAGCCACGTGGGAAGTTGAAAAGGCAGTTTTTGGGCGCCTTTTGTACTTTAAATAGCTGGGGATAGAGAAAACTGTTCATTTTCTTCTTCCTCATTTGTTCCAGAGAGAAAAATTTCAGAGCTTTTTTTTTTTCCAAAATTCCTTCAGAACTTCGCCGGAGAATCAAAAATCCTCACTGAAAAAGTAAGTATGTCTTCTTCATCTTCTTCTTCGTCTGCTCCATCATCTTCTTCCCCCGATAGTGAGGTAGAAATTAGGGATTATATGTGCCATAACCTGATGGGTAAATCTTGGAGCATTAGCGCTAGGGTTCCGGCGATATCTTCCATCTGGGATGAGTGCAAGGTCAGGGACGCTCGTTCGTCTCTGACCATTTCTGACTTATGTAGGATAGCGAAGGAATACCATATTCCGGCGGAGGCTTGGTGGTGCCTGCCGCAAAAAAGTGATAGAGCTATGGCCCCTCCGGAAGGATTTACTACAGTGTATGTAGATGCCCTGAAGGTTGGGCTTAGGTTTCGGCCCCATCTTTTTGAGTATTCAGGAATATTTTCAAATTCCTATATGCGTTGACCCCAACTCCATTAGGTCGGTGGTCGGGCTAGGGTTTGCCTGTTAAGGCCTTAGCGAGAAGCTCTCCTTCGAGGTCCTGATGCGTTTTTTTAGCATCAAGAGTTCCGGAGGTGTATATTACTTGTCACCTCGGCAGTCGTTCAGGGTGACTGCCCCCTCTAAGGTGTCCCAGTGGCAAAGAAAATTTTTCTTTTTGCGTATTGACGGGCAACCGTTGTATGAGTGGGGTATGGGCAAGATGAGGGATGTGAAGGTGAAACCCTTGGGTGCCCTAGAGGTGGAGATCAACACATTTGGTGAAATATCTTGTGAATTCACCGAGGACGACCTGTATGATGCCGAGCTGAGCATACATAGGTCGGAGGCTTCAGGATCGGGGTTGGATCGGGGTGAAGGTACCCCCCTTTTTCCTTATTCGCCTTCTGTCTGATGAAATTGTACTAATGTACTTTCTTTGTTGTGCAGTGAAGCTCGATTACCGTAAGAAGGCGAAGGCGCCGGCCTCGTCGTCCCCTGCGCAATCGCCGAGCCAGGCGCCACCGCCAAGAAGGCGAGGAGAACTGAGGCCAGCAAGGTGCCCCTGGCCGTGGCGACCCTCAGCCAGTTGGTGTCGACACAACAGCCGAGGTCAAGTCCGGCCTCGGAGAAGGACACTCGAACTCAGATCACGTATGAGTTGCCGGCTCCAAGCTCCCCTATATCCTTCCCTCAGGTACATGTCTATTCCGTATTCATCGTTATCTCCTTCTGTGATGCGTTCCTGACTTTTTTGAATTGAAGGATTCGACTTCGGTGATGGGGGAGCTGCACCGCATCGCCGGATTCGTCGCCGTGGGTGCGTCTCGGTACGAGGCGATGGAGAGGGAGCGAGCTGCCGCAGAGGCTGCGAGGCCGCCGAGGCTGAACCGCAACCGCGGGGGATGCCGAGGCCGCAGGCCGCCGCCGGCCGCCGTGAAGAAGAAGAATCGGGCCTTGCAGATGGCCCGTGCCGAAGTGGAGAGTGCTCGGGAGGAGGCGGCCGAGGCGAAGAAGAAGCTCGCCGAACAGACGAGTTCCTTGCTGGCGGGGTAAGGGCCGATGTTGAGGGCCTTCGCCAGCAAGCTCATCGAGTCAAAGACCTTCTCCGCATTTCCGACCTGGCCGCTGTGCTCAGGCCACAGGTGATATCCGACCACCTAGAGGAGTTGGCGGCCGCGATGCCTAACTTCGATAAAGCCAAGCATGGTGATCGAGCTAAAAACACACTCAAATTACTCGCAATCGTACGAGGTAATCGTAGCGTGGTAAGTTAACACAGTCGCCTCAAGGAAAACTTAACAGGCGATTGTTCATGTCATACGTAAAGCGATTAAAACCTAAACATTCTAATCTCAAAAGGGGTTGAACATGCAAGAATTGAAATACGGAAAATTAAATAAAGATCCTAAGCTGGGGTTGTCAATCCCGAGCTAAACTAATAAAGCGATAAATCTAGACTAGGGGTTGTCAATCCCTAGTTGAACTAAGAAAGCGATAAATAAAAGCGATAAACAAAAGCATATGCGATCATATTATTCATAGGGTTTGTCAATCCCTAATCTAAATCGATTGCAAATAAACGAAAGCAAGAAATCATTAAGCAAATTAAACCAACGAACATGAAAATCCAATCCATCGTCACTATGAATTGAATCGACAAAATCATCAAATAATAAACTATGAAATTGATTCCACAAGAACCGATAATCCAAAGCATAAATTGATAACAAGATTATTCAATGATGAAAATAAGAACAGAATTAAAACAAGAATTGTATCGTGTTATGTTGCCCGAGGAATTGCTCCGAAGAATTGGCGAGAGCGCCATGGCGCGCTTTGGAACAAAAATCAAGAACTAAAATGCCGACCTAATGCGCGCATATATATATAAAATAAAAGTGAGCGCCGGTTCTGACTGAGCGCATGCTTGGAAAACGTTCTGTATTCAGCCTGAACGCCGGTTCACTTGGAACGCCGGGCCGGTGAGAGCTGAACGCTGCTGGCCGGGCGAGAGCGCTGGCGCTGGGCGATACCAGCGCGGATGGAATCGAGCACCGGGTGGCGGGCGCGGGCGGCGGGCGCTGAGATCTGCGCTGCGGAGGTGTGGGCTGCGCTGCCGCCGGACGGAGGAGGAAGCGGGCGCTGCAAGGTGAATGCGTTGCTGGGCGAGCGCTGGGAGGACAGCGCCGGCTGTGCGCGAGGACGAAGGCGACGCGCGCGGCGGGGACGAGCGCTGGCGCCAAGCGAGCATGGCGGGAAACGCTGACGCTGGGAGGGCGCGGGTTCCCAGACGGGTGAAGAGGTCGCTGAGCGAAGCGCGCTGGAGGTCGGCCGGATGGGCGAGACGCCGTGCAGTGGCGAAAGCGGGCGAGGGAAGGTGAGCGCCGGCCGCCTTGAGCACGTGCTCGAAATTGGTGAGTGCACGCCGATCCCCGCGCGCCGATTGTGCATGCGCTTTGGGGCGTCGGCGGGCGTGCGCGGCGGGCGCGCGCGCGCGGGGCGCGGGCGCGCGGCCATGCGACGGGTGCCAGGCGCGACTTTGGTCGCTCGACCCGCTCTCCTTCGTCTGAACTCTGATTTACGATCCGCTTTCGCCTATGAACTCCTGTCGAGATGCTCTTCAATTATATTTTATCATTGGTAGATCCAATTCATCCTATTTTCTGCCGTTTTCCTACAAAACATCGAGACGAACGAAGTATGTCCGAATCGATAAATATTAATCGAACCAATGGCATAAATAAGACAAACCATAGAAAATGACATGTAAAACAATACCAAGAAACATCACAAAATCATACCAAACAACTCCCCCACACTTATCCATTTGCTTGTCCTCAAGCAAAGTCTATACTAATAAGAGTCGAAAGATAACTCATGCAACTTTACTCTTATTCTAATCAATCAAACCTTATTGCACTTCCCCCACACTTGGTGTTTACGAATTCAAAGATAATGTGAAATAAATCAAGAACGACAATTGATTTCCAATAAATAAAAGGTAATCTCGCTCGCATCCAACTCTCCGTTAGGGGTGAACTAACTAATGTGGTCACCTTTAGCAACAAGTTTCTTTTATAAAGCACAAAGAATGTTTTAACAGATTTTGGAATAATATTCGAAAGGTGCACTCTCGATGAACTCGAGTCTCCTAACGTGGTTTCCCATGTCCATTTCTCAAATTACGAGAAAGAGGGACATAATCCCATCCTCCATTTCAACAATCTCAACAAAATACTGGAGCTTTCATTCTCCTCATTTTCTTCTTCTTTTTCACACATTTTTTTTTTTTATATATATAAAATGAAACAAGTATATAGGCAACCACAATGTTAACACTACCCCTAACATTAGCCGGACAAATCACATCAATTTTCCCTATTCATTTTCTATCAATCATAGTCTCGTCAATTCACATTATACTCAAATCATATATCACCAAAAGTTTTAAAAATTCAAAATCAATTTGACCAATACCACAGAGTTCAGTTGCACAAATCAAGATCCTAACTTATTCGCATAGACACAAACTCAAGTCCAAACAATCAAAATAAGCATACGGGCACATCATTAAGCAATAAAACAATACATCACGCATACAAAACTGAGTAAACATCCCCCACACTTAAATCGAGCACTGTACCCAGTGCTCAAAACATTAAAAGCTCAAAATAACCATAGAGGATGATACTTCCCTGATAATCGACGAATGTGCGATGTAGAGTTGGAGCATCACGGCTTCATCTCGTCACGACAAACTTTCCAGATCTGAGCAAAACAAACTCAACAACAACAGATAGATCAACAAGAACAACAAAACAAGACAAAGAAAAGAAAGAAAGAAAAAGCAAATAAAAATCCATGGGTCAACTCCCACGCAGTACTCAGTTTAACGTCGTGAGCACTACGTGTTCCGGTCAACAACGGACTATCCATAGTCCTTCACCTGCAGGAATACCATCTCGGCCAGAACATCAGTAGCAACCTTATAAGAACAGAGGATAGTAAAGAAAGCAAGTAATGCACAATTTAAGCTCAAGTCGAACATCCTATTCTCCAAAATAAAATAAATAATTTCAATTCCCAAAGTACAGTACTTTGGTGAATTAGGATGTTGACAAATAATTGATGTTACCTCAACCTTTGTCCTCGATTTGTCCTCCTCACGGGATCCCGCATCTCAATTGTTGAGGTAGTGCAATCATTTCCCGAGTGGGCTTTGCATGTTTGCAACCGCGACACCCACTCTTCCTCGTCACCGCCTCGGTATCAACTTCCTTGTGGCTCGATTTTGCTCCTCATCCTCACGCACTCCATTCTTCATCAATTTCCACCTCCTCCGCTGCAAAGAACTCGCCGATATCTCTCCCACCCCATTTCAATAATTGGGTCACTTACTAGAACAAAGGATCACTGGACCGACCGGATTGGTTTGGAAGTTCCCTCATTGCAAGTTGCCGTTGATACTCAAAATACTTAGCGAGAATCAGTCCCATTTGTTCCTCTAAACGCCAAGAGTTGCGCCTCTATCATCCAAAGGCGAACTCGATGGTCGGTGGTCGCTCGAGCCTCATAGGGTGAGCTTGGAGGCTCCCTATTGCATCTTGTTGAAGTAACTTGTCTAGCTTTTCGCACATCATTTCTAATTTTGCTTGCAAGCGCTGATTTTGGTGTCGTCAAGATCCCACCGCCAGGCGAGTCCGAACACACTGCTTCCATTGCATCCAACGGATACCTCTGAGGTGGTGATGGGTGTGGTGGAGTAAAATACTCCTGCTGATGGTCGTACCACTGTTGCTGTGGAGGCTGTGGCTGATGTGGATCACACCCTCCATAATCATGTTGCGGTTCCCACCTTCCCGAGTCGGGCTGTGGAGGCTGCTGCTGCTGAGAATATGAGTACTGAGGTGGAGGTGGTTGTTGTGGGTACTCATACTGAGGTGGAGGATATGGTTGCTCCCAGTAGGCATTGGAGGCTTGATCCTCATAGTACTGTGGAGGTGGTTGGTCCCAGTTGGGATCATAAGCGTGATCCTCATAGTGCGGTGGAGGTGGTTGATCCCAGTATGGATTGTAGGCTGGCTGCTCCTGGCCTGACGGATACTCCTCAGAATAGCCGTATTGGGCTCCTTCTTCGCAAGAAGAATTTGCCCAATACGACGAACTTTCCTCCCCCCGGCCTGTCTGACCATACTCATCTTGCTGGTAACCCCGCACAATGCACACCAACAACAAAACAAAAGTACACGCACTGTGGGAGAAAATAACCAAATGTAAAGAAAAGAAACACAGAAAACAAACAACACAAACAATACGCCTAAAGTTTTCCCCGGCAACGGCGCCAAAATTGATCGAGCTAAAAACACACTCAAATTACTCGCAATTGTACGAGGTAATCGTAGCGTGGTAAGTTAACACGAGTCGTCTCTCAAGGAAAACTTAATAGGGCGATTGTTCATGTCATACACAGAAAGCGATTAAAACCTAAACATTCTAATCTCAAAAGGGGGGTTCAACATGCAAGAATTGAAATACGAAAAATTAAACAGCATCCTAAGCTAGGGGTTGTCAATCCCGAGCTAAACTAATAAAGCGATAAATCTAGACTAGGGGTTGTCAATCCCTAGTTGAACTATGAAAGCGATAAATAAAAGCGATAAACAAAAGCATATGCGATCATATTATTCATAGGGTTTGTCAATCCCTAATCTAAATCTGATTGCAAATAAACGAAAGCAGTAAATCATTAAGCAAATTAAACCAACGGAACATGAAAATCCAATCCACTGTCACTATGAATTGAATTGACAAAAATCATCAAATAATAAACTATGAAATTGATTCCACAAGAACTGATAATCCAAAGCATAAATTGATAACAAGATTATTCAATGATGAAAATAAGAACAGGAATTAAAACAAGAATGTATATCGTGTTATGTTGCCCGAGGAATTGCTCCGGAAGAATTCGCGCGAGGCGCTTGTGGTCGCGCTTTGGAACAAAAATCAAGAACTAAAATGCCGACCTAATGCGCGCATATATATATAAAATAAAAGTGGCGCCGGTTACGACCGAGCGATGCTTGAAAACGTTCAGATTCAACTGAACGCCGGTTCACTGGAACGCATGGCGGGCAGTGAGCTGGAACGCTGGGTTGGGCGAGAGCGAGAAGGCGCTGGGGTGATGCCTGGGCTGGATGGAATCGAAGCGCCGGGTGAGCGGGCAGCGTGGCGCTGGGCGCTGGAGATGCTGGCTGCTGGGCGTGCGGGCGCCGCAAGCGAGCCGGACGGAGGAGGAAGCGGGCGCGCAAGGTGAATGCGTTCTTGGCGAAGGCTGGAGGACATACGGCGGCCTCTTGTTGGGACGGCGACGCGACGCGGGCGGACGAAGCTGGCGCAAGCGAAGCGCTGGCGGGAAATGCGCTGTGTGGGAGGGCGCTGGTTCAGCGCCGGGTGAAGAGGTTGACGAGCGAAGGCCGCGAGGTCGGGCGGACGGGCGACGCCGCGGGCGGGCGATGCGGGCGAGGAAGATGGCGCCGGTGGCCTTGAGCGTGCGCTCGAATTGGTGAGCACACGCTCTATCACCGCGCCGGTTGAGCGTGCGTGCTGGGGCATCGTCTTGCGGGCGTGTGCGGCGGGCGTCTTGTGGGGCGCTGGCGCGCGCCATGCGACGGGTGCCGTGGCGCGACTTTGGTCGCTCGACCCGTTCTCCTTAAATCGAACTCCGACGACGATCCGCCGCCTATGAACTCCTATCAAGATGCTCTTCAATTATATCTGATCCTTGGCAGATCCAATTCATCCTATTTTCTGCCGTTTTCCTACAAAACATCGAGACGAACGAAGTAAGTCCGAATCGATAAATATTAATCGAACCAATGGCATAAATAAGACAAACCATAGAAAATGACATGTAAAACAATACCAAGAAACATCACAAAATCATACCAAACACATGGCTGGGTCAAGGTCGATCCTCGGACGGTGCAGAAGGACTACGCCCGAGTGATTGCCGAGGTGGCCTCCTTCCCCGTGCTGGAGACTTTGGCTTCCTCCGCTTCTCTTCTGACGACTGAGTCCGTGACCCAGTGCAAGGAGGATGAAGACCCCAAGCTTCAGGAACTCCTTGCCGAGGTGCGGGCTGAAGCTGGGAATGCGGGGCCGAGCTCAAGTCTCCCTTCTGAAGGAGGCCCGCAGCAGCAGGAGCAGCAGCAGCAGGATGCCAGTGAGCCCCTCAAAGAGGCTCAGGTCAGCGAGCCGTTGTAATAGGTTCAAGTGCCGGGGTCATTAGGATCCTGAGCTTTGTAAATTTCCACTTTTGTGAATTATAAATACACCTTTTTGACATGAATGTTTTTCTCTTGTTTTTAGCACTCCTCTTCTCATTATATCGGGCTAGATCACGATCTCTTGACCAAGATGAAAGAGGTCCGAGGTGCCTTGGCTGAGAAGGATGAGGAGGTGGTGTTCTGGAGAAGCCGATCTTTCGAGCTGACCCAGATCTTGTGCAGCATGGATAGCCAAGTCGCTGGGATCGGTAGCACGGCATCGCCCCGGCCGAAAAAGCGACTTCAAGCGGCTAAACGCGGTGACCCATCTTCCGGCCGAGAACGGCCATAAAGTCGAGAATTATCCATCTCGAAGCCCGTAGGCGGACGTCTCGCCGACGGCCTTCAAGGTCGCTTGATGCAGTGTGAAGAGCAGCTTGAGCTGGTGCAAGAGAAGTTGGCACGGATCTCGGAAGAGCATGCTGAATATGAAGCGGTGATCCACCGATCTGGTGGTATTACTATATCCGAGGCCGATGACCGAGCTCAAATGCTGCTAGCCGAGGGCATGGTGCTAAGGGATGAGGAGGGGCCTAACAGCAAGAATTTTAAAGACTGCCTCGATGCCTTGGTGAAATGCCTTGACTTACGAGCTCGTCATAAACGCCGCATGCCCAAGCCCCGCAGCCAGACTCCAGCCGACCCTGCCGACGTGAGAGTTGAAGAAGTCGGGGCGGGTGGTGGTTATAAGGACCACGCCGAGGTGCTTCGAGTGATGGGAGCAAACATGTCGGAGATGTCGTCTCGTGGTCGGGCCCCATCATCAGGAGCTGGACGGGCGAGGGCCTCAGGTCGGCGAGGAAGGATGTCAGGTCGGGGTCGAGGTCATACCCCTGGTGGGGTCTAGAGATCAAGAGGCACGAGTTCGACCTCGGCCCCAGGAGCGTCCACTTAAGGTCGGGCACTTCTGCGCCTGATCAAAGAGCGCCTGGAGTAGGTCGTGGTGACACTGACCTCGTCGACAGGGTGGAGGGCACCGAGTTCATCCCGGGTGTTCATCACCGACCCAGGGACTTTGTTTCTAACTGGTGTAGCTTCAGCAAGTCTTGGCGAAGTGGAGCTCAGAAGCCCGAGTGATCTGTATATAGCTTAGGACTTGGTTTATAGTCATAAATGTATTTAGACTTTGTACCGAAGTGTATATTTTCCCCCTAAAGAGGTACAAATATAGCTTAGGACTTGGTTTTAGTTGTAAATATATTTAGACTGTTTACCGAAGTGTATATCTTCCCAATAAAGGGGTATAAATTCTACGAGATCCGATTTGGACGTCGTTTGCATGTAGATGTTTCAAATTAATGAGTAATCTGTATGCGTGCCTTGTTTGTCGAGAAATATCGAGATGGGTGGTCCCCTTGCGCACGTTTAGTTGAGTACCCACTTTGTAGGTGTTTCATCTTCGTAAGGGCGTCCCCTTTTGAAGGTTAATTATGTTTTATCCGAATGGATGTTCACATAAATGTAAGATGAGACGAAGTAAAATACTCATTAGAAAAACAAATGTTTCATTGATAATTAAATGACATCGCACTTCGGAAAAGCAAAAAGAGGGCTAACATGATGCCGATCTGAAATCAAAGCTATGTAAAATACCTCCTCAGATGAGTGATATGCCAGGTTCGGGGAATAAGTGCACCGGATAGGTGAGCAAGCTTATAGGCCCCTTTGCCGAGGTCCTCGTGGACGCGGTATGGGCCTTCCCATGTCGGGTCTAACTTATTAAGGCGCTCGGCTTTACTGGCTCCATTGTTCCGTAGGACGAGGTCGCCTACTTGGAGTGTGGAGGCTTTCACCCTCTTGTTGTAGTACCTTGCGACCTGGTATTTGTACTTGGCTTCATTGATGAAGGCGAGCTCACGTTTTTCCTCTAGAGCATCAAGGTTGACTCATAGGTTCTCCTCGTTGTCGTGCTGGTCAAAGTGAAGAGTACGTGGGCTCGGTGCGCCGATCTCAGCTGGTATGACAGCCTCGGTGCCGTAGACTAAACTGAAGGGTGTTTCTCCGTGCGAAGTCCGAGTTGTCGCTCGCATGCGACCCGGAGGACTTGAGGGAGATTTTCAACCCAATCACCTTTAGCTCGGTCTAACCTCTTTTTCAATCCTTGAACGATTGTGCGGTTTGTCACTTCGGTCTGACCATTCGCCTGCGGGTGTATAACCGAGGTGAACTGTTGTTTGATCCGGAGCTCCTCACACCATTCTTTGAAGTTTCTGTCGACGAATTGGGTGCCGTTGTCCGAGATCAAGACATGTGGTATGCCGAAGCGGCAAACTATGTTTTTCCACACGAATGTCTGAATCCTTCTGCTCGTGAGGTTTGAAAGAGGCTCCGCTTCGACCCATTTTATGAAGTAGTCTATGGCTACGACCAAATATCGGAGCTGGCCAGGTGCTCGATCGAAGGGACCAACGATGTCGATTCCCCATTGCATGAAAGGACAAGGACTCTGAAGGCTACTGAGGTCGGTCTGTGGTAGCTTCTTGAGAGTGGCATGAAGCTGGCACTTCGGGCACTTTTTGACGAGCTCGGCCGAATCTTGGATGAGGGTGGGCCAGTAATACCTTGACCTCAGCGTCTTCTTTGAGAGAGCTCGTGATCCGATGTGGCTTCCACAAGATCCCATGTGAATCTCGTTTAGTACGTAGTGCGTCTCCTCTGGCCCAAGGCATCTCAGGAGTGGTTGAAGGTTGGATTTCCTGTAGAGAGTGCCTTCATGCGTGAGGTACTTTTGGGACTTGACCATCATCTTTTTGGCTTCGAGCCGATCTTGGGGTAGTACTTCTTCTTCCAGATATGCCTTTATAGGAGACATCCAGTTCGGTTCTATCTCAGGGATGATGCCGATGTGGGGCTCTGCAATGCTTCTGGAATGAACCTTCTCCACTAGTGGGTTTGTTGACGACGAAGCTAATTTACTGAGTACGTCAGCTTGGCTGTTCTCTTCTCGTGGGATACGATGAATTGTGGAATACCTGAATGAGGTCAGCATCTCCTTAGCCTTCTCAAGGTATTGCTTCATTCGATCCTCTTTGGCCTCGTATTTTCCTAAGACCTGGTTCACCACGACCTGGGAATCTCCAAAGATTTGGATCTTTTCCACTTTCAATTCCCTTGCGAGATGGAGTCCTGAGATCAGTGCTTCATACTCCACCTCGTTATTTGTGGTCGGGAAGGAAAACCGAAGTGCATAGGTCACTTCTTGTTTTTTCGGGCCGAGGAGCAAGATGCCCGCTCCGCTACCTGTTTTGCACGAAGCCCCATCCACATACATCTGCCAACAGCCATCAGGTAGGTCGAGGGTAGGTTCCTCCGTTGTGAGAGCGGGGGTCGGAGTGACCTCTCTGGTGGGGCTGACCTCGGTAAATTTGGCCTCTACCAGGAAATCAGCTAGAGCTTGCCCCTTTATGGCCGGTCTGGGGGAGTATAAGATGTCATGCTCACCGAGCTCCAGTGCCCACTTGGCTATACGCCCTGATGATTCCGGTTTTGACAAGACTTGTGTCATGGGTAAGTCAGTCAGTACCTGGATTGAATGGGCTTGAAAATAAGGTCGGAGACGCGCTTGGCGTTCACCAGTGCCAACGCTATTTTTTTGAAGCTAGTGTACCTAGTCTCCGGTCCTTTGAGAGCTCGGCTGATGAAGTAGATAGGGAGTTGTCGTCCGATCTCATCTCACACCAGTACCACACTGATTGCCTCGTCCAAGGCGGCCAGATATAAAGAGAGGAGCTCGCGCTTCTTCGGGAGGCGGACGGTGTGGGCGGTCGGCGAGTACTCTTTCGGTGGGTGAAGGCGACATGATGTTCTTCTCCCCAGTGTAAGTCCGGGGCTCTTCTCAAGATCTTGAAGAAAGGAAGTTGCTTCTCGGTAGCCCGAGATAGGAATCTGCTGAGAGCGGCCAAGCATCCGGTGAGTTTGTGGATCTCACAGATTGTTTTCGGTACTTGCATGTCAACTATCGTCTTCACCTTGGTGGGATTGGACTTCAAGCCTTCTTGTGAAACCCAGCACCCCAGGAATTTCCCCGTTTTCACCATGAACGTGCACTTTTGGGGGTTGAGCTTGAGGTTGACCAACCTGAGGAGTTGAAGGATAGTCCTGAGGTCGTCGGCGCAACTTTCTGTTTTTGCTTTTGACCACGATGTCGTCGACGTAGACCTCAACGATCTTTCCTATATGATCTTTGAATATTGCGTCCACCATCCTTTGGTAGGTTGCCCCAGCGTTTTTCAGGCCGAAAGGCATTTTTCTGACGCCGAACACCGAAGTCAGTGATGAACGCCGTTTTGGAGCATCCTCCTTACTCATCAAGACTTGGTGGTACCCTTGTAACCAGATCCGAGGAAACTAAAGATTTTGTGGCCCACGAGTGCCTCCACCTTCTTGTCAATATCGGGGAGGGGTAACAATCCTTTGGGCGTGTTTGTTGAGGTCGGTATAGTCGACACATGTGCCACCCTCCCGCTTCTGGGACCATGGTGGATTAGCCATCCAGGTCGGGTACTTGACCTCGAACAGAATTTTAGCCTCCTGGTTGGGTCACCTCGTCTCTTATGACCTGACTGCGCTCTGCCGCAAACCCTCTTTTCTTTTGCCGAACTAGTTTGGTAGCCGGGTCGATGTTGAGTCGGTGAGTGATGAGCTCGGGTGACACTCCGGTCATGTCGAGTGGGGACCATGCGAACACGTCCTGTATTCCTCGGAAGGTTGTATGACGTCTTTGTCGGATATTCTTTGGGACCACAGGTGCCGACCTTGGCGACTTTAGAGGGTCGTCATCATATAGTCGGAGGTCATCGGTCGGATCGTTCGGGGTGGCGACACGAGGGTTACGTAGTTGCTAGGCCTGAGGTAAGGCCACATCCTGGGTTGAGACTCGTAGGCATTCTTTAGCTTCCGTTTGGTCACCCTGGATGCTTAGCACTACCAGGGGATGGGTATTTTGATGGTGGTGGTAGACCAGCGCACGGCCTTGGTGGCGTGAGGCCGATCTCTCCCGAGGATGATGTTGTATGGAGAGGGAGCTCGGACCAGGAAGAACTGGATGGCCTTGGTGACCGACTTGGGAGCACGTCCCATAGTGACCGAAAGGGTGATAACGCCTTCTGGTTGGACCGTCTCCTGAGTGAAGCTCCGTAGTTTGGACGGCGCGGGATGTATCTGGATCCCTCCGACCTCGAGTTTGTCCAGGCAGCTTTGGAAAATGATGCTGACAGAGGCACCGATGTCGATGTAGACCCTGTGGACGTTCTTGTTGCCCACCACGGCTTGTATAGTAATAGCGTCTTGGTGGGGCATGATCTTGGGCACTGGGTCGTCATTAGAGAACACGATGCTCTCACCGTCCTGGAGTCGTTTGTTTTTTGGCTCCTCGGGGCTCGGAGGAGTCGGTCTCCGAGCTTCAGTTTTCAACGACGACCTCGTCGTTCCTATGGGCATTCCGGTGATAGCATAGACTTGCTCCATGGCGTTGGGACCATCATCCTCGTCATCTTCAGGTTGGGTCTTCGTCGAGTTCGGCCCGAAGTTGTTGCCACCTCCATTCTTTCCTCTGCGCTTCTTATTCCCCGGCTCAGGTTGGCCGAGGTACTTCTTAAGCGTCCCTCCTTTGACGAGCTCGTCGATCTGCGAGATCAAGTTTCTGTAATCCTCGGTATTGTGACCGTACCCTTGGTGGTAATCACAATACTTCTCCGTCGATCTCTTCTTGGATCCTCCTTTTATGGGAGGGGGTTTCGGGAAGAGCTCAGCATGGAGCTCAAATATTTCCGCCCTCGATTTGAGTAGATGAGGCGCGTTGCCACCAGGGTTTGGCCGAGGTCCCAGCCTGGATTCCATCGGGCCTTTCTTGATCCTGTTGAAGGCACTTCGGCGATCAGTGCCTCTTCCTCGGTCATCTGGCTTCTTCCTTTCGACCTTCTGCTCGTCCCAGGTCTCTCTCTTCTTGCGATCTGACTCGTCCCCTTTGACGTAGTTGTCGACCAGAGTCCAGAGACGACTCGCCGTCTTCGGCTTTTCTCTGGTGATCTCTTTGTTCAGTGCGCCAGGTCGGATCCCGTTTTTGAACTCATTGATGATGTAGAGATCGTTACTCTCATCAATTTTGAGGGACTCCTTGATGAACCGCAAGACTAAATTGACATCGTCTCGTCCGTCCTTGGCGGATGGTGGCAGAGTCGGACGGCGGTTCTTTGAGGTGGCATCTTACGGTAAGCGCCATTTAAAGCGATCCATGAGATCCTTGAAGCGATGTATCTTTGTTACGGCGGGCGAGGTGAACCAGCGTCGGTGTTGGAGACCAACACCTCGGGGAAGATTTTGCACATATGAAAATCTTCCATTCCTTGATTCGCCATGTTGGTGGTGTAGGCGAAAAGGAAGTCGGAGGGGTCCCCGAGGCCATCGTAAGCAGCGATGTTGGGTGCCCTAAATCGTTGGGGCGGGCGTATCTAAGATTTCCCGGAGAAAGAGAGATGATCCTCGTGCGGTCCGAACCCGGAAGCTCGTTGCCATCTCTCTCTGGAGGGGTGGGGGACTGATAGCGACGCCTATCGTCTCTGTGAGGGGGAGATCGGCTCCGCCGCTCCTCTCTTCTGTCCCGTTCGGCTCCGTGGACGGTGTGCCGAGGTGAGCGACTTCGGTAGTTGTGCAGAGGTGACCGACTCCGCGGGTGGCATGGGGGCGAATGGTTGTGGTTTTCCTGTCGAGGTGATTGACTTTGGGCGACGGGGCGATGTACGTGTTCTCGGCTATCGCGTCGAGGTGAGCATTGATTATTCCGGAGGGGCGAACGACCTCGGGCGCCCGTGACCACCAGTCCGAGCGTTCTTGAGGTGCCCACTCCGTTTGCCCTCTGGTTGAGGAAATTCTGGAATTGGCCGAGGTTGGCGTTGAGGAATTCGGTCACGGCTCGGCCGAGGACCTCGTGAGATGGGTGAATTGTTTGTTCACCAGTGTTGAGATCGGCATCTTCCTCTTCGATAGGGCGGCGATCCTGAGGGTGTATAGGAAGGTTTTCTATGTAACCCTCAGGTGTATTGCTTGTCGGCCTCCGCGATCCCTTCCCCACATTGCATGACCACTTGATCGTCCTCGGTAGCGGTTGTTGCCAAAGACCACCGCGGTGCTAGCATTTGCACGAGTTCTTGCCATTGATTTATGTAGAAAAACGAAGCTTTTTGTTCAAATTTTCCCACAGACGGCGCCAATGATAAATCTTGTGTGCGAGATTTATCAAAGCAGTAAAGAACACAGAGGCTTTTATGTGGTTCGATCAAGAATAAGATCTACGTCCACGGAGGAGTGATTCCTCAATACTTTCATTATGTAGGATTACAATGAGTGTATTGAAAAGCTCTAGTATTCTAATAGTTGCTAACCCTTCTACCGTCGACCTAACCTCTATTTATACATGTTCGTGGATCTCTAAAGATGTACTGGATCCCTTGATTTGTGGGATCAGATCTCCTTCCATATCTTGATCCTTGAATATCTCCTTTGATTTGGTCTTGAATAGGGTTTAGATGTTGGGCTTCAGGCTTAACCGTGTAGGGCCGTTCATTAGGTCAGGCCCAGTTCGTTTGGGCCTGTCATTGGGCCTGAGCGGTTGGGCCATATCCCATCAATATCCTTTTGGAAGGTTTCTTCATGAGATGCATCATTGTCTTGCAATCAATAAGATTGTATTGTCATTGTAAAATAAAGATTTTTTTCTCTCCTTCAACTACACTAATTTGTTTTTCATACCCAAACTTCATTTAAATATGGCTTCGAGCTTAGCACTAATCCTTGAAGCGAAATTAAGACTTCTAAAATATTTGATGATGAAGGATAGATCTAAGATCTCATTATTTCTACTTGTTCAAGTGCTTAGGAGCTTCGACACTCTTTGTCTTCCTCGTGATCCGGAATAATAATAAATAGACTCCAAATAACAATGAAACAATTACAAGCAATGAGTAAAAGAAATCCTTTCGAGATAGTATACAAGCCATCACCAATAAGTAAATCACTTAGTATTGTGTTTGATCAAATTTATGGATGTTTTATCAATGTTCTTGTCGGTGCATATTAGGTTACTCGGTTGGGACATCAAGTTACCAATAAGTAAGACACTTTAAAGAAGAAAAAGTTCATTTTGCTAAAGCGTACTGATAAACCTCATTTTTACCTAGTTTATAAGGCCATATTTGTTCAGTTTATAATTGATAAGTGATCTTTTGAGCTGTCATTTTATATGTTTATGTTTACCTTGAAAGATATAATGCCGTGTGTATTTCGTTTTTGCACAGGTTTAGATGTCAAAAAGGTGGATCACGAGTTAAAGGAATTTTTGGGCCGAGGGAGATCACGACATAGGCGCACGAAGAGAACTCGCGAGTAAAATACAGAGAAAAGGAACAGGAGGCTAGCGACCAACAGGAGGCTAGAGAACTCGCGACATACCTCTTTTCTATAGCAAGACTAGCGACCGCCCTAGCGATCGCAAGCCTGGCCACGAGAAAGAGAAGAAGACACCTCGCGAGTCTTCCTCGTGATACTATGTCGTGAGCTGAACTCGCGAGGGAAGACGGGTGCACAACACAAGCATAGTTAGCGACTTTCTATCGCGACGCTTGCTCGCGAGGAAGTCTCGCGAGCCAACGCGGTCCAGGGTTGTATATAGCCGCGAAACGAAGTAGAACTAAGGGCAACTTTTAGACGCTTTACACGGGAGAAGAGTCTGACACACTTTTCCACAGAACACTTTTATCTTTGCACGTTTTATTTTGACATATTAGTTTAGTTCAGTTTTGCAGATTCCTTTTACTTCCTGTTATTTTGATTCCAGTTTTCATAGTTAGTTTTGTTGGAGAATTCAGTTTATTTACGGATCCAGAGTTGCTACATTGTTCATCGTGGTTTCCTACGGTTGTATTTATCTATTTCAGTTTATTTTATCTTTATTTAATTCTTGCTTTAGTATTTTAATTATGAGTAGCTAAATTTCGTATTGATCCTAGGTTTTGTATGTCTGACTAGATTCGTATGATTTATCTATTGATACTGTTTTGCCGTCCCATTCATGATTTATGATTCTTGGCTTTAATTCTCATGTGCTGGTATCTGGCCAATATTGATGCATGCTAGTTATGTGATTGATGTCCTGGTGGAATTAATTACATAATCGATATCTTGAATACATAATACAAATTTTACTTTGAGACCTGGCGGAGATAGGTAAACTGTAGGAGGTTATTCTTTGTGTGCTTTTGGTAGTTAGCTTACTTCTCTTGAGACCCAACGGAGATAGAGTTTAGGCTAATTTATTACTATAGGCTGTCCTGGCGGAAGATGATCGAGCTAAAAACACACTCAAATTTACTCGTAATCGTACGAGGTAATTGTAGCGTGATAAGTTAACCCAAGTCGTCTCTGAAGGAAAACTTAACAAGGCTATTATTCGTGTCGTGCACAGATAGCAATTAAATCCTAAACATTCTAATACCAACAAGGGTTTTGGACATGCAGGAATTGAAATACGAGAAATAGACAGCAATCCTAAGCTAGGGGTTGTCAATCCCGAGCTAAACTAATAAAGCATTAAATCTAAACCAGGGGTTGTCAATCCCTAGTTGAACTACGAAAGCAGGATAAATCGAAAGCAATAAACAAAAGCAATATAAATCGAACAAACATGAAAACAATCGACTGTCACTATGGAATTGAATTCAATAATACTCATAAAGCAATAACACTATAAAATTTAATCTGATAGAACTGATAAATCCAAAACGTAAATTGATAGATTAAACTATTCAAACGATGAAACAGAAAGCAGGAATTAAAACTAAGATTTATCTGTCTATGTGTCGTCGTTGAAGAGCTCCTGAAGAACCATGGTGAAGAACAGTCGTGGCTGCGTGAAATGAACTCCCACCTTTTATTTTGACCTAGCGCATAAATATATATAAAGTGAAACTGAGCGCCGGTTTGGAGGTGAGCGCCGACTCAAAAATCATTCAGTATTGAACATGAATTTGGATCGAGGTGAGCGCATTTGGGTGAAGTGTTCGTCTCATAAATGATTGGCCGCTCAAAGTGAGCGTGCGAGGGAAAATGGTGCACGCGCGCTCGGAGTTGAGCACCGGTTGAGGTGGCTGGCCGACGCGTTGGGTGATGGGGCGCTGGATTCCCAGCGCCGGATGGTGGACCAGCGCTGGTTGCAGGGTGCGAGAGTCGCGGGCGTGAGCAAGCGCAGCGAACGGGCACGCGCTGTGTGTGGCGCGAGGTGGCTGGGCTCGGGCTCGCCCGGTCTTTGGGAAAACGCCGGGTGAGCGGAAGAAATGCACGAGGAAGGGCGCCCAGCAGGCGCTCGGGTGGCGCTGGAGGGCCAACACGCGGGAGGTCACGCATGCGTGCTGGAGTGGGCGCTGGGCTGAAGCGGGTGCTCGGCACGGGAGCGCCGGTTGAAGAAGTACGCGCGCTGGGAATTGGCAACGTGCGCTGGGGATGAGCGCCGGGTGGCTTCACGAGCTGGGGATGCGGCAGGCTATGGGTGCACGCACCGGGCCGTGGCGATGGGGTCTTTGAGGCGAGGTTAGCTGAGCCGGGTTCCAGCGCGCACGTAGGAGCACGCGGTGGCGCATTGCGGAGGCGCGACGAGCGTTAGGCGGCAAGCGGGGCAGCTGGTGGCGTGGCGTGCGAGCGTGCACGGTGAGGATGATGAGTGCAACGGGAGTCGTGCGCTACTTTGACGTTTCGCTCCGTTCTCTCGCGCCCGAACTCTGAATTGTGATCCGTTTGCGCCTATGAACTCCTAACGAAATGCTCTTCAATATACCTGATCCATGGCACAACAAATTCATCTTATTTTAATTCCATTTTTCTACAAAACATCAAAACAACGAAGTAAGTCCGAATCGATAAATATTAATCAAACCAACGGCATAAATAGGACAAACCACTAAAATTGACATGTAAAACAGTACCAAGAATAAGCACAAATTCATACCAAACAGAAGACTATTGTCATGTCACAATTCCCGAGGGAATGCACGAATGCCGAGGTGTGATTAGGGGTGGGGGTTAAGAAGGGGGGATACATAAAGCATACATAATAAGAAGATATGACCAGAAAATCGGGCAGCATCTCTTCTATAACTAGGACATATCCTGAAGGGGAGAGATGAACAGACAATCCACCAATAGTAATACGTCATCAACATAACATCAAATAAAATAATCTGGATAGATACTGGTAGCATGGAAGAAAAATAGCATTACATCATGTCATCTAGACCGGTCAATCACATAACATGCTCTTATCGAGACTCACAGCATAATAACATCATAGCGAACCTTGTTCCCAATCAGAGAGTAAAATAAAGGGACAATAGTACATCAACAACAGAATACATATATATAACGCAGCATCACGTAAGCAAAAGGCATGAAAGAAACCGCAGCTCAACCCCTCAGCGTCACCCGTCTAGCCCTCCTCCATCTGTGAAAACATTTGAAAAAGATTTTGGGGTGAGTATTAGCGCACTCAGCTGGGGTTTTTAACATAAAACAAAATCCATGATACCGTGTTTAGAGC
The DNA here is from genome assembly GCA_036937905.1 of Salvia rosmarinus. Classification (NCBI taxonomy): domain Eukaryota; kingdom Viridiplantae; phylum Streptophyta; class Magnoliopsida; order Lamiales; family Lamiaceae; genus Salvia; species Salvia rosmarinus. The sequence goes on along the minus strand of CM072815.1, from coordinate 53,778,821 downwards.
ACTTACCTTAGAAAGTTTTAAAACGTAAACCCACTTCTAAGTAAGCAAAAAGAGATTTTCCTTTTTGATACCTGACCCGTTATTACTGTTATTCCCATCATAGAACCTTGGCTCGGAACGTATCCCGCCTGCCCATCATATCTCGGCCCGGAACATATCCAGCCAGCCCACAATATCTCGGCCCGGAACATATCCAGTCAGCCCACGCCCGGAACATATCCAGCCAGCTAAATCAATGTGGACTTCAGGGGTCTATCCCCTTCAGAACCATAACCACTTCATTATCAATCCATGTGGACTTCCGGGGTCTATCCCCTTCAGAACCATAACCACGATTTCGGGGTTTATCCCCTTACGATCAATACTCAAGATGGTGATCAATCCACCGAATAGAGATCTGTGCACAATCACAATAGATCCACATCTCAGAGCAGGGAACAGTAATAACTTCGTTAAAACATTTTCACGGCACACATGTTTGATTTTTGAAATATCAGAGTAAATAACTCAAATTAAGCATAAATAACCCAACCTGAACAGTCGAAAACGTCAACTGGGAGATATCCACAGATCCAACGACCTCACCGATAGCACTGGTAGGTACCTGGTAACAAGATGGAACAACTTATGGAGTCACATTCCACAAAGCAAAGCAACAATGTGATCTAAATGGAGATCGAAGCGAAATGAGGGTTTTTGACTTTCTGAACCGACATTTGGCACTCTCCGGGTTTTCAAATCAACTCGATGCAGAAGGGAAATATATTCAGTGCATCAAGACATATAATAGGATACCTTCAAAATTTGCATGCATGCAAGTTGACACAAATCTTAGCAGCAAAGAAGCTTCAAAAATCGATGCCTATCCTCAAATCCAGGATAAACCATCCAAAACCGATGCATGAAAATGGAAACATAAATAATATGCATAACGAGGAACATGGAATGACAAGTTATGTTGAAAAAGGATAACCCAGGCATGTACTTCCTTTAGAAACTCGAAACGACAAAAAATATCCCGGCATGTAAAAACACGAAAAACGAAAAAACGGAATCGGTAAACTACTAGAACACATAGCCCGGAACTCAAAACCTAAAGGGTCCACAGCCAAAAAGTTGCTCGTCGGCCACCAAATCGGCGGCCAACATGGCGATGGCGGCGGCAGTTCGACGGCCAAATAGGCCGGCTTCCGGCCGTTTTCTCGTCCCGTCCATTTAGAAACTCAAGTTCTATGCTATGCTATCTACTAAAAGGTGGAATCAAAACAAGAAAAGGACTAAAATGGAAAAACGAGGCTGCCGGGGAGGGGCTGATCGGCGGTGGTGGCCGGCGGCAGCGCAATGGCGTCGCCGCCGAGCCTCCCCGGCTCGATCCCCACTCCTCCAGCGCTTTCGCAGCATACCTGAAGCTGCTCGGCTCATCCGTAAACACTGAGAGACGAAGAAAATGAAGGTCCTAGCCCTCTATTTATAGGAAAAAGCATGGGGCTGCGCAGCTGCTAGTGCAAGCGACCATTTTTCGAAAACACAAAAAGCGATGCATCTTTTGCAAACGGACTCCAAAATCAGCAAACTTGATACCCATGGACTCGAAATAAAATACCGGACACAACGACTATAAACAAGGTATGCTTTTAAAAGACCCATGAAAATTCTAGTTTTTCGATAACTTCCCCGGAGTGCCAAACCTTTGTGGGTGGTCGAAAACCTACATACTTAGTGTCTATGAATTCGTCATAAGACACTCTTCACAATGCTTGAGGTTTCGTGATGGTCGCATCATCGAAAAAAAATCAACTTTTTACCTTCTTGAAAAATATGCCAAACAAACCTGAAGCTTAGGAAGGACGGGGTATTACATCCCTCCCTCCTTAGAAAAATTTCATCCCCGAAATTTCCTGCACGTGGCAGAAACAACTCAGGGTACTGATCCCTGAACTTGTCCTCCAACTCCGACGTGGCTTCTTCCTCGCCATGATGATTCCACAACATTTTCACCAGCGGAATCTGCTTGTTCCTCAACTCCTTGACTTCCCATTCCAGGATAGCTACTGGTCTCTCCTCGTAACTCAAATCCTGAGCAAGGATTACTTGATCATGCTTGATCACGTGTTTTGGGTCGAACACATACTTTCTCAACTGAGAAACGTGAAACACGTCGTCCAAATCTCCGATGCTAGGTGGCAACGCTAGCCTATAGGCAACGGGGCCTATCATTTCGAGAACTTCAAAAGGTCCAACGAACCTCAGTCGCAACTTACCTCGCTTTCCAAAATGAATGACTTATCTCGTCGGGGAAACCTTAAGGAAGACGCGATCTCCGACCATGAATTGAAGATCCGTACGATGCTTGTCCGCATAGGACTTCTGCCTATCCTGAGCTTCCTTGATTCTTCGTTTGATCTAATCGATAACCTTGACCGTCTGCTGAACCATCTCTGGTCCTAACATCTTTCTCTCGCCCACTTCATCCCAATAAAGTGACGATCTGCACTTCCTTCCGTAAAACACTTCATAGGGAGCCATTCCTATGGTGGCTTGATGTTGTTATAGGCAAACTCCACCAAAGGAAGTATCTCTTTCCAATTTTCTCCTCTGTCGGCCACGACTGCTCGTAACATATCCTCCAAGACTTGAATCGTCATTTCCGACTGACCGTCTGATTGAGGATGGAAGGATGTACTGAGATTCAGCTTGGTTCCCATAGCTTCTTGTAGACTCCTCCAAAACCTTGACGTGAACCTCGGGTCACGATCTGACGTAATCGATACCGGCACGCCATGTAACCGTACGATCTCTCTGACGTAAAGTTGAGCAAGCTTATCTAACCCGTACGTCATCTAAATTGATAAGAAATGAGCTAACTTCGTCAGTCTGTCGATGACAACCCATATAGCGGTGTTTCCTCACGCTGACCTTGGAAAACTCACCACGAAATCCATACTGATATGCTCATATTTCCACTCTGGGATTGGTATTTGTTGCAACAAACCTGACGGATGTTGTTACACAGCTTTCACTTGCTGACAAGCCAAACAACGTTCCATAAACGCGGCTACATCTTTTTTTATCCATTCCCACCAAAAGTTCCTTTTTAAGTCTCTGTACATTTTGGTGCTTCCTGGATGAGCTGTATATGGTGCCTCATGAGCTTCACTCATGATTTTATCTCTCAATTCCCTATTGAGTGGCACACATAACCTTCCTCGGAATAATAGCATATTGACATTCACTTCCCATGGCGACACACTAGGTTCGATAAAATCTAGATCCAACAACTCCTGCAACTGCGCTTTCAGTTCTTGCAGTTCTTTAGGTGCCATTCTGTATGGTGCCTTTGATACTGGTGGTGCTCCTGGTTCCAGATCAATAGTGAATTCCACTTGTCTATCAGGCGACAAGCTTGGCAAGTCCTTGGGAAACACATCCGGATATTCACACACCACTGTCTCCTCTTGCAACTGTTTGCGCCCTTCATCGTACCTTGTCAAACTTACCAAGAAAGTTTGACAGCTTTCTTTCTTGATCATCTTCACTGCATTCAGTGCTGAGATCATCAGCACTGAAACACCCATCCTTATGCCGTGGAAGCAAACTTCCACTCCTTCGGTTGTTTGAAAAGCAACTTCTCTCTCGAGACAATGTATAGTTTCCATGTGCCTTTCCAACCAATCCATGCCAAAGATGACATCTAAATCTTCTATTCCGATGACATACAGATTGACAAAGACCTTCTGCTCACAGATTTCTACCTCCTGGTTCGGGCAAATCTCTTTTGCCTTTAGCACTTCCCCTGATGGGATGCTAATTTCCAGGGTATGCTGTGATTCCTTGGGTACCAAACCCAACTTCTCACATGCAACTCTCGAAACGAAAGAATGTGAGGCTCCTATGTCAAACAAAGCGAAAATGGGTATATCACTCATATGGATTATACCTGCAAGATTTCTGGGAGCTTGTGTTGCCTACTGCTGACTCAAGGCGTACACCCTGGCTTGTTGTGGCGACCTTTAGTTTGCTGGCCTCTGATAACCTCCTGCTCCGTGGTTCATCCTCAGCGGAGCTTGGTTCTGCCTCTGCGGAGCCTGATGCTGTCTCACTAGCGGCTACACCGCTGGTCCTCCTATCGATGGGCAATCTCGAGCGTAATGTCCAGACTTCCTACAACGGTAACACTCGACGTTACCTTGCCTGCATTCGCCCAAGTGATTCTTCTGGCATTTCTAGCACCAAGGCTTTTCCGTACCTTGTCCCCACTGCCGCATGGGTTGGAAATTCCTTCCCCAAGGTTGCCTCTCTCTTTCCTGAATACCCAGATTCATTGGAATCACTAGACCGTTCTGGTTCTCTTAGAATACCTGATTGCATCTCCCTCGATCTTCCCATTTCCTTTTACCTCTTCCTCCGTCAGCTGGCTGTCCGGGTGGCATCATTCTCTCCTGGGGCAACATTAACTCAATGTTTAATGCCCGGTTCAAGAACTGTGCGTCAGTTCTCCCTGACTGACGAGCGAAATTCCGATCTGGTCAGAGTCCTCTTCTAAACCTATCTGCCCTGACATCCTCAGTGCCGACCAGGTGCATAGCGTAACGCGACAGACGATTGAACGAAGATCGTACTCGGTGACCATCCTTCTTCCTTGACGAAGATTCCAGAACTCGTTTCGCCTTCTCTGCCTATAAACGCCAGGCACGTACTTTTCCATGAGTTCTTCCTTGAAATCTTCCCACGTATACCTTCCCCACTATCCTGGTGTCAGGGTCCTTCTCATGGATTCCCACCAGAAATCAGCCTCATCGGTTAGCTGAAAGATCACGCAATTAAGCTTTTCTGCTTCTTCGCAGCCGATGTATTCGAAGATCCTTTCGGTGGATCGTATCCAATTCTCAGCATCGATCGGTTCGCTGAGACTGTTGAATGTAGGGGGATTCTACCTGCGAAAACTCTCGATCGCATGTCGCTGAACCAATGGTGGTTCTCAGATTTCTTCCACGTTATTGTTCCTCTGGTTTCTTGTTCTCGGCATTCAGTACCGACGTTGAAACGTTTGAATCACGTTCGCATGGATGACCATGTACCATCGCATAACATATATCATCACCCATAATAGCATATCATCACATATGTCACATATCACGATCACATATAACCATGCAACCCTGTCAACACATCACCGTCATGCATCTCATATAACATCATCACATAAATCACACATCATCACATCATAGCTCATATCACATATAAGCATTAAAATATAATATCATGTCATAGACAGCGTTAGTATCAGAATTATCCAAGTGTCCATGAAGGACTGTTAAAATACATGATCATAGGTATGTCAGTCAAAAAGGTCAGATATGAGCAAAAGAATCTGACTCCGGTTACTACCAAAACGTGTCGCTCTGTCTCGCAAAAGGCACTCGCGATCATTCATCGCACACGCTGACCACCTAGATCCCTGTCCTCCATGCCCATCTACCGTTCTCCGTTCACGTCATCCATCCCATTCTGTCTCTCCTCCTCATCTCTCTCCCTTTCTATCAGTGATCGGACTCGGGCTGCTGCCTCGGTAAAGTGATCCCGCATGGTAGCAAGCCTCTCATGTGTATTGTTCCATCCAAGATGTGCTCCGATTGCCTGGGTCTCAGGTGAATATTGTTCCTGGGTTACAGTCTCCAGCGCTTGCCCTTCCTCTATATGCTCAACCTCTTCCGAGTCATCCACGATTCTGATCACTAGGTCTTCCGAATCATCACTGTCTTTCTCATCCTCTTCTGGGTCTTCCACCTCCTCCTCCTCATAATCTCCTTCCCGAGTGGCCAACCTGATACTGGCCGGCGGCACTGTAACTCTTATCCTGGGCCTCTTTTCTGCCACAGATGGATTGATCATCTCCTTCACCTGGGAAGGTCCTGCCTCAAAATCATTCCGTGTCCTTTGGAGAGTGAAGGTCGTAGATGAAGGGATAGTGATCGGCGTTTCCTAAAGCACTGGCGATCGTCTGAGTGGTGGCTGCTCTCCCAATGGTATCTCAGGAATATCATCCCTGTCATCGATCTGGATCGACGCTCGAGGATGTCTCCCAATCACTTCTATCTCAAAAAGTATGCCCCGGTGATCGGTCCACTGTCTCCAAACTCGAGCAGCGAACTCAGTGAAGTCTAGAGTAAGATGCTTGGTAATAGGATCCCTGTGGAACATCACGTACCCTTGCCTTCTTGCCCATGGCTGCCAACCTATTGGTAGCCTCTCTATCATCCTGTAATAAGCCTCGTACTCAGTCACCTCCTCACTATCTCTCATCTTTCTCCATAGCCCGACAAACCTTCCCAAAAATACTCCCAATGGCTCGTGAACGTTCCTGTTACACTCTCTGAACTTACGGATTTGCTCATCCATCCTGTGAGATCTCAACCAATGTTGTCTGGGCCACTGAATATCCATAAACCTACATGTTAGTTCATCATAAAACAACAAACATTCACTTTTCCTTTTTCTGCCCTAGTCATCTGGGTAACCATGCCTCAGACACATGTTTACTTTCAACACATATCAATATCGATATCGATATTCATAACAATAATCATGCAAGCAAATACACGATTCACTTACAAGCACTCGTTTATCAAAATAAACAAGATTTCAACCAACAACATATTTCTATGTAAACACATAGATTCATATCATCCATCCATGATCATATCAATCACATCACATCATCTCATATCAATGATTTTCATATCACAGTCGCATAAGCTCTTTCGTCCCATCGACAAATCACTTCCACATCCACATCAACATCCAACCATATCACATCCTCATCACCTCAACATCCACATCACGTTTACATCATGTAAACTCATACCATGCCAGAACATATGAAACCAAGATCACATCACGCTCACATAACCACATAAAGCATCAACAAATAAACACATACCTCATCCCATTTTTAAAGGAGGCAGCCTGACGGTGAGCTGAGGTTAGCTGTAATTCTTGAACAGTTTAGAAAGATAATTTATAAACACTCAATTTCAAGAAAGTACAAGATATAAAGCAAATGAACTGCTTTGATATCAGATAACTAAGAAAACTAGGGGCCAAGAACATTGCTCTGATACTAAGCTGGTATCAGATAACTTTAGATACCCAAAGCCAGGAAAACTAGTCAGATACCAAGCTGTCACGCCCCAATTCTTGAGGGAAGGCATGGATGCCGGGGTGTGATTAGGGGTGAGGGTTAAGAAACGGGGAAGAAGGGGGGATACATAAAGCATACATAATAAAAAGATATGACCAGAAAATCGGGCAGCATCTCTTCTATAACTAGGACATATCCTGAAGGGGAGGGGTGAACAGACAATCCACCAACAGTAATACATCATCAAAATAACATCAAATAACATAATCTGGATAGATACTGGTAGCATGGAAGCAAAATAGCATTACATCATGTCATCTAGACCGGTCAACCACATGGCATGCTCTTATCGAGACTCACATCATAATAACATCATAGCGAACCTTGTTCCCAATCAGAGAGTAAAATAAAGGGACAATAGTACCTCAACAACAGAATACATATATATTACGCAGCATCGCGGAAGCAGAAGGCATGAAAGAAACCGCAGCTCAAGCCCTCAGCGTAGCCCGTACAGCCCTCCTCCATCTGTGAAAACATTTGAAAAAGATTTTGGGGTGAGTACTAGCGCACTCAGCTGGGGTTTTTAACATAAAACAAAATCCATGATACCGTGTTTAGAGCACTTACCTTAGAAGGTTTTAAAACGTAAACCCACTTCTAAGTAAGGAATAAGAGATTTTCCTTTTTGATACCTGACTCGTTATTACTGTTATTCCCATCATAGAACCTTGGCTCGGAACGTATCCCGCTAGCCCATCATATCTCGGCCCGAACATATCCAGCCAGCCATCATATCTCGGCCCGGAACATATCCAGCCAGCCCACAATATCTCGGCCAGGAACATATCCAGTCATCCCACGCCCGGGACATATCCAGCCGGCTAAATAAGTGTGGACTTCAGGGGTCTATCACCTTCAGAACCATAACCACTTCATTATCAATCCGTGTGGACTTCCGGGGTCTATCCCCTTCAGAACCATAACCACGAGTTCGGGGTCTATCCCCTTACGATCAATACTCAAGATGGTGATCAACCCACTGAATAGATATCTGTGCACAATCACAATAGATCTACATCTCAGAGCAGGGAACAGTAATAACTTCGTTAAAACATTTTCACGGCACACATGTTTGATTTTTGAAATATCAGAGTAAATAACTCAAAATAAGCATATATAACCCAACCTGAACAGTCGAAAACGTCAACTGAGAAATATCCACAGATCCAACGACCTCACCGATCCCACTGGTAGGTACCTGGTAACAAGATGGAACAACTTTTGGAGTCACATTCCAGAAAGCAAAGCAACAACGTGATCCAAACGGAGATCGAAGTGAAACGGGGGTTTTCAACTTTCTGAACCGACATTTGGCACTCTCCGGGTTTTCAAATCAACTCGATGCAGAAGGGAAATATATCCAGGGCATCAAGACCTATAATAGGGTACCTTCAAAATATGCATGCATGCAAGTTGACACAAATCTTAGCAGCGAAGAAGCTTCAAAAATTGATGCCTATCCTCAAATCCAGGATAAACCATTCAAAACGATGCATGAAAATGGAAACATAAGCAATATGCATAACGAAGAACATGGAATGACAAGCTATGTTGAAAAAGGATAACACGGGCATGTACTTCATTTAGAAGCTCAAAACAATGAAAAATATCCCGACATGCAAAAACACGAAAAATGAAAAACGAAATCGGTAAACTAGTAGAACACATAGCCCGGAACTCAAAACCTAAAGGGCCCACAGCCAAAAAGTGGCCCGTCGGCCACCAAATCGGTGGCCAACATGGCAACGGCGGAGGTGGTTCGGCGGCCAAATAGGCCAGCCTCCGACCGTTTTCTCGTCCCGTCCCTTTAGAAACCCGAGTTCTATGCTATGCTATCTACTAAAAGGTGGAATCAAAACAAGATAAGGATAAAAATGGAAAAACGGGACTACCAAGGAGTGGCTGATCGGCGGTGGTGGCCGGCAGCAACGCAATGGCACCGCCGCCGAGCCTTCCCGGCTCAATCCCCACTCCTCCAGCGCTTCCGCAGCATACATGAAGCTGCTCGGCTCGTCCGTAAACACAGAGAGATGAAGAAAATGAACGTTTAAAATGAAGGCCCTAGCCCTCTATTTATAGGAAAAAGCAGGGGCTGTGCAGCTGCTTGCGCAAGCGACCCTTTTTCGAAAACACAAAAAACGATGCATCTTTTACAAACGGACTCCAAAATAAGCAAACTTGGTACCTATGGACTCGAAATAAAATACCGGACACAACGACTATAAACAATGTATGGTTTTAAAATACCCATGAAAAGTCTAGTTTTTCGATAACTTCCCTGGAGTGCCGAACCTTCGTGGGTGGTCGAAAACCTGCATACTTAGTGTCTATGAATTCGTCATAAGACACTCTTCACAACGCCTGAGGTTTCACGACGGTCACATCACCGAAACAAAAAAGTCAACTTTTTACCTTCTCAAAAAATGTGCCAAACAAACCTGAAGCTTAGGAAGGACGGGGTATTACAACTATAGTTACATTAGTGATTCTTCATATGAATATGGATTAAATTGGTAAACAGATTAATATGTTAAATTGTGTGAATCAGGTTAGGTTAAGTACATCTCTAGGGTCAGTCTTTCATATCTGAGTTTATCCATATTTTATTTGTGTCTTGTTTTATAAACAACCTTCTTAATATTGTTGTCTGAATAATAATAAAGATTTTTTTTTAATTATTCACTGTGTTCTCGAGTTGCAGTCCCTATGGATACGACATATATACTTGCTGTTTTACTATCATTTATTTTGGTAGAAAATATAGCGATCAAATTTTGGCGCCGTTTCCGGGGACTGTTTAGATTTCATAGTGATAATTTTTTGGATTTTAGTTATTAATTCAGGCTTATAAAAAAAAGAAAAAAAATAAAATTATTATTGTATGTTTTTGCTTGGTTTGATCTGGTTTTTGTCTTATTGCCCAGTGTATTATTACAAGATCTCAAAGGAAAGAAGTTGTTCCATTGGATCTTGAGATTGAAAAATCACATAAAAGAGAGCGCAGAGAAAGAAGGCAAATAATGGCAGATAGACAACCCCAAGGCCATGATCGGATGGTCGAGATGGAGGAGATGTTAGACGTGATGCAACGCCAACTAGCGTTACAGAATCAGATGGGCCAAATTGGAGGACGAGCACCGGCCATACCTGTAATATCCCGAAGTTTTAAAGCCTAATTACGATAATAAAAATTCGTAAATTTGGGTTTCGTCTCGATAATTGAATTAGTAACTTATCGAATATTGATTTCGACTATTTATGACATAATTCTTATATTATATTCACTAATGATTAGTGAATCAAGGAATATAGTTTATATTATTCTTTCGAAAGTATTATTTTTAACGTCGATTGAATATCGATAGATAATATTACGTTATTATTTTTCTAAGTGATGAAGCTTAGAATTAAATTTCATTATTAACGAAAGGGGTTAATAAAGTTATTACGACTTTATTATGGACTTTTTGAGATGGTTCGGTTATTAACGTTTTGAGACGTTTTGAACGTCAACGTTTTGAGACGATTCGAAAACTAAGTCTAATGATTGAGGAATTATAATATTTAAATTCCTATGATTATTTTATGTAATAAGAGAATTATTTATCTTTAAAATAATGCTAGGGAATTAAGGAATAATTATTGAATAAAGTGTGCAATTTTCGAAAACCCTAATTTCGAAAATTAGGGTTTTAACACATGAATCATTTTAATAATTTTTCCTATGATTTAATTTATCATGTAAGACCTATATTATGTCATATAACTACTAATAGCATGAAAATAAAATGTTTGACACCTACTTTACAAAAGTGCCGTGAGTTTGTTATAATAGGATATAAGGTGATAAATTTTGCTATCTTTTGACATGCTATGTAGTAAATGTTATAGTAGGATATCATTGCACATAAAACAAGAAAATTTATTTGAGGATCAAGTGGGATGTGCCATGGCTTGTGTATAGCCGTGTAAGTGAATTGATAGGGCCAACTACCAGGCCCAAGCATCAGGCCCAATATAAATAAGCCTGACATTAAGCTCGGCACAGACGAGTTCGGCCCAAGAAGACTCCTAAACCAGTAGGAACGCAGAAGATTCGGCCATATCTAAGAGAATCCTAACTGGAGAAGAGATAGGATTGAGATCCTATCTTAGAGGAGATCTTGGATTCGAGATCTAGGTCAACATAATTGTGTATAAATAGAGGCTAGATTAGACGGAAAAGATCACCTACACTCTTTGTAATCGCTTCTTACACTCTCAATACACATACTCTCTCTCTTGCCCCGTGGACGTAGATCTAATTCAGAGATCGAACCACGTAAATCATTCGTGTTCATCGTGTATTTATTTCCCTAACGAAATTAAGATCGATCACTGGCGCCGTCTGTGGGAACCAAAATTTTATGTTTTCGATCAACCATTGTTTACAGGGAATCAATCAAGACAATGTATACCAGAAGTCATGCATCCAGAGTCGCTGCCGGCAACAACAACAACAACGGCGGGCACGCCGAGCTCAGCTCGGGAAAAACCCAGTCAGAGAACCAATCCCCGAAGGTCATGTCCAAAACATCGACGAGCAAGGCAATCCCATCCTGCATGAAGAAGCAGAATACCAAAGCGAAGGAGATCGCAATAGTAACCAAGGAGAACCTCCAGCTCCGCAGATGAACCTTGACGACGCCGTCAAGGGGTTTCTTAAGAAAAATAAGGAGAGCTTTCTCCAATACCTCAGCCAAGCACAAGTTCGGCCACATCCCGAAGAAAGGAACGCCGAAGCCTAGTCTAAACACGAGGCACCGCAACGAGGTGGATCCCCCAGCATCCAAGTCATGGGCGCTCATACCTCTGCACGAGTTAGGGCCCAAACCAACCGCGCAAGGGAGGAACAGCACGGGAAAGGACATCGTGACCACCGCGAGGTCGGTCCTAGTCATCAAAATGAGTTCGGTCGACGAACTCCACCCCACTCCCCAGAGGGCGGCTTCGATGGGTATGGGAAAATAGTCACCCCATTCTCAAACGAAATACTCGAACACTCCGCTCCTAGACAAATACCGGGTGCTGAGCATCGCCCCCTATGACGGACTAAGGGACCCGCAGAATTTCCTCTCGCAGTTCCAGTATAACATGATCAACCAACGCCTCGACACAATTCACATGTGCAAACTCTTCCCGGAGTTACTAGTCGACAACGCCCGCCGGTGGTTCGATAGTCTAACTCCCGGAAGCATTGGTTCCACCGCGACCTGATGGCGGCTTTCCATCGAAGGTTCTTCCAGAAGGCTGAGTCAAAAACGTCGTCAGCACATCTCCTCACCGTGAGGCAAAGCCGAGACGAGTCCGTTAGCGACTTTATGACCAGGTTCAACAAGGAATGCCTGAAAGTCGAAGAAGTGAATGACCTCCTTATCATCTCGGCCTTCCAAAATGGCATCTTACCGGGGGCCTTATACAAAGAGATCGTCAAGTACAAACCTCGTACTGCGACAGAGCTATGGCGCATAACCGACCGGTTCGCCAAAGCGGACGAGGCTGATAGAAAGAAGCGCGAAGCAGAAAAGGCGGAACCCTCTGATAAAGGAAGGAGAGACGAGGGACGGGGAGACCGAAGCCAAGGCCGACGGAGTGCCTTGGAAAGAATACGTCGCCCAATAGAGTCTAGGCTCGGACCGCGTAACACCTCGGAGCGACCTCAATATACTCCTTTGACGAAGCCAAGGGCAGAGATCTACGAACTCCACATGAATATGTTCGAGAAGCCTCGACCAATGACAGGGGGGTCAAAACGCCGAACCAAGGACAAGTACTGCTCTTTCCATGAGGATTACGGGCACGACACGGAGGAGTGCAGAGACCTCATGGGAGACATCGAGATGTTGGTACAGGACGGAGTCCTGAAAAAGTACAAAGGGCAAGGCCGACGAGCTGGCCAGTACGAAGCCCCCTACCGAGGTCAGAAGAAGAGGAAGCAGGAGAGGAGGGGAAATTGTGCCCCTCACAAGAAAACGAAGCGCGACACTGACGAAGAAGGAGACGACGAACCCCAATACGATGGGGTCATCTCCACCATCACGGGGCTCCCCCGTGGAGTTACAAAGTCCTCCCTCAAAGCTGAAGCCCGAAGTCCCCACACCTCCGAACCTGTCAACAAGAGGTTCAAAAGGGACGAGGCGATCACTTTCTCCGAGGACGACCCGCACTGCAGAGTGCCCCACCAGACGCATTGGTGATCGAGGTGCAAAGGGTCGCAAACAAATTGGTGAAGCATAGCTTTGACAAGTTAGGAGTAGAGGAGGCGCGCCTTGCACAAGCACCGCTACCACTCCGAAGCTTCGTGCAGGAAGAGACGCGCCCAGACGGAGTGATCGACCTACCCGTCACAGTAGGAAGAGCACCGACGAGCTCTACTAAAGTGATACAGTTCTTCGTGGTCAGTGCCCACTCGCCGTACAACATCATACTTGGGCGAGACTGGCTGAACGCAGTAAGGGCGGTGTGCTCAACCTACCACCTAACAATAAAAATCCCTACAAGAGGAGGAGTAGCCGTGATCCGGGGAGACCAGAAGCAGGCTAAGGAATGCATGCAGGTCGCCCTGAGAGGTGCAGGGACTTCGGTCCAGCACCCGAAGGCATAGCAATTAAAGAAACCCGAGGAGTTGGAAACGGGAAGGACGTCGCCTGCCCCGAGAACTCGGTAGAGGAGGTCGCACTGTATGAAGACGATCCATTCAAGGTCATCAAACATGGTTCTACCGGGGTACCTCAATTAAGGAAACAGATCATCCAACTCCTATGGGAATTCAGAGACGTGTTCGCTTGGTCGCCCCTTGACATAGCCGGGGTCTCACCAACTATTATCACCCATCGTCTCAACATTGACCCGAGTGTGAAACCAGTTCGGCAAAAGCAACGGATTTTTGCAGCTGAACAGAATCAAGTCATCCATAACGAGGTGAATCAATTATTAAAAGCTCGCATACTGTTTGAAGTCAAGTATCCGACCTGGATAGCCAACCCGGTGATGGTGAAGAAAGGAGGAGGGGGATGGCGAATGTGCATCGATTACACCGATCTCAATAAACATTGCCCAAAAGACTGTTACCCCCTTCCCAATATCGACAAGAAGGTTGACGCTTTGGTCGGGTACGAAGTCTTCAGCTTTCTAGACTTATACAAGGGATATCACCAGGTCTTGATGGACGACGAAGACGCGGCCAAAACAACCTTCATTACAGACTTCGGAGTCTTTGCATATAAGAAAATGCCATTCGGACTCAAGAATGCAGGGGCCACCTATCAAAGAATGGTGGACAAAATATTTCAGCCCTACATAGGTCGGAATGTGGAAGTGTACGAGATGACATCGTCGTCAAAAGCAAGGAGGAAGCCGCATGTGTTGTCGACCTCAAGATCGCCCCTCGCTTACTTAGAAAAGTCAACCTAAAGCTAAACCCCCAGAAATGCACGTTCGCAGTTTGGTCCGGAAAGTTTCTGGGGTGTTGGGTTTCACAAGGAGGGTTAAAAGCCAACCCGTCCAAGGTTCAAACCATTGTGGATATGAAGATGCCGAAGACAATCCACGACGTACATAAGCTGACAGGCTGCATAGCCGCACTAAGCCGTTTTCTTTCAAAAGCTGCGGATAAGCAGTTGCCCTTCTTCAAAATACTCAAAAAGGCTCCGGAGTTCTCCTGGAATGATATACACAAGTCCGCCTTTGAAGATCTCAAGAACTACCTCGCCCAACTCCCCACTCTATCCGTCCTGAAAGAAGGAGAGGTCCTTTTCCCTATACCTCGCCGCCTAGGACGAAACCATAAGTGCAGTCTTGGTACGAGAGGAAGGACGTCAGCTCCCAGTGTATTTCATCAGCCGAGCACTAAAAGGACCAGAAACAAGGTATCGACCTTGGAGAAGCTTCATACGGCATTAGTAAATACTGCAAGGAGATTACGTCCATACTTCCATGCACATCCCATACAAGTTCTCACCGAACACCCACTTCGACAAGTATTGACGAAGCCAGAAGCCTTAGGGAGAATTGCAAAGTGGGCAATCGAATTGGGCGAACACGATATATCTTTTTGCCCCCGCCAATCCATCAAGGGACAAGCCTTGGCAGACTTCCTTGTCGAGGCTAACTTCACCGAGAAACCAAAACCCACTGAGTCCGTATCAGACGATGCCGAAGCCGAACCAATAGATAAAACACCGGAGGATTGCTGGTAAGTCTACGATGACGGGGCTTCGGGGAAAACAGGTAGCAGAGCAGGTATCTTACTCCTAGGACCGGATGGCCAAGAGATCACCTACGCCCTTCGGTTCGCATTTAAAAATACAAACAACGAAGTGGAATACGAGGCCTTAATTACGGGACTTCGTCTAGCTCAAAGCCTTCAGATACGAGCAGTGCAAGTTCACAGTGACTCTCAAGTCATAGTGAGCCACATGTTGGGGAAGTATGAGGCAAAAGGCAACAGGATGAAGAAATACCTTGAAAAAGCTAAAAGCCTACAACAAGCTTTCTCACACTTCCAGTTGGTTCGCATCCCAAGGGAACGAAATAGCCGAGCTGACGTTTTAAGCAAACTGGCCTCGTCGTCGACGAACTCGCCAGTAGAAGAAGTCCGAAACAGGAGCATAAACGATGATGTTACCGGAGCCGAGGTCAATATAGTCACTGATGACGAACCCAATTGGATGACTCCCATTCGAGAGTACCTGGAGAAAGATGAACTACCCCATGATAGGCTCGAGGCTAGAAAAATCTTGAGCAAGTCTCTGCAATATATACTTGAGCAAGGAGTCCTCTATAGAAAATCATACCTCCAACCTCTCCAAAGGTGTTTGGGTCCAGACCGAGCTGATTACGTACTACGAGAAATACATGAGGGATCATGTGGAAGTCACATCGGTCCCCGCGCCTTATCGAAGAAAATCATGCGATGGGGATACTATTGGCCAACAATGTTCCAGGACTCAATCGATCTCGTGAAGAAATGTCCGAAGTGCCAAATTCATGGAAACGTGCCGAGGCTACCTCAAACCGACCTCATCCTCAAGCAAATGGTCAAACCGAAGTCACCAACAGGACAATCGTGAAAGGACTCAAAACTCGCCTCGACCGAGTAAAGGGCAATTGGGTGGAAAATATACCACAAGTCATATGGTCGTACCGTACTACACCTCGGACATCGAACGGAGAAACACCCTATAGCTTGGCATACGAAACCGAAGCAGTGATCCCTGCAGAGATCGGTATGCCGAGCCCCCGCACCATTCACTTCTCGGCTGAAGCAAATGAGGAAAATCTACGAACTGATCTAGATCTACTCGAAGAAAAGAGAGACCTCGCCTACATCAGAGAAGCTCGGTATAAGCAACAAGTAGCTCGGTATTACAACCAGCGTGTCAAGTCCCGACAATTCCGAGTAGGCGACCTCGTACTCCGAAATAATGAAGTCAAGAAGCCACAAAGCTCGCAAACCGGAAGCCACGTGGGAAGGACCTCACTGGGTCGAAGAAGTCCTCGGAAAAGGGTCGATAAGCTCGCCCATATATCAGGTGAGCAAATACCCAACACGTGGCACATCATTCATCCAAGAGATATTTTGTATAAGTGTCAAGTATCGAGTGCATACAGAGTCCTGCTTGGTCGTGGTTCGAGTCATTTACATTGTTACGTCGTCCTTTATCAATAAAATATTTTTTGCATGTTTTATTTGCCACTTATGCATACTATCTCTTCTCCATTACACAATACCCTCCAAGGAGGACAAAATACCCTCGACAGAGGACAGACTACATTCGTTTAATACGAGGACGAACTATAAATGCGCGTGAGGGGACCACCCCTAGCGATAAAACTTGCCAAATAAGGAACCTATACCTTCGTTTATTTCGAGGAAGAGGGGACCACCCCTAGCGATAAAACTTGCCAAAAAAGGAACCTATACCTTCGTTTATTTCGAGGAAGAGGGGACCACCCCTAGCAATATTTCTTATCAAAAAAAGGAACCCCTACCTTCGTTTATTTCGAGGATGAATACCTTCGTACGAGGACGAACTACCTTCATTTATTTCGAGTACGAACTACCTTCGTACGAGGACGAACTACCTTCGTGTAATACGAGGACGACCTACCTTCTTATTGGTTACAGTAATAAAAGAACATAGTGTTCTTGAAAAGTCAACACGAAGAAAGAAAAATTATTCTTATTTCAAAGTATACAATTTATACATTACGAGGACGAAGAGGGCCCAGGGAGCCGAGAAAAGCTGAGCCAATCCTCTAGAAAAATCGGGATTCAACAGTTCTTCTATACTAACCCTACCTCTACCTCGTCCTCGATCTATGTTGAGAGCCCTGCCAGCCCGACCTCTAGGTCCCGCAAGACGACCTCGGCCGCTCGACGATACTCGACCTCGGTTACTCGATGGTACACGACGCCGACGGCTCACTGGACCGTGCCTATCTTGCATATAAAAATCTAAAGCAGAAGTCGTGGCAGTCGGAGGAGTCGCTGCAGAAGTAGAGGCCCCGGGCGCCGAATGAAGCACCCGCTCAAGGAAGGAATGACGAGCCAAGAAGATCTTGTACAGGCCACTGACCTTCTTAAGATCGGCATATTGCTCCTGATATTGCCAAGAGTCTGAGCCGTACTCGTCCCTATCTCCAACAGCGGGCTGCGAGCTCTTCAACTTTAGCCTCGGCCTCGGAAATGGTCATCCCACCACCTCGGCGTGTAATCTCTTCATACTCAGCATGCTCCTCAGCGACCAGTTCGGCTTTCTTCTCAGCAATCTTGAACTTATCTTCTAACTCCAAGAGGCGAGCCTGAAGCTCGTCACAGCTCTCCTGGGCAGCCTTAAGCTTAATGTCAACCTCCTCCTGCACATGGCCTATTTGGTCCTCCATATGGAGGAGTTCGACCTCTTTCGATTCAAGAGCCCGTGTCAAGGCTTCGATTTGATTCAACCAAGGGGAAGCATCAGGCATTCCAGGGGAAGACTGAACACAAAAAACAAGTTTCTTCACGTAAACAAGTAATTTTATTATGCCTTCAGGCAGAAACAAAAATGTACATATACATTTACAAAAAAAGGAGGATCAATCGACCCTCCAGCAGCCTTCATGGCGGCATGGCAAGATAGGAAGCCACCTCCACTGGACTTGGGAAGCTTCGGCCTCCTCCACCTGGACTAGGGAAGCTTCGGCCTCCTCCTCCCGAACTTGAAGGGCTTCGGCCTCCTCCTGCTGAATTCCAGCAGCCTCGGCCTCCTTGCCAGTCCCAGAGTGCACCACCTCTGCCATTCCCGCGACCTCGATAGCCACCGTCGTACTCGATCGCTTACCCAAATCAGCCATTATAGCCTCGATCACGGGGTCTCGATCCACCGAGCAGGCACGAACCGACTCCGCAGTTAACAGCGTCGGCGGGGACGACAGATCCCCCAACACGGGCAAGCTCCTCAGGCCGTCGGCAAGGACCTTAGCATATTCCCACAACAGGTCTTCAGTCTCCACCACCTCATACCCGTATTTGGACTTCTCCAACTGCGGGTAATCCTCGGCGACTTCATCGAGGGTGTCCGTGACCACGCGCTTATTCAAGACCTCGGCCATGTCACCGACCAATCCGAAGAATCTCCTTGACAGGAACAACTTCTCTGCAAAGGCACGGAGCATCTCTCCTTGCGAGGCCACCAGTTGAGCCTCCCGACGTCGCGCCGCTTCCACCTCGGCCTTCAATACGCCGACCTCAGCCTCCGCCGCCCTCGTCTTTGCCGTCTCGGCAGTCGCCACGGCCACGATCTCCCTCCTGGCCGCATCCCGAGCTTTATCCTCGGCCTCGGCAACCTCACAAACAAGGAGAGTCTTCTCCTCCTCCAACTCACGGGCGAAGCGAGCCACCCCCTCAAACTGAACGACGGCGCCCTTCAAGTAATCCACGATTGGGCGTACGTCGCCGTCAGTTGGGTGGACACCTTGGCCAGCTCAGCAGACAAGTCCTCAACCCCCTGTGCAATACCAACCATGTCAAACAAATACAAAGCATACTCAACTACGCGCAAAGTACAACAATAGAGTTACCTCGGGGAAAGACCGACGAGCGACCTGAGAACCGACGATTATGCATTCCGGGTCGTGGGCGACCGTGGCGTCGAGAATCGCGCGACTTATCCTTTTAAAACGTTGGAGAGACGGAGGCGAAGGGGACTTCGGGACATCTTCAGTTCGCTCAGAAGAGGCCTCGGGTACCTCTTTCAATGTTAAGGTAGAAGGCTCAGCACCGGAGCTCGACCCCGCCCTCTTCTTCTTTCATCTGACGAAGTCCACTGCCAAGGAAACGAACTCGTTTAAAAAAAAAAGAATGAAAAAGGGGGGGGAGCCTCACCCTTCACCGACTCCACCATGGTGGCAAGATCACAAGGGCTCATTTCACACCGCAAGCTCGGCCTCGAAAAGAGACTTGTCAACAAGCCGATCCTCGCCTAAGGATTACTCCAAACCGCCAAGTCGAATCCGTAGCCATGTCACCAGATTTTCACGATTCTAGGCGAACTGAGTGACCCAGAAAACGACAAAAGAAAAATTTCGGTGCCGTTAGGATTTTCGACTCGCCTTTAATTTGAAATTGCGACGAGGTGATGATGATAATACCACCATGCTACCGGATTTAAGCGAAAGAACCTAAGGACGAGTCGGGAAGTTATCTTGATGCGCAAGAAGACACCAAGGCCGTCAAATGCCGGAAGGAGTTCGGCGTTAGCATCACAGGAATGGCGAACAGGCTGTTGCGATTCGACATATATAGAAGGATAGGGAAGACGAAGGCCATTTTTAAGGATATCCTCGAACCGTGACAAAACCCTTGGAGGAGCACTAGCCCTATCACCCATTCGGGAGCAACATACTCAAAGGATTTCGGATATAAAATTAGAAGCAAGCTCTAATCTCATGGATGCTTCTAAAATCGAAGGAAATGAAGAAACCCTACAAAAATCCATTAAAGACGGGAAACAAACTCTACGCACGAAAGGTGGGAGGGTATCAAAGGTATATACTTCTACATCCACCGAATAATTCGGTGGCGACACAGATACAACGCGGCCTTCCTGGCCGTGAGAATCCTCAGAATAAGAAGGAGATGAAGAAGCCATAAAAACTTACTGGTTTAAGAGAGTAACGAAGAAGATGTTGGCACGGACGCGGCAAAGACAACAAGGGCGAAAGTTGAGCACTTTTCAGTTTTGCAGAAAGCTTTGAAATTTTTTGAAATCAGAAATGGCTAAAGTGATACGGGAAATGGCGTATCAAGGAAGTTATTCCCCCAATAATGCACTTTATGGGGAACTCAACCACTGTCACATTCAATGCGCATTAAATGCAAATCCTGTATCCCTTGTTCGACATCGGCAGAGAATCCCGTGTTCGGCCTCGGCACGACGTCATGTATCCACCTCGAAACTTCGGCATAACACCTCATCAGGTGAAGCCATCCAGAAGACCTCGGCATAACACCTCGTCAGGTGAACCAGCAGAAAACCTCGGCATAACGCCTAGGCATGTGAAACCAAGTAACATGACTTCGGTAAAACACCTCGACATGCGAAGCCAAACAACAGGACTTCGGTAAAACGCCTCGGCAAGATATACACATAGCAACAATGACCTCGGCGAACGCCTCTACAGGTGAAGCCAGCGACATACGACTTCGGAAGCCTCAACAACACTAAGCCAAGTCAAGATAAAAGGACGCCAACAGGATCGATCGCGCTCCACTTCATCATAAACGAATCTCTGGTGAATTACAACTCCCAAACCCATCACGACCTCACTTCCGCGTCTTTTTGGGGGGGGGATATGATAGGATACGACCAACTACCAGGCCCAAGCATCAGGCCCAATATAAATAAGCCTGACATTAAGCTCGGCCCAGACGAGTTCGGCCCAAGAAGACTCATAAACCAGTAGAAACGCAGAAGATTCGGCCATATCTAAGAGAATCCTAACTGGAGAAGAGATAGGATTGAGATCCAATCTTAGAGGAGATCTTGGATTCGAGATCTAGGTCAATATAATCGTGTATAAATAGAGGCTAGATTAGACGGAAAGAATCATCTACACTCTTTGTAATCGCTTCTTACACTCTCAATACACATACTCTCTATCTTGCCCCGTGGACGTAGATCTAATTCAAAGATCGAACCACGTAAATCCTTCGTTTTCATCGTGCATTTATTTCCCTAACGAAATTAAGATCGATCATGAATGAAATTAAAGTGAGAAGAAAGTTTGGAACTCTTGTTTGAATTGACTTACATGTAGTTAATGCTTAAGATATTATATGTGGTATAAGACAAAATTTTAAAACTCATCCTTGTTGCTTTTAAAGTGGCCGACGTATATGGATCAAAAGTGTAGGATTTTATTTTGTTCCATGCATTTAATTGTTGTAAGATGCATTTATTAAGGAATAAAGTGATTCATTAAAGTAGTAGTGAGTCACCAAAAATAAAAGTCTTGCTTTGTTTTTGTGTGAGTGAACCGTGAGATATAGGAGGAATTAAGTGTAATACTTGATTTTATTCCTTTAACTTTAAGTGTACAAAGTGATAAGTTATATAAAACATATCATCTCTCATTTCCAAGACCATACTACCGTGAGCTAAGAAGAAAGAAAAGAGGGAGAGTTCTTCATTTAATATCCCAAATCCTTGATACAAAAACCTTTGCACTAAAAATCAACGCCTATTAAAAGGTTAGGAATCGAACGAGCTTTATATATACTCTAAAATTTTTGATTTCCAACCGTTTGATTTTAATATATATGCTTATGTTATTAATGCTACAAATATGAGGAATTATGTTATCATGTTTAGTGACTTGTTAATAATGTTGATTATGTTAAGTATGATCATATGTATTGATTTAATTACAAGCTAAGCATGTTATGATTTTGTTAGTGGTGACCGAAAATTATAGTGATAATATGTTGATGGATTAATGATATATGATAGTAATGGAACTCATTGTGATTTATTATGAATTTTTGGAAATTGTATGTTAATTATTCATACTTACCGAAAATTGTTGGATGATATATGTTGATGCATAAATCATGTTTAAGTAATATTATAGCATATTATTGATGTAGAGCCTTGATTAAGTGCTATATGAATTTATTAGATTTTTAGAAAATGTATGTTCATATGTTTGAGAATTTTCGAGAATTACTAGTGTGGGTACATTGATGTGTGAGTTGTAATTGTTGGATATTATGATATATTAGTGATGCATGATGATGATGATTAGGTGTTGTGAGAATTTATTAGAATTTTAGGAAAATGTTTGGTTATTTGTTGACAAAAATCGAGAGCCTTAAAGTGTAGGAAAATGATGTCCAATTTTCTATAGCTAATGTTATTACATATTAATGATCCTATGATAATATAGTGTATTATGTGAATTTATAAGAATTTTTGGAAGAGTTTTGATAATTATATCAATAAGGGCCGAGAGCTTGATTATGAGAATTAAGGGTTTTAATTTCTTTTTATCAAGAAAAATCACACATTATATGCTTGGAATATATTTTAGACCTATTAAGAATTTATGGGATTTTAGAAACATAGTATACTATGTTTACGGCGAAACGTTATGTTAAATGACGTAAAATGTGAAGAATAATATGTAATGTACAAGTTAGATCACAGTTAGGTAAAATATTGATCATGATTGTTGATCAACGTGAAAAATCGAGACTTAGGATTATTTGATAAGAAATCGATTGAAAATTGATTTATATGAAAATTTGATAGCATATATGTGAGTAATTCGAAAAATATGTTAAGAAAAGTCAAAAACGTTGACTTAAGATTAAACGTATGAAATACGTTAGTATGTAATCAATGTTGTGGTATACATTGAATTAATACACTAATACGTGTAAAACGTATTAAAATATTAAGAATATCTCTTTTGTGAGAAACGATTTCATAATTGAAATCATTTTATCGAAAGACGTTAGTATAGGTTCGACGTTTAACCTAAATGGTTAAAATGAGGCCGTAGATCATATTTAGTCTCTATCGAAGTGCGAGGAGTTATTAGTTAAGATATGCGATGAAACGACGTACTATTTTAGTTAAAGGATGCGAAGTATTATATTAGAAAGATATCAAAGTTTATTAAACTTTGACATTCTTGAAAAACGTGACCGACGTACTAAATTAGTTTTTACGTAAAGGTGGGACGCGGACATGATCAATTGGCGTAGAAAGAAAACGATTAAGACAGTCTACAGTCCAGGTGGGCTTTACTATACTTTTAAAAAATAAAATGCTTATCAAATGATTTATTTACGAGGCTTTATTGCAAGAAATGATAATGAAATATTTTAATTAATTACATGCCCAAATGTTTATGTTTTTATGTATGTATCCTATCCATGAATGTTGATGAATGTTGTTGGTTCGCTACCAACTTATGAATGAAAATCGAATTCGGATCCTATGCTGGAGGGACAATTCTTGGCTAGGATTAACGTGTACACATAAGGGGTGACTGGGGGCCGTAAGGACAATGCGCGGCCGGTCACAGCGTCGGTGGAAGGATGCCTCCTTCTACGGCGCATAATGATGTTATGATGATGAGATGTTATATGATAAAGGAAGGGATATGGATCATACATACAAGAAAAATGCTTGGCCAAGCGACAATGTTTTGAGAAATGATGAAAATATTTTAGTAAGCACAAGGCCTTTCAAATAAAACCCTTGTGTCTTACTGTGATGGGGCAGTGTAATTGAAAGATGATAAAATGTTTTTGGCATGAGTCCACTGAGTGCATTCTTGTACTTAGCCCTGCATGTTTGTTTTTAAATGTGCAGATTGAGCTGGTGATGCGATGGAGCAGTGTTAAGCAATAGGAATGTTTGTCGCTAAAAGTTTATACCTTGATTGTACATCGTTATATGTACATATCACATGTTTTCCGCTGCAAGAACCCTAAGTTATGTATTGAAGTCCAAAAATACTCTTGATACATGTATTACAGTTAAATGTTCAATGGTCTTTTCCATTTATAAATTCATGTTAAAGTAATAGTCACTGTTAATCCGTACTTAGGATTAAGGGGCTGTTACAATACCGCTCAACCACATATACAGGCCACCGACTGATAAATTCCAAGGTGGATGATGGGGGCCGAACGTCAATGCTAACAACTTTGAGCTAAAGCCTGCCCTCATCAGTATGATACAAGCGGAGCAGTTTGGGGGAGGGGTTACTGAAGACCCCAATGCACACTTGGAGGCGTTCCTGGACATTTGTGATACGATTAAACATAATGGAGTGCCAACTGATGCCATCCGGATGCAGATGTTTATATTCTCATTGAGGAGCCAAGCTAAAGAATGGTTCAAGGGATTGGACAAATCAAGAATCAATACATGGGAGCAGTTATACGAGAAATTTTTGTCCAAATACTTCCCACCTACCAAGGCTCAGAAGATCATTGCTGAGATCTCCCATTTTTCACAATTGGGAGATGAGTCGTTATTTGAAGCATGGGAAAGATTCAGAAATCTCCTCCGAAAGTGTCCACAACATGGTTTTTCACCTGAGCAACAAGTGACCCAATTCTACAGTGGACTAAATGCTAACACCCGTAGCATTGTAAATGCTTCAGCCGGAGGATGCCTGCTCAACAGAGGAATAGATGAAGCGTTGAGAATTATTGAGTAGATGGCATCAAATAGTTATCAGTGGTCGATGGAGAGACAACCGATCAGAAAAGTTGCCGCTGCGGAGCTTGATAACAGATATGATGGATCTGTTAGAAAAATTCACGGCACTGCAGAAGGAGTATGAAGCCGAGAGAAAAAGGCAGATGACTGTTGCCATGGCGCAAAACATTGAGGAGGCCAACTATGTGAACCAAAGAAGCAACTTCCAAGGGAATCAGAGCGGGAATCCAGCATATCATCCCAACAATAGGAATCACCCCAATTTTTCCTATGTCAATGCTCAGAATACTCAGCAACCACCACCTGGTTTTGCTGTCAATAATGGGATGATTGTGGAACCGAAGAAGCCTAGTCTTGAAGATATGATGCAACAGGTGTTGGTGAGCAATCAGCAAATAGCAGCGAGTCACCAACAAATCATGGCTCAGCAAAATATTCCGATTCAACAGATTGGGAATAGGCTGAACACTTTGGAAAGCACAGTCAATGCCATCAATAACACTGTTATATCCATTGGAAAGCAATTGAAGATGATGGAAAACCAAGTGGGGCAAATTGCCAATAAGAGAGCTGGGATGCACAGGCAGGGTCAATTCCCAAGCAACACTGAGCAGAACCCTAAGAATCACATGCCTCTGAATCAGTGCAATACAATCTATTTGAGGAGTGGAGCATCACCTGGAGCATGAAGGGGATAAGTTGGATGAGCAAAGAGCCGATGATGAAGAATTTACAGATTCTCACCACGCAAGCTTTCCTCGCGACATGTCTTCGCGAGGTAGTCTCATGAGAAAAGACGGGCCAGACACAGAACAACGCCTCACGACCTTCCCTCGCGAGGAAGGGTCGCGAGGGAATCCTGCGAGAAAGACGCGCCTGAATCAGAACCTAAACTCGCGACCTTGACTCGAGAGGAACGGTCGCGAGGGAAAGCCGTGAGCCCTCAGACACCCCCTCCAGTGCCTGCAGCCCCATTTCTTCAACGTCTCGGGAATAAGAAATATGACGAAGAGTTCACCCGGTTTAGAGAGATGTTCCAAAAAATAAACATCAATATACCTCTCTTTGATGTGCTCAGAAACATTCCCGGATATGTCAAATTCCTCAAAGATGCAGTGGCGAGCAAGATGAAGTTGGGAAAATTTGAAAAAATTAACCTTTCTAAAGAATGCAGTGCTATCTTACAGAGGAAGCTGCAGCTGAAATAGAAAGATCTTGGGAGTTTCACGTTGGTGTGCGAGATTGCAGAGCATACATTCCCCAATGTATTGTTTGACTTGGGAGCGAGTGTCAATCTGAAGCCCTTATCTGTTTTCAACCGCTTGGAGCTTGGAAAAATGAAGCCAACTACGATTTCATTGATGATGGCTGACAGGCAGTATCATATCATAAGGGAGTAGTTGAAGATGTGTTGGTAAGAATTCGGGATTTGGTTTTTCCAGTCGATTTTGTGATATTGAACATACCTGAATTTAAGAATCAACCGCTAATCTTGGGTCGACCTTTTTTAGCTACTGGTCGAGTTTTAATTGATGTGCAGGAGGGTGATCTTACATTCCGGGTGAATGATAAACGAGTTTGTTACCCGTTTATTGATGATATATTAAGATGAATTTAGATCTATTAAGTGCGTTTATATAGTCGATCTTAATGCTTCTAGCTATTTTTGGAAGATACTGCACTTGGGTTCCTCTTTGGTGTTTTGTAGGCTTATAAGATGATAATCGAAGCATGAAGCGAGGCATGAACCAAAGACGGAAAGAATCAGGTGCTAGCGGGCACCCTAGCGACCGCTAGCCCGGCCGCGAGCGCCTGTGGAATCATTCTGGAGAGAAACTAGTGACCGACCTCACGACCGCGATGCCGGCCGCTAGGCAAAACCCCGCGACCGTGAGCCCTGCCCGCGAGAGACTCCGAAAAGCTTATGTCTGAAAACTAGCGACCGAGCTAGCGACCGTGAGCTCAGCCGTGAGGCATTCCAAACGATCGAGAACCTGGCCGCGAGCTCATCGAAGAAACTCACTGCCTCAAAGCTCGCGACCGAGCTAGCGACCTCGAGCTCGGCCGCGAGGCGAGGTGGCTGGGCGCGAATTAGGGTTTCAGCCCTGCGCCTATATATACCTGTAGGCTTGCTCATGCGCCTCCAACCTGGAACATACTTATTTTGCACGATTTTCCACGATTTTCTTCAGTTTTTCACATACTTTTACTCTAGCTTTAATTTACTTTCATCTAGGTATTAGATTTTCATTGTTCTACATTTTATTCTACGCATTGTAATTGCTTTGGAACGTTTTCATCCGGACGAATTCAGATTTCTCGTTCTCTACTTGGGTTTGGATTCGAACCCAACATTGTTCTTCCAATGCTACATTATGGGTTTTATCTATTTAATTCTTATTTTTATGGTTAATTCTTATTTTATTCCAATGTCTATGTCTAGCTAAATTCTTATTCTAATCCTAGGGTTTGTATGATTCTCTCCTAAGTGTCGTGATTCCTGCTATTTGCTAATTACCTTCCAGGCATTGATTTGTGATTCTTAGTGCTAAATATTATGTGTTAATTTCTAATCAATCTTGATGCATATCTAGTTGCCAGTTGAATACTTAACAGTTTTACTTGTCAAATGATCTTGAATGCACAATACGAATAAGCCTTGAGTCGTAGCTGAGATAGGAACATTCATAGGAAGCTATTCTTTGTGATCTTTTTGGAGTTGCTAATTTTCACCTAGAGACGTAACGGTAATAGGGAAAATTAGTAATCTACTGCCACAATTGTCGTAACTGAAATTGTTAGTTACATATGTGATCTTTCATCTTAGCTGGATTAAAATTGGTTAATAGGAAGCAGGATAAACATACGTTGTGGGTAGGATTAATGCATCCCTAGGGTTAGTCTTTTAGTCTCATTATCTCTTTGAGTTTTTATTGCTTACTTTATTTGTTTTATTTGCTCTTGACTTTGAATTTAATATTCGAAGTCCAAAAACCTTTCTCAAAACAAAATTTGTCACTTGGATAATAATGAAGGATTATTGAGTTAGCTTCTGTATATTCGCGTTACAATCCCTGTGGATACGATACTCGACTTACCTATCTACTTGCATATTTTCGTGTTAGAAAATAGTGTGATCAAATTTTGGCGCCATTGCCGGGGATTGTTTAGATTATATAGGAATAACTTGACGATTTGGAATTATTAATTCAAGTTGTAATTTTATTTTATCTGTTTTACTTGCTAGAGCTAATTTCTCCCGTTCTCTCCAGGTAGTTTATGATCACAATGTCCCAGGGACCTCCTGAGCAACCTCTAGATCAAGAAATCAAAAATACCGAAAGGAGAAGGAGACGAGAAAGTAGAAGGCAAGAGATGGCAGCAAATTCGAACAATGGGGGTGTACCTCCCGAGCATGTTGCATGTCTTCTAGCAGAGTTTACTGAGATGCAGCGCCAGATGATGAACATGGGACTCCTCATCCCTGCGGTAGAAACGAGACCGTTGAACTATATGTACCGACCACAAACTGAGCAGTTCCAAGGAGGTGGATGGGGCCCAGAAGTAAATGCAAACAATTTCGAGTTGAAGCCGACCCTGATCAGCAAAGTACAAGGAGAGCAATTCGGGGAGGAGTGACAGAAGATCTGAATGCTCATCTCGAGACATACCTGGATATATGTAACACCATCAAGCAAAATGGGGTGCCACAAGATACGATCCGAATGCGCATGTTCGGTTTTTCTCTGCGCAACCAGGCAAAGGACTGGTTTAAAAGCCTGGACCGCACTGGGATAAACAGTTGGGGGAAACTTTGCGAGAAGTTTCTCTCGAAATATTTTCCGTCAGCTAAAGCGCAGAAGATTATAGCCGAGATCTCACACTTCTCCCAACTAGGAGATGAATCATTGTTTGAGTCGTGGGAGAGATTCAGGGGCTTATTGAGAAAATGCCCTCAGCATGGATTCTCCAGGGAGCAGCAGATCACGCAGTTCTATAGTGGACTGACACCTCACACGAGGAGCATTGTAGATGCATCGGTAGGAGGATGCCTGTTGAATCGACGCGTGGAGGATGCTAGGAGGATTTTAGAAGAGATGGCTGCCAACAGCTATCAATGGCCTATGGAGAGGACAACTATGGTTAAGGCAGCTACTGTCGAAGCCGAATCTAAGTATGATGATCTTATGGAGAAGTTCACTCTTCTGAAGAGTCAGTTCGAAAAGGAGAGGAAAGCAAAGGGGGTGGCTCACATCACTGCTGCAGAGTCAGATATGAATAAGGCGGAGGACGTGAATTATATCAATCAGAGGAACCGTCCTGGGGGAAACCCGACATACCATCCGAACAACATAATTCATCCAAATTTCTCGTATGCCAACACCAACAACTTCCAGCAACCTCCGCCAGGCTTCTCAGTGCAGAATGGAATGATTCAAGAGGCGAAGAAGCAGAGCTTGGAGGATTTGATGCAATAGTTGGTTGTGAGCAACCAACAATTGGCGGCGCAGCAGAAGTCATTCATAAGCAACACGGGGCAGAAGATGAATCATCTGGAGTCCACTATGACGGCTATGGGGAAGCACATGAAGATGATGGAGAACCAATTTAGTCAAATAGCCGCACAGCAGAATGGGCAACACAAGTCGGGCTAATTTCTGAGTAATACGGAGGTAAACCCGAAAAATCATTGCAATGCCATCCAGCTTAAGGAGTGGAAGAGCTTACCAGAACCACCCGGAGCGAAAAGATAAAAATGCACTGAACGAGGAGGAGCTCGCGACCGTGATCCCGGCAGCGAGGAAGAAAGCAGATGCAATTTGTGTGCCTACCGACCAACCTAGCGACCACGAGGGTGGCCGCGAGGTAGATCCGAGGAAGAAATACCCAACGTACACTCCTCCGGTCCCGTTCCCGAGTCGGCTAGCCAAGCCAAAGTATGATGAGAAGCTGACCCGGTTTATGGAGATATTTCAGAAGGTGCACATCAACATTCCATTACTTGATGCACTCAGAGACATGCCGGGGTACGTGAAATTTCTGAAGGATGCGGTGGCCAATAAGAAAAAGTTGGGGAAGTTCGAGACTATCAATTTATCTCAAGAGTGCAGTGTTGTACTGCAAAAGAAGTTGCCACTCAAGCAGAAGGATCCAGGAGCTTCACGATAGCGTGTGTCATTGGAGGGCAGACCTTCTCCAAAGTATTGTGCGATTTAGGGGCAAGCATCAACCTGATGCCGTTGTCCATATTCAATAGACTGGAGATTGGGGAGATCAAGCCTACGACCATTGCTCTCCAGATGGCAGACACATCGGTGACTTATCCGAAAGGGATAGTGGAAGACGTGCTCGTAAAAGTTAGAGACTTCGTCTTTCCAGCAGACTTCATAGTTCTCGACATGCCAGAGGATGGGAACACGCCTCTTATTCTTGGGAGACCGTTCCTAGCTACAGGCAGAGCATTGATCGACTTGCAGGATGGAGATCTCACCTTCAGGGTCAACGATGAGGAGATGAAAATCTCTATTTATGATGTGATGAAGCAACCTGAAGAGAAGATGATGGACGAATATCGAGCTATACAGCAGCTGCCTTCCACCCACTTATATTTATCAGATCCGGTGGAGTTTTATATGCAGAACTCGATTTTCTCATCTTCAGACCTCAATGAGACGTGTGATGAGATTTTAGAGTATCTTGAAGCCATCGAAGAAGTAAAAGCCCTCCCCGAGGAGTCAGTGCCTTATCTAGATGTGAGGAATCAGTGCTTTATCTAGATGTGAGGAAGCCGATTGGAAGAGATAATGCTGTGGTGGCAACAGAAGAGAACACACCCAGGGTGGAATTGAAAGAGTTACCTGACCACCTTCAGTATGCCTTTGTAGGGGAAGATGAGACGTGTCCGGTCATAGTTTCTTCAGATCTGACAGAGGAAGAATCGAAAAAGTTGATGATCATGTTGAAACAGTACAAGTCTGCGATTGGGTGGACTATCTCTGATATCAAGGGGGTTAGCCCTTCGATTTGCATGCACCGGATCTTATTAGAGAATGAGTATAAACCTAAAGTGCAACCTCAATGCCACTGAATTCGGCAATGCAAGAGGTCATGAGGAAGGAAGTTCTGAAGCTATTGGACGTAGGAATGATATATGCTATCTCAGACAGTGAGTGGGTGAGCCCAACTCAAGTGGTATCCAAGAAAGGGGATGTCATCGTGATTAGAGATGTGAAGAACGAGCTTGTAGCAACAAGATTTGTGACGGGATGGCGAGTATGTATTGACTATCGTGCTCTGAATGTAGCTACGAGGAAGGACCATTTTCCCTTGCCCTTCATTGATCAGATGTTAGACAGACTGGCAGGGTATGGGTTCTATTGCTTCTTGGATGGATATTCGGGGTACAACCAGATTGCCATCATCCCAGAAGACCAGCACAAAATGGCGTTCACGTGTCCGTATGGAGTTTTTGCCTATAGGAGAATGCCGTTTGGATTGTGCAATGCTCCAGCCACTTTCCAAAGATGCATGATGTCCATCTTCCATGGCTTGATTGAAAATATAATGGAAGTGTTCATGGATGACTTTTCCGTATTTTGTTCTTCTTTTGACCATTGTCTCCACAATCTGTCCCAAGTGCTACACAGATGTGAGGAGACGAATCTAGTGCTCAATTGGGAGAAGTGTCATTTCATGGTTAAAGAAGGTGTGGTACTTGGCCACAAAGTTTCTACAAAGGCTTTGGAAGTGGATCGAGCGAAGATTATTGCAATCGAGAAACTACATCCTCCCACAAATGTCAAATCAGTGAGGAGTTTTCTCGATCATGCCGGCTTTTATAGAAGATTCATCAAGGACTTCTCCACGATCACGAAGCCGTTGTGTGGATTGTTAGAGAAGGACATTAAGTTCGTGTTCACTAGTGAGTGCTTGGGGGCGTTTGAAAAGTTGAAACAAGCCCTGATCTCGACTCCAGTTTTGATCTCACCTGATTGGAGCCAACCATTCGAGCTTATGTGCGATGCTAGTGATTGGGCAGTGGGAGCCGTGTCGGGATAGAAACGAGATAAGCTGACAGGTGAGTGGTTTCTACTGGCCTTCTATCTTCAAGGATTGTCAAGCGTTTGTGAAGAGATGTGACAGCTGTCAAAGGATGGAGAACGTCACCAAGAATGATGAGATGCCGCAGAAGAGCATCATGGAAGTGGAATTATTTGATGTGTGGGGAATCGACTTTATGGGTCCGTTTCCCATGTCTTGTGGTTTCACATACATCATGCTTGCTGTGGAGTACGTATCACGATGGGTGGAGGTGATTTCCACAGCCACTAGCGACTCCAAGGTTATTATCAAATTTCTACACAAAAATATTCTGACTCGATTTGGGGTGCCTAGGGCGTTGATCAGTAATGGAGGGTCGCATTTCAACAACAAGTGGCTAGGCAATGTCCTAGCTAAGTATGGCGTAAAGCATAGAGTCACCTCTCCATATCATCCACAGGCGAATGGGCAAGTTGAACTCGCAAACCGAGAGATCAAAAGAATTCTAGAGAAATCGGTTGTCCATAGGAAGGATTGGGCCAAACAATTAGATGATGCTCTTTGGGCCTACCGGACTGCCTACAAAGCGCCTATAGGTCTATCTCGATATCAACTAGTATTTGAAAAATCTTACCATTTGCTGGTTGAGTTGGAACATAAAGCTTATTGGGCCACAAGGAGAATCAACATGGACTTCAAGGAGGCCGGGTTGATGAGAGGCGAACAACTGTTAGAGCTCGATGAATGGAGGAACGAAGCTTTTGAGAACTCCCGGATCTACAAGGAAAGAGCAAGGAAATTCCACGATCTCACTATTAATCCCAAAGGATTTTCTCCGGGAAATGAAGTCTTACTCTACAATGCCCGACTCAGTCTCTTCCCTGGAAAGCTGAAATCAAGATGGTCGGGGCCATACACTGTCTATCGAGCACATGCCAATGGGAACTATGAATTGCTCGACTCGAGTGGTAATATTTTCAAAGTGAATGGGCAGTACCTCAAATCCTACTTCAAGTCACACTTCAACCGTGAAGTCAAGGTGACCAAGCTTAATGAACCATGATGAGAGGTAACATCGAGCTAGCGACGAAAAAAAAATAAAAAATCTAGCACTGGTTGGGAGGTAACCCAACATATTTACCCGCTTTATGTTTTTCGTTTTGCTTGTTTTGTTTTTCTTTATTTTTGTCGTGTCGTGTTTTGTTGGTCGCTTTTATGTCCCAAAGTATAATTGCTTTTATTAAAAAAAAAGTCAGGACTAGCGACCACCTTAGCGACCGCGAGGGTGGCCGCGTGAAAGTGGGCAGAACGTTTTCGAAAAGAACTGGCCACAACTAGCGACCACCCTCACGACCGCGAGGGTGGCCGCGAGAAAGTAGGCAAAACATATTGGGCAGACCTCACGACCGAGTTAGCGAGCTCAGCAGCGAGGCCCGACCAACCCGAAATTCGGACGTCGACCCGCGTGTTTTGACAGATTTTTAAACCTCTCCCCCTTATTTTTCACACTTCACACACAAAACAAACACTCTCAAGCACTCAAAACCCTTGTTCTTCATTTTTATTGTGCTTTCTACATCAATTTCTCTCAAGGTATGCTTCATTTGTTCAATTCTTCTTAGATTTTAAGCTTGTTAGCATAAAATAGAAGAGTTTTACCAATTATTTCTTCTTGTTGTGGAATATTGAAGAATTGATGAACTAGAGCCTATATTGCTAGATTTAGATGGTTTTTGAGCATGCTTCTTACAATGTTAGGTGTAATGGTGTTCACTGACATATATTGTTGAAGTAATTAAACTACATTGTTGATTTGGGGGTCAAAAATCTCAAACCCTAGCTGTCAGTCGCGTCTCGTGACCAGGCTCGCGACTGCTAGCCTGGCCTCGAGCTTCTGCGCAGGCGTGACATAGTGCCTCGCAACCATCCTCGCGATCGCGAGGTTGGCCGCGAGGACCCTCGGATGTTGTGTTTTCACGTGTTTTAAACTGTTGTTTGCGTTTCTCTCCCTTGTTATGCCTTATACGAACATATGTTATTATGGGGGAAGGAATTTTGCTAATTCTAAGTTTGTGGGAGCTATATATTGATATGGGTTGACGTTTATGTTGAATCTTTTAAAGAGTACATGAGCTAACTTTGAAATATTTTTTTTAGGTACAATATGCCGCGTACATCCGGAAGCAAGCGCAAAGGAAAGGAGGTTGTTTCATCCTCAAACGAGGAATCGATAGATGAGTTCCACCCCCAGACTTATGGGGTGCGACTGTCGCGTCCCTCTTTAAGGGACCATTGGAGGAGGTTTGTGCAATTGAAGCACCGACATTGCCGATTTATGTGCATCGAGACCTATCAAGCGATGGGGATCACCAATGATGTCACATGGCTTGCCGAGAGAGCCGGTCTCTATTCCATCCTTATAGAGAATTATCTGACGTACAAGATCCTCACTTTGGAATTTCTGTCGACCGTTCACATCCACAAAACACAAGGGTCGCCGGATTATATCACATTCCAATTGGGCAACGAGCACCGCCAGCTCTCGGTCGATGAGCTGAATGCAATCATCAATGGCGCCCCCGGCGGCCGTTACATTGGGGATATAGAGAACTCGGCCATAGAGATGTGGCCATTGTTTGTTGATCTAGCAGCGGAGCAGACTCCGTATTATGATGCCTCGAGGGCAAAAGCAAGTGCAATCAAAAATCCCGCCATCCGTTATTTCCACCGCTTCCTAACCTTCACGATTCATGCCCGCACCAATGCCGGCATCTGTCTCTCACAAGACATGAGCCTCATGATAGGTGCTGCAATCAGACGAAAGATGCACGCCGGCATGTTCCTCGCCCAGCATTTCCAGATGCAGTCAGAAGTTTCAGGAAATATGAGGATTTGTATTGGGGGCTTTGTCACCCCTATTGTCGATTTTTTTGGGGTGACGATTCGCGAGAATCCTATCTCTCAGGATATTTTCCTGGACAAGTCATAACTTTATGCCCAGACGTTGTTGAAGAGAGACCCCAAGCGTCACCTACGGCTGCTCTACGACAAGAACGGCCAGTCCATATTTCGCCTGCCCAACACCGATCTTACCAAATTAAGCGACATTGGGCAGCTTGACGCCAATTGGAACATGAGCTCGTAATTTCACTACAGATGGGCTCAGTGCCTAAATACGCAAGGAGAAGTAGAGGAGGAGGAGGAGGGCGAGGAACCGGAACAAGAGACCACGCATGAGACAGGTGGCACGTTGCACCCACCACCCACCCAAGGCGATCCCGGGATTTATGAACGTTTGGATCGAATAGATGGTCGTCCTGACCATATAGACGGGAGTATAACCTCCCTCATCGCCCAACACCAGGCGCATCAAGAAAACCAATGCCAGATGATGGAGATGATGCAGCGGTGGGATCAATGGCGAGGATTCTACCCCCGCCGGAGTAGCGGCAGATGAGGTAAGGTCTTTCTACCAACCACTCTTTTCTGAAACCTTATTGCATCAATTTCACACTTTTCACAATAAGTTTGGGGGGGGGGAGTAGACGAGTTTGATTGGTTGAGAGCCCTTTTTATGTATTTGCGTTGTCTTGTAAAGTTTTTATGTTTTGGGGCTTTTTGTCGTGTCTTTTGTTTTCGTTGTTGTGTCTGTCAATCAACGAGCTTAAGTGAAATGTGTTAACCTATGTGGCCAATGATGATAGAAATTTTCGGAAAAATATGTTGATGGTGCACATGATGTGTTAGAAAACGATGCATGGATAACTTGAGATTGCTTAGCTTGTTGTTTTTAACCATTTGCCTAAACCGTGAGACTTGAGCTTCACTGTATAAACATCATGTTACAGTTTCTTTTAATTGTGTGATATCGTGCATGTAATTATCTTCTAGAACTTGCTGTATTTTATGTGTCGAGGCTACAATATGTGTTTCAAATATGGAAAGGATTAAAAGCCATCTTTGTTAACTACGATTTCACCCATACACTAGCCCTTTAATATACCATTTGTCACCTACTTTGAGCCTTTATTAGACCTTATTATTTCGTTAGCCGAACGAGGAGGTGAGGATGGATATGGGAATCAAAAAAAGGTTTGAAGTTTATTGATGTATTTATGTCGGGTTAAAAAGTAGAAAAGTACCTATGTGGAAAAGAATGGACCCTATGAGCTCAAGTACAAAGAAAATAAAAAGAAAAATGTTATGAAAAATATGAGCATAAAGGGTTTTTAATCAAAGTATAGGTTACTCATATTTACATGAATGTTGATTTAGCATGTTGGAAAGAAAAAGGGAAATGGACGAAGTCCATATGAGTTGAATGTATAAATGGGGGTTGCTTGGAGTTGTATTTGAGTCACTTAGCCATATATCACGCTACCTTAACCAATGTGCCTACATTACAACCTATGAAAAGACCTTTTTTATCCTAATTTGAACGCATTTGATGTGGTGGAGATATTAGAGAAATGACAAGCCTATGGTAAGATTTTGCATTGCATTGATATTTGAGTGTATACACGTCTTGAATTTTCTTATGAGTTTGAGTGTACACTATATTATACACATGTCTGTGTGAGGGTTGAATTGAATAAGATTTGGCTTTCAATTGATGTACATTGTCGAGTTGAATATTGTCGTCATATGTGCTGTTGATTTTTGAGCTTTGAAAGATTTCTGAGGCCTGTTATAGCTACCACCTTTGCTGACGCTCGTTGATCTTTCGTTGTGTCTTTGTTTTTGTTTGAGGACAAACAATGCTTCAAGTTTGGGGGTTTGATAAACGCATTTTTTACCCGTTTATTGATGATATATTAAAATGAAGTTAGATCTATTAAGTGCGTTTGTATAATCGATCTTAATGCTTTTAGCTATTTTTGGAAGATACAGCTCTTGGGTTCCTCTTCGGTGTTTTGTAGGCTTATAAGATGATAATCGAAGCATGAAGCGAAGCACGAACCAAAGACAGAAAGAATAAGGGGCTAGCGGGCACCCTAGCGGCCGCTAGCCCGGCCGCGAGCGCCTGTGGAATCATTCTGGAGAGAAACTAGCGACCGATCTCGAGACCGCGAGGCCGGCCTCTAGGCAAAACCCCACGACCGCGAGCCCTGCCCGTGAGAGACTCAGAAAAGCTTCTGTCTGAAAACTAGAGACCGAGCTAGCGACCGCGAGCTCGGCCGGGAGGCATTCCAAACGATCGTGAACCTGGCCGCGAGCTCATCGAAGAAACTCACTGCCTCAAAGCTCACGACCGAGCTAGCGACCGCGAGCTCGGCCGCGAGGCGAGGCGGCTGGGCGCAAATTAGGGTTTCAGCCCTGCGCCTATATATACCCCTAGGCTTGCTCATGCGCCTCCAACCTGGAACATACTTATTTTGCACGATTTTCTTCAGTTTTTCACATACTTTTACTCTAGCTTTAATTTACTTTCATCTAGGCATTAGATTTTCATTGTTCTACATTTTATTCTACGCATTGTAATTGCTTTGGAACGTTTTCATCCGGACGAATTCATATTTCCCTTTCTCTACTTGGGTTTGGATTCGAACCCAACCATTGTTCTTCCAATGCTACATTATGGGTTTTATCTATTTAATTCTTATTTTTATGGTTAATTCTTATTTTATTCCAATGTCTATGTCTAGCTAAATTCTTGTTCTAATCCTAGGGTTTGTATGATTCTCTCCTAAGTGTCGTGATTCCTGCTATTTGCTATTTACCTTCCAGGCATTGATTTGTGATTCTTGGTGCTAAATATTATGTGTTAATTTCTGATCAATCTTGATGCATATCTAGTTTCCAGTTGAATACTTTAACAGTTTTAATTGTCAAAGGATCTTGAATGCACAAAACGAATAAGCCTTGAGTCGTAGCTGAGATAGGAACATTCGTAGGAAGCTATTCTTTGTGATCTTTTTTGAGTTGCTAATTTTCACCTAGAGACATAACAGTAATCGGAAAAATTAGTAATCTATAGCCACAATTGTCGTAACTGAAATTGTTGATTACATATGTGATCTTTCATCTTAGCTGGATTAAAATTGGTTAATAGGAAGCAGGATAAACATACGTTGTGGGTAGGATTAATGCATCCCTAGGGTTAGTCTTTTAGTTTCATTATCCCTTTGAGTTTTTATTGCTTGCTTTATTTGTTTTATTTGCTCTTGACTTTGAATTTAGTTTTCGAAGTCCCAAAACCTTTCTCAAAACCAAATCTGTCACTTGGATAATGATGAAGGATTATTGTGTTAACTTCTGTATTTTCGCGTTACAATCCCTGTGGATAGGATACTCGACTTACCTATCTACTTGCACGTTTTCGTGTTAGAAAATTGTGCGATCAGTGAACAATGAGGAGCTAAAAATTTCAATCTATGATGCCATCAAGCGATGCGATAGTTCAGAGAATGAGGATTGTTGTTCGATCACCACTGCCACAACTAGCCCAATTTCTCACTTGGATGTCAACCGGCCAGTTGATGAGGATGCTACAAAGAAGAGTTGGCATCGGTATGGAATCCCGAGTGATTTGTTCAAGTTTGGGGGGAGCGACTTCCACACTCAGTGGTGGTCTGTTGTAAATGCAAAGTATAGGAGCAAACACAAGTTTGGCAAGAAGTCAGTTGTCAAAACACCGGATTGATCGAGGTTAATAATGGTCTAGCTAAAGACATTTAAATTTAGCACTTGTTGGGAGGTAACCCAATGTTTTTCTTTGTTTTGTTTTGTTTTGTTTTTTTTTTTTTTGTTTTGTTTTTCTTGTTTAGTTTTGTGTTTGTTTAGGGTTGAGTTGAATGACGAGCAGCCAATAATGAGAATTGTTTTTATTAGAAAATTTGATTGCAACTGATTTTGTGAGACGAAGCATGTTATGATTATTGTGAGTATTAAGCCTTTGAGAACTTGATCACATGTTTGAAACCTGTTAGACTTGAGCTTTTGACTGTCATATCTTTTCAGTCTTGTTTCTTTTTGTGTGAATAGTTTGAAATAGCATGTGTTTCTCTAGAACTTGCTTTGGATCTTTTTCGATGTTGCATTGATTTGCTTAAGAATTGGGAGATGATATTAGGAATTCTTTTCTTAGCCTATATACTATCCAAACACTAGCATGTTATTAATTTTATCCTTTGATGAGCCCGTTTGAGCCTACCTTATTCTTTCATATAGCTGCGGGTTAGGTTATGTAGTTAGTGTGATGTTTGGTTGCTTGAATTAAGGGTTGAGAAAAAGAAAAAACAAAAAATATATGATGAGAAAGTGATAATTAAAAATAGTTGCTTACCCATATAAGTTAAAAAAAATGGCGCAAGTGTGCGAAAAGAACATAAATGGGTAAGTATTAGTGCTTGAAATGAGTATATCACAAATAAGAAAATTGTGGAATTATTAGAATAAAAAAAATTGACTTCTTGGTATGGAGAATTGAAATGAATTGTGAAAGTTTGGGAATTGTGTCTTGTGATACTTATGGTGTTTTTCATTATTGGATTATGAGTCACTTAGCCTAAATATATCCTACCTTACCAAAGAGCCTACATTATAACCTTTTATAAGACCTTTTTGATCTTAGTTCTTGAGCACATATTTGAGCAATGGAGAATTAGACAATTTGCAAGCTTATGGTAGATTCCGTGTGTTTTTAAACATTGAGAGTATACACGTCCTCCTTGATACACTTGAGTGTTTGAGATTTCTTATATATATATCCATGTCGTGAGGATTTAAGTTTGAGAAGACTTGTGCTTATGATTATTATGATGTGTGGAGTTTAACGAAAGATGTTGTGATTTAATTCACTTGATGTGAATCTTTTATTGCTCATTGCTCTAAGACTTATTGCGTTTGTCGTTCGACTCATCGTCTGTCTGTGATCTTCTCTCTTTTGTTCTGATTTGTTTGAGGACAAACAAAAGATTAAGTTTGGGGGAGTTGATAAACCTCATTTTTAACTAGTTTATAAGACCATATTTGTTCAGTTTATAATTGATAAGTGATCTTTTGAGCTGTCATTTGATATGTTTATGTTTACCTTGAAAGATATTATGCCATGTGTATTTCGTGTCGTTTTTGCACAGGTTTAGCTATCAAAAAGGTGGATCACGAGTTAAAGGGATTTTTGGGCCGAGGGAGATCGCAACATAGGCGCATAAAGAGAACTCGCGAGCAAAGCTCGCGAGTAAAATACAGAGAAAAGGAACAGGAGGCTAGCGACCACCCTAGCGGTTGCTAGCCTGGCCGCTATTTCATCGCCAGAAGCTTCTGTACCAAGACTAGTGACCGCCCTAGTGGTCGCGAGCCTGGCCGCGAGAAAGAGAAGAAGACGCCTCGCGAGTCTTCCTCGCAATACTCTGTCGCGAGCCGAACTCACGAGAGAAGACGGATGCGCGGCACAAGCATAGTTCGCGACGCTTGCTCGCGAGGAAGTCTCATGAGCCAACGTGGCCTAGGGTTGTATATAGTCACGAAACGAAGTCAGAACGAAGGGCAGCTTTTAGATGTTTTACACGGGAGAAGAGTCTGGCACACTTTTCCACAGAACACTTTTATCTTTGCACGTTTTATTTTGACATATTAGTTTAGTTCAGTTTTGCAGATTCCTTTTACTTCCAGTTATTTTGATTCCAGTTTTCATAGTTAGTTTTGTTGGAGAATTCAGTTTATTTACGGATCCAGAATTGCTACATTGTTCATCATGGTTTTCTACGGTTTTATTTATCTATTTCAGTTTATATTATCTTTATTTAATTCTTGCTTTAGTATTTGAATTATGAGTAGCTAAATTTCGTATTGATCCTAGGGTTTGTATGTCTGACTAGATTCGTATGATTTATCTGTTGATACGGTTTTGCCGTCCCATTCATGATTTATAATTCTTGGATTTAATTCTCATGTGCTGGTATCTGGTTAATATTGATGCATGCTAGTTATGTGATTGATGTCCTGGCAGAATTAATTGCATAATCAATATCTTGATTACATAATACAGATTTTACCTTGAGACCTGGCAGAGATAGGTAAACTGGAGGAGGTTATTCTTTGTGTGCTTTTGGTAGTTAGATTACTTCTCTTGAGGCCCGACGGAGATAGAGTTTAGGCTAACCTACTACTATAGGCTGTCCTGGCGGAAGACTATAGTTACATTAGTGATCCTTCATATGAATATGGATTAAACTGGTAAACATATTAATAGGTTAAATTGTGTGAATCTGATTAGGTTAAGTACATCCCTAGGGTCAGTCTTTCATATCTGAGTTTATCCGTATTTTATTTGTGTCTAGTTTTATAAACATCATTCCTAATATTGTTGCCTGAATAATAATAAAGATTTTTTGTTAATTATTCACTGTGTTCTCGAGTTACAGTCCCTATGGATACGATATATATACTTGCTGTTTTACTATCATTTATTTTGGTAGAAAATATAGCGATCACGTACCATATGCTCCAACAATTTCTACCCTCAACAGATCCATTTCATCCTCATAAATATATATATATATATATATATATATATTCCATCTATAAGATATATAAACAACAAACGCTTGAAATGCATTACATGGGATTTTGGGAACATAATATGTTTTTATTAGATCTTAAAACCAATTGAAAAGATATGTAAAGTTACACATTTTCGATAATGAACCATTCTGATGTATTCTCTGTAGTAAAATTCGACAATGCTTAGTCTGCAGGGGAACCAAACTCATGACATCCAGTAAAGAACCAACGCATATGGACTCCTATATATGATGTTAAACAGGTGTTGTGTGCATGATAGTTGACTCGTCAGAGGATCGGCCTCAAACTCATAATAAGTCAAAAACGACGAAGTCAGAAACAACATATAAGAAGATTAAAGCCAACCAAGTCAAAAGCATCAGAAGAACAAGAGCAGCGTTAAAAGATCTAAATTCTTAAAGGGAGTCAGAAAGACTGAGTACAGCAAAGGGATTCAGTAACCTTGAATCACCGCTGATGTTCATTGTGGCATCAACAAGTTTGAATCAGACGGATAAGAAAGTCAGAGAACCTGAATGACTCAAACACTCTGGATGATCTGAAGTCAGTCACAACCTTGTCGCGGATCAGAAGATCTAAAGATGAAAAATTCAGAAGAAGTTCGAAGAGAGTCAGCACGAGACCAGACATGGACTTAACTGGAGATCAAAGACCGACGCTGATGAAGAAGAGTCAGATTACTAAAAGCATCTATCCAGTTTACTATGTGACAAAGCACAAGAAGACAAAAGTTAATTTTTGTATTTTTTTTATGTGGAGTTTGAATCTCAAACGACTACTTTTCTAATAATTAGTTTGAATTCAAATCTCTATAAATACGAGACTTCTTCAGCTAAAGAAAAATTGGTAAAAGAAAGAGTATTGAACAGAGAATAAAGACTCACTCCAATCTCTAACTCCGGTGAGATTTGGATAGTTTAGAGCTATCATAGCTAATTGGTTTCACCATTTTGGGTACAGTGAACCAACCTAAGTCAAGTTTCCAAACCCACTAAGTCGCACTAACTTCAAAATATATAACCATACTTAGGCAGGTGAGTCTAGCCTTATCATAGTTTAGTATAAAAGCTTTCTTGAATAGTTAGAAAGATGTAACCAGAACAAAACCTCGACATGTGTTATAAGGGTAGAAGTTAGGGTGTGATGGGTCTCGCTGGGTACGTACTGGTGTATGAGGGGGAGAATACACCAGTTAGGTAAATTTAAAGCATTTTTTTACACAGACTGATTGGTTATTAATGTAGTAGCTGGTCGGGTAACTGTCAGTTAAGATTGTTGGCAGTACTGCTGGTCAGTTCAGATAAGGAAAGTCTGGAACTGAGTGATATCAGTTAGCAAACCTAGTGACTGCTAGGATAGCTGGTCAGTTGAACTAATAAATAATGTGTACGAAATGTGGTGGTCAGCAGCGCAATGGCGCCATCGCTGAGCCTCCCCGGCTCGATCCCCACTCCTCCAGTGCTTTCGCAGCGTACCTAGGGCTGCTCGGCTCGTCTGTAAACACAGAGAGACGAAGAAAATGAACGTTGAAAATGAAGACCCTAGCCCTCTATTTATAAGAGAAAAGCAGGGGACTGCGCAGCTGCTTGCGCAAGCGACTTTTTTCAAAAACGCAAAAAGTGATGCAACTTTCACAAACTGACTCCAAAAACAGCAAACTTGGTACCCATGAACTCGCTATAAAATACCAGACACAACGACTATAAACAAGATATACTTTTAAAAGACCCATGAAAATTCGATTTTTCAATAACTTCCCCGGAGTGCCAAACCTTCGTGGGTGTTCGAAAACCTGCATACTTAGTATCTATAAATTCGTCATAAGACACTCTTCATAACCCCTGAGGTTTCATGACGGTCGGACCACTGTAGCAAAAATTCAACCTTTTGTCTTCTCGAAAAATGAGCCAAACAAACCTGAAGCTTAGGAAGGATGGGGTATTACATCCTCCCTCCTTAAAAAAACATTTCGTCCCCAAAATTTCATGCATGTGGTGGAAACAACTCAGGGTACTGAGCTCTGAATTTGTCATCTAATTCCCACGTGGCTTTTTCCTCACCATGATGATTCCATAGCACTTTCACCAACGGGATCTGCTTGTTCCTCAATGCCTTGACTTCCCGTTCCTGGATAGCTACTGGTCTCTCCTCGTAACTCAAGTCCTGAGCAAGGACTACGTGATCATGCTTGATCACGTGTTTTGGGTCGAACATGTACTTTCTCAACTGAGAAACGTGAAACACGTCTTGCACATCTTCGATGCGATGGGTGGCAACGCTAGCCTATAGGCAACGGGGGATATCATTTCAAGAACTTCAAAAGGTCCAACGAACCTTGTTCGTAACTTACCTCGCTTCCCAAAATGAACGACTCCTCTCGTTGGGAAAACCTTAAGGAAGACACGATCTCCGACCATGAACTGAATATCCGTACGACGCTTGTCCGCATAGGACTTTTACCTGTCCTGAGATTACTTGATCCTTCGCTTGATCTGATCGATAACCTCGACTGTCTACTGAACCATCTTTGGTCCTAACATCTTTCTCTCGCCCACTTCGTCCCAATAAAGTGGCGATCTGCACTTCCTTCCGTACAACGCTTCATAGGGAGGCATTCCTATGGTGGCCTGATAACTATTGTTATAGGCAAACCCCACCAAAGGTAATATCTCTTCCCAACTTCCTCCTATGTCGGCCACGACTACTCATAACATATCCTCCAAGACCCGAATCGTCCTTTCCGATTAACCATCCGTTTGAGGATGAAAGACTGTAGTAAGATTCAGCGTGGTCCCTATGGTTTCTTGCAGACTCTTCCAGAATCTTGACGTGAACCTTGGGTCACGATCTGACATGATCGACACTGGCACACCATGTAACCGTACGATCTATCTGACCTAAAGCTGAGCAAGCTTATCTAACCCGTACGTCATCCAAATCAATAAGAAATGAGTTGACTTCGTCAGTCTGTCGATGACAACCCATATAGCGGTGTTTCCTCATGCTGACCTTGGAAAACTCACCACGAAATCCATACCGATATGCTCCAATTTCCACTCTAGGATTGGTAGCGATTGCAACAAACCTGATGGATGTTGATGCACAA
The DNA here is from genome assembly GCA_036937905.1 of Salvia rosmarinus. Classification (NCBI taxonomy): domain Eukaryota; kingdom Viridiplantae; phylum Streptophyta; class Magnoliopsida; order Lamiales; family Lamiaceae; genus Salvia; species Salvia rosmarinus. The sequence goes on along the minus strand of CM072815.1, from coordinate 53,734,183 downwards.
TTTTCACTTGCTGACAATCTAAACAACGTTCCACAAACGCGACTACACCCTTCTTCATCACTTCCCACCAAAAGTTACTTTTAAGGTCTCTGTACATTTTGGTGCTTCATGGATGAGCTGTATATGGTTCCTCATGAGCTTCGATCATGATCTTATGTGACGACCCGACTTCTCGAGGAAGTGATTAAACGGATCGCCAGTGGTATGATAATGCAGCGGATACATACATAACTAAATCAATACAATTAACCATCAACTACTCATAAATGCATGAATCGAAAGGAATAGGTTGTTTCAATATAAACCCAAGTCACCAAAGGACTTGTCAAAAGATTCAATATCCAAGTATAACCCAATCAGGGCGCAATTTAAGGAGTGATGTACGACCTCAAGTTCAATACGGGAATGCATAACAGTTATAACCAAATACCCAAAATAATATCAGAGTTTGGCAGCAAAAAACGTGTGGACATGCATATGATGATGCATGCCCAAGGTTCTAGAAACCTTTCTATTATAGCAACAAAACACTTGCCACTCTGTACCACCTCGCACTCATGGTCAATCCTTGCTCAACATGCACATAAAAAACGAGATGCAGGGCTAAGTACAAAAGTACTCAGTGGACACACTGCCGAAAACATTTTATTTGTAAAGTTATTGAACTGCCCACAATAGCGCATGAGGATTTTAGTTGAAACGACTCATGCCTATCAAAATATTTTATCATTTTCCAAAGTGTCCGGCCGGACTATTTCATCCACGTTGTTCCATATTTGATCATTCATTCATTCATTTGCGAACTATGGAGGTGGCCACCTGCACATAGTCGTCGTGACCGGTCGAGGTAGCTAACCTTAACACACAGTCACACATGTACACAATCCGAGTTAGTCCTTAACTAAGTCGGATCCGATCGTTACCCTTTTTTAACATTGGTGGACCAACAAATTCTCATACCACATTAGATATACCAATCTCACATAGGATCACAACAAAATATAAACATTTGGCAGTCAATAATAGTTCATGCAATAATATTTCATAGAGCTTTTGTAAATCATGCTTTGAGGTATGCATATCATTTTGTTTCAAGAGAGCCCACCTGTTAGTCCGAAGCTATAAGTTCTAAGCGAAGCAGGGTGTGATTGTCCTTCCTCGGCAACTACGTACGATTAGGTCCTTCATAAGAAAATAACTTTTCTTAGATTCTTTCTATTGATCGAGGGTCGTTTATAAATTACGACTTAAAGTTCCCAATTAGGGGTTCCTTGTGATTTCGTATGATGGTTTTAAGATAATTTCTATTATCTTACATTTTCAATTCTCAAACTATATTCCTTTATCATTAATAGATAAACCTCGACTTATGAGTCCTATACTCCAAGTCTAACCTCGACTCTAACTTTAGTGTTCTTCTAAACGTTATTACGTTATAGATTGTTAGTACTCAAGTTATGATTGGTATATAGTTATAGGTACTATGCTTAGTAGAAATAGTATAAAGAGAGTTGTAAAATGTGCCACCACAGATAAACTCATCATTTCTCATGATAGAAACACCACTATAAAAAATAACAGAATATCCATTAACAAAAAGCATAGAAATGGAAATAAGATTCCACCGAAACTCCGACACATAGAGTACATCTCTCAAAACTAAAACTGTCCTATCAAAGCATAAAGTAACATCTCCAAATGCAACGGCCTCAATTTTCTCCACGTTACCCATGGAGATCGTTATCTCGTCTTTACTCAGCTGTCTTATCCGCATGAACCCCTACAAGGTGTAACAAACATGATAAGTCGCGCTTATATCCACTACCCACGAATGAGTAGAACAAGTCACCAAACATGTTTCCATTACCAGAGCTAATGATGTACCTTGAGCATAGGGCACTTAGCTTTTGAATGCCTAGTCTTATCGCACTTGTAGCACTTGCTTTTCTCCTTTGACTTTTTCATGCCGTTGGTGGCATTCATGCCCTTGCTTCCACTACTCCCACTATTTCTCTTGCCTCTACCACCCTTGGTATCCCTCTTTCTCCTTCCATTTTTCGATGGATCATTGAGGCCCTTAGATGTGCTAACGAGGGCATGTGCTCCTTTTCCGATGACGCTTTCCGCTGCTACGAGATCATTGAGTAACTGATTGAGTGTATACTCTGTCTTGCTCATGATCACGTGTCACTGCCCGACTACTTAAACAAGTAATTAGGCCATGACTTGGGGTTAAGAAGGAAATTCTGATAATCGATAACGACAATTGTGACCAAATATATATATCAAGAGAAAGATATGATACCAATTTTCATCAAGAAGGAATCAAATGTTTATGGTCCAAAGAGGTAGAATAGAGTTTGACCAAGGATAATTCTAGGTCCTCAAACCACTATAAAGAATCGAATGAAGAAGAACAACGGCTGAGGACAAATAATCACAAGAAGATAATCAATATCAAATGCGACATTGATCTGATATAACAAGTTAAACTATTCAGATAAAAAATAGAAGGATTTAAGCATGCTTTCACCAAAATAAGATCTTCGGTTAGTTAGGGTTGAAAGCATGATCCATCAATAACTTCAAAGCGTTTTAATACGATATTTAATCCATCAAAATAATTCTGAACAATCCAATAAATCCTTGTTCACAGAAGCAAGACGACATCATAATAGAGATGTCGAGATCATAACAAAAGAATAAAGATTCTCATCAGAAACATGATCACTTCATCGTTGGAACACATAAGCAAATAAAGGCCAAAATTTGGCAACGAAAAGTGTGGCTGAGAATTATGTATGAAGACATAAAACTCTGGACAACAAAACATGATAACAACAAATGAATCATATCAACAATTGAGCATTTTCATCATGAGTCAAACATTTAGAGAAGCTCCTTTGCGCAACATTCGATTCTAGCATCCTCTCAAGCTCAACCTGCATATTTAGAAATATATGCAGGGCGTGAGTACAAAAATGCACTCAGTGGGTATACGTCGAAACATAAAAACATTGCCCTTAGGGCTATAAACTTGACTTGCCATAACAATAAACTTATGCAGGGGTTTTTATTGATATTACATGCATAAGACTTCTCAAACTTGTTCATACATGCTCATATCAATATATTATATGCATATGCATGTTTCATGTCTCATGTCTGCAACAAATTTTTCTTTCTCTTCCCATATCCATGGATTCTTTCTGCGTGTTGAGAAGTATGCCTCCTTCTCAAACACTTTGACCCGAAGGTCACTACCCGACATCGGCAAATTCTTTCTTTCTCTTTTCTTTCGTGGATAGGTAGTGCATCATGCATGTCATGCTCAAAACCAGGCAAGTCAGTCGACTTTTCAATAAATGCATATCATATCATTTTGAAAATATATAAACGCATATCATATCATTTTAGAAAATATTTATAATACCCACCTGGTAACAGTCACTCAGGACTGTACCTTCTGTCTTTCACTTCTTTCTTCTTCCCACTTGGGTCATCAATCAACATAGAGCAGCATAAAAGCCTATCAAGAACAAAACAAGAACATAACTCTTATCTTAGTCGTCAACACGACTATAACTTCTCGATACGTAAGACTCTATAGTCTATACATACTAGGGCCATTGCATCCTCTAATATCTTAAACATCAAACGAGACTTAACGAAGTCTCATATGACTAAACGAGCATAGAAACTCAACAACAAGCTTAAACCATTTAATCTTAGTAAATTACATAACATGCCATAATCAAAGGAATTTAAGCAACTTAAACTTAGTTAATCAATGCATAACATTTTAAACCTTAACTTGAGACAATCACATGAATAAATCCCACTTAAACACTTATCATAAGTTCACCATTTTAATCATCAAAACATCTTATTAATAAACCAAATTCTAACAAAATTTCGGCAGAGTAACTTTTATAAAATGAATCGCCATTTAAATCCCAAATCAACCAAACTCATCCAAACTTCACCAAATCATCACCATATGTCTCAATACATATTTAACAACTTAAAACAAGTTCAAATTCATCCATTTATACCATCATTATACTATGCCCTTCAACTATGTATATAGGTAATTACATGAATTTCACAATCCACAATCCACAATCCACAATCCATTCAATTCCAAACAACTCACATTCATACTTATTTATCATCAATGATCATCAATCCATAATCAATTCAAATCTTAATCAAACTCGTCATATAAATCTATCAACTTTAGCATAAACTTTAATATTCCAACTTTCACATTTCATGTCCATAAAATCATATAAATTCAACTTAAGCATTATTTATATCATAAATCTCAAAAATCATATCAAATACATCAAATAAAATCAACAACTCAAAGTTTATCCCACTTCATATTTTCAAAAATTTAGGGAGCATGCATGCTTTCAATTTCTTTCAATTTCTTTTATCAAATCATGTTTATTTCCACTTAATTACACATATCTAAACTCAATTTAATCAAATCATAACACATAATTAACATGCAAAATTAGGGTTTATGCATGCTACTTTAATTTACTAACTTTATGAATTTAAACCATAGATTATGTTATTTAAGCATCATAAGCATAATTAAATCAATAAACATAAAAAAAATTAAACAAATCAACCTTAAATCAAATCTTCAAATTTTCGAACACCACCATGCATGAGAAGATCATGTTCTTCAATTTAAACCACAAAAACTTGGATTAAACAAGGTATTTACCTTCTTTGGAATGATTTCCAATTAATGAAGCACTTGAATTATGGATTAAAAGTGTCGAAAAAATTTTGTGTGTGTGCATGGTGTGTGTGCCGAAAATGGAGAGAAGAAAGGAGGTGGAATATGGTTCATATGAATATTTATTCTAGAAAATACATATATATATATATATAGCTTATTTAATTTTTATTCATTTTCTTCTCTTTTCTCTTCATTTTCGAAAATTGTAAAGCATTTTTCTAAAATCATAAATGTTGAACATTAGTATTCTTTGATAGAAAAAACTCACTTTTCTCATTAATATAAAGATCCAAAACAATTAAATCCATTATTGGAATGCAAACCATATAAATATAGATTTAACTCTTTCATATACAAATAATCAAATAATTATTCTCTTTATTCAAAAATCTCGAAAATTATAGAAAATCATTTCTTTATCATTAGATATAAATAAAATAAATTTATTTAAGCCATTTAATAGCTTAAACATTATTTCATCTCATTTTAAAACAAATCTCACATAAACAATAATTAATACAATTTCTTTAGAACATTTTCTATTTGATGAAATTTCACCCAAATACACACAATAATAACAATATATCTCATGTTCAATCATAATAAAACTCATTTCTGAATAATATCCATTTCTTCTAAATTATGCTCATTCGATTAGAAATTAATCGAATTTCTATCACTTTATGATTAATCAAGCACTTCTTTATCAATTTTTAGGGATGAAATACCTTTAAGCCCCTAATTAGGACTTAATTAGGCTCTAATTAGGGCTATAAGATTTTCGGGTTACTACATCATGTCCACGCAAAAGTTCTCAAAAGACTTGGGTAGTGTATTGAGAATGATATCGACCTTGGCTTCATCGTCGATACCTCATCCTAACTTATCAAGACTATCCATGAGATGGGTCATGTGGGAGACATGTTCATGGATCGAACTTTCTTCTTTCATCTTACACGCTAAGATTTCTCTCATCGTGTGGAAGCGATTGTTCGATCTGACTGCCCAAACTTACTCTCGAGACTTGAACAAATCTCAGTCACATCTACCATCGTATGATGCTGCAGCCATAAGCCTTTCGATATCATAGTCATCATATACCACTTAGCTATATTATTTGACTTATGCCAAAGTCTGCTTGACTCTCGCTGCTCATTAGTTGATGTGTTAGTAAGGGCGGTGAGTTTGAGAGTAGTAAGCACGAACATGTGTTCTTCTGAGATAAGAACATATTCCATGTTTCATTTCCACTTGATATAATTCGGACCGGATAAATGGTTTTGTGCGAGCATATTGATAATCGGAGTAAGAGAAATATTTAAAAAGTAATGTAAATACATGAGCATACGATCGCATATACTTCGTAACAACAATATTGTAACCTTTTGAAAGAATAACATTGATTGAAACCTCCAATAGCCCAAGGAATCCCACATGCAAGCCACGCGTGTGGATGTTTACACATGAACCCCTCGACCAGATTAAATAAACCTTTAAGTCGTTTAAGTTCAATCCATGTCAACTTAGCCTTATGATAAATGAAATTAATAATTAGACCTTAACTAGACAATATCACTATAGCAAGAAGGGACTTCTCGGAAAGTTATACTTGAGGTGATGCCTAAGCGGTGATCAAAATTTTAACAGCAGAGATTGAATTTTTAGAATTGACATACTCATCGAACCATAGCGCTTTCAATTCAATTTCGTTTGTGATCTCATTTTACATCTATCTCTAGAGAACTTATGAAAATCGCACATGCAAGTCACGCGTGTGGATGTTTACACATGAAACTCCCACTTCCCAATAGATTAAAATATTTTATTTAGAAATCTCATCTAATAAACTTATGATAAACAGTACAAGTAAACCACCCGTGTGGACATTTACTCACAGTGCGTATCACTTTATTTAGTTATCAAAATATGGAGGCCTTGATGTATTTAATTTAAAAATTAAAACATCGAATTTCTTTCTTATTCTTTTATTTTTCAAAAGGTTTGTCCATGCAGATCACGTAATCGCAACATGCTATTTCTAGAATTCAACATGTAAAACATGTTCGCAGAATTCTAAAACTTGTTAAAAAAACATGATAAACATAACATGCTTGCTAAACGTAGTTAATCATGTAAATATATATCCATGCTTTTCCATATAATTAAGCATACATTGCTTGCTACTGCATAATTTAAACATCCACGACATGGTTTGAACGATAATAAATAAAATAAACTCGTTTATCATGGCCCATTTGTGGATTCTGTACGTCCATGCCTAATTTATTACATAAATTTGCACAGTATAGATCTTCAATTTTTCTTTGAAATAGGCCTTGCGTGCTCGGGCATGGACCTGACTAGTCAAAACAGGATTTGGACAAAAAATCAAAACTGGGCCGAAAAAGTGATTTCGATCGGTTCGAGTCGGAATAACTGGATTCAGGTCGGGTCAAACATGTCGGGTTAGCCCGGGTGGGTTAGGCCACACGTTGGGCCTGCGCGCTAGGGCACAGCCCAGCGTATGCCCAGCCACCACCCAACCGCCTACCTTCATTCCCATCTCACTGTCGAGACTGTGTGTGCATATGGGCAAGCCACGCCCATCATGCACTCGTCGCGCCCCATAGCACCGTCGCCCATCCTCTAAGTAGAGCTATGCACGCATAACGTCGAGCCTGCCTATGCTTCAAGCGATGAGCGTCCGCACTGAGGCAGCGAGTGATGTCGCCCCGACGCTCCTATCGTCCCGTCTCGCTTTCGTATCGTACATGTCCTACACGATGGGTCCACTTACGCATATCGTACGGCGACACCCGCGCATTGAGATCGCACGACGTTTCTACTATCTCTGTTCACCTGAGTGTCGATGTTGTCCGCGATGGGGCGATGGCAGGCGCTGCTGTCCACGTCCCTCTCGTCGCGCCATACGATGGGACTTCGTCGTCTCATCTCGTTTTTCATGTTCTTTGTCTTCATTCTTCGTTTTTATAGATGTAATTTATAGAAAAATAAATTCTAATCTAATCATGGATTTTCTCGTAGTGAAAAACGATTCTAACGAAAAAATAAATAATTGAGTCACGATGAACGACGGATCTGCAATTAATTATAGTGCGCGTAATAATCAAATGTGAATTAATCCAATAGAGCCAAGACATTGATCCCAGACTCTGATACCAATTGATTGGAAAACTTAATTTACCAATGCTCCCGAGGATCTATCTTGGATGTTTAATTCACCATATATTGATTATAATCACAGCATGCTCTTATATAATTAATAGCAACGCATATGGGTTTTCTCATGTTTACCTGTGAATTTCTGGCACAATAGATCAGTGGAAGACTCCAGCTTTGATCTTTTGGACACTATTTCGGATGTCTGATCTCCAATACTGAGTGAGAGTGATCTATGGAGAACACTGAAAATTTTCGCCCCCTATAGTGGTGAATAGTGATTTAGAAAATCACAGTACTACGAGGGATGATTTGATTTTTTCCTACCTTATATTTATAGTGCTCTCCCTAGAATCCTAATGAGATATGATTTTGGCACATCTAATAAATATAATAATTATCTTCTTTCTTTAAGATAATTCATTTCTAGAATAATTATCTATTGATATCTAATAATATCAAATAATATATATCTAGACTAGGAGATATATTAAATAAATAATATGTTAATAAAAAAAATCCCAGTGGGATTCCTACAGGGTGACCGAAAATAACACAGTAAAAAGGCCTTGATGGGCCAGCCTAGGGATCCAATACAAGGAATAAAGGTGGGCTTAAAAAGAATTAATTATCTTATGTTCAACCCAAAATATAAACTAATTCAAAAAATTTATTCATTCCACTAGAGAATAAATGATGACTTATCCCTTTATAACCGAAGTTGAGTCGAACTTGTACTTAGACTTACGAATCCCCGTCTTTAAGATATCGTACATCCATTAATTATTTATAACACTCTGATTGCTTAAAATAATTAATCTCTTTAGTTTCTTAAGTAGTACCCTCAATTTTATTATTGTACTTGAGTTAACTCAACCTATAGGGTTTAGTACAATGAACCTTTTGAGCTCTTTAAGGGGACGTCATCATCCTAAACGGATACGATGACTTAATAAAGGTAACCAACATGATATACAGGAACTGTCACCACCCAAGATGCGGAGAATATTGAGTTATCTCATGTAACCCTCACCCATAACAAGTCAAAGTGATGGTCAGTACCTCTCATACTCACCTAAAACCTCATCGACATTTAGATCAATGTAAAGTCACCGAGATCTAGATTATTCACGGTGGTCAGATACAAGAACTCATCTCACTGTGATCTATCAATACGTCAAGATGTACCAGCATAGACAAGCAATCACATCAAGTTACTTTTTATCTATACTGTAGCCTATACCGATAACTTATCCTCAAGTTGTCATAACTGTGATCCTTTTTATATCTCAACTAGCTTAATCAATCATACAGGTTTATGTGGTTTTCTACACATTGTATGATCTAACTTTTGTATGAGATAAATGGACAATATATGCAACTAAGTAAATAATTTAGATAGGAGATTGGAATAGTGGTAATAAGAAACATTGTATACAAGCTCAATGATCGCTCACTTTTCTAATACGAAAAGGTGTAAGTATAGGGTAAGCGAAGTATCGTATCCACAGAGATTGTATCACGAAAACATAGAAGCTAGCTCAACGACAATTCATCATTATCCAAGCACAGAATAAGGGATGAGAGGTTTTGGGGCTTCGGAACTTAATCCAAAGCAGATTTAACCAAGCAGAAAATAAATAAAGCAATAAAATCACGGAAGATAACTATGAAGAAAGACTAACCCTAGGGATGCACCAATCCTATCCACAACGACGTTTATCCTGCTTATTATTAACCGTTTTAATCCGCATAAGACGGAAGATCACATATATAACCAACAACTTCGATTTCGACAATTGCGGCGATTGATTACTAATTTTCCCTATCACGATTCGTCTAGAGGAAAATAAGCAACTCCAAAAGGATCACTAAGAATATGTTTCCTACGAATATCATATCTCAGTTACGACTCAATTCGTATCATGCATTCAAGATCGATTGACAATTAATACAATTACGTCATTAACTGACAACTAGATATGCATCAAGATTGATCAGAAATCAACACATATAAATAAGCACCATGAATCATGAATCAATGCCTGGAAGGTAAATAACAATAGCAGGAATCACAACATATAGGATCGAATCATGCAAACCCTAGGATTAGAACAGAAAACTAGCCAGACATAATAAACGGAATAAAATACGATTTAACCATAAAAACAAAAATTAAATATATAAAACCCGTAGGGAAGCGTTGGATGAACAATGGTTGGTCTTGAATCCAATCCCAAGCGAACGAACGGAAAACAACGGAAAACGATCGGACAAAACGTTCCGATCGATAACGAAACGATAAACTAAACTAGAACAACGGAAAATCAATACTAGAATTAAACTAAATGAAGACTAAAGCTAAAGAATGGAAAAACTGAGGAAAAACTCTCTAAAACGTGTGCGGGCGAATGGGTCTCCTTAGGCAAGGGGTGTTGCCATATATATAGGCACACCCCAAACCCTAATTTTGCCTTCTGTCGCTCGGTCTCGCGAGCACTCCTCGCGGTCGCTAGGTGCGGTCGCGAGGTAAGTCTCGCGCGCGTCTCGCTCGCGGTCCCTCCTTGCGTTCGCATGGTACCTCGCGACCGGGCTAGCGGTCGCTAGCAATTCCGCACCGGTCGCGAGAAATCGTCCGGTGAGTTCTCGGCGCTAGGCTTGCTCGCGGCACGAGGTCGCGGTCGCTACTCCTCTGGGACGCCATTGGTTTTGCTCGCGACCAGCCTAGCGACCGCTAGCTGGTCGCTAGAAATCGACAGATTGTAATACTTTCTCGTGCGCCGTTCCTTGCTTCGATTATCAACATATAAACCTACAAAACGCGTCAAAGGAACACCCAAGAGCAGATCTTCTAGAAATAGATAAAACATTAAGAATCGATACATAAACGCACATTAAACAAGCTAAACTCATTTCAAATATCAACTATAAACGTAAAATGCGCTGCTACTCAAACCCCAAACTTAAAGCATTGTTTGTCCTCAAACAAAAATGTAATGAAAGACAAACGAAAGATCAACGAGCGTAGCAAAGAGGATAACCATTATAAGCCTCAGAAACATATTAATGCTCAAAAACATTAGCGCACATAACGACGTTAGCCAACTCAACACAAACAACCATCCAGGGAAAAAACTCATTTAATTCAACCCTCACAAAGGCATGTGTGTAGAATATAGAGGATACACTCAAACTCATAAAGAAATTAAGGATGTGTATACACTCAACGATCAATGCAATGCAACATCTTACCATAGGCTTGCCGTTTCTCTAATATCTCCACCGCGTCATTGTGTTCAAGGTAGGATAAAATATGGCTAAGTGACTCAAGAATATTCCAAGCACCACCATTTATACATTTCGACACATATGGACTTTGTCCATTTTCCTCTTCTCTCCCAACGTGCTAAATCAACGTTTAAAGCCACGTAGGTACCTATACTTTGATTAAAGACCCTTTATGCTCAACACTCATAGTGAACTTAACATTTTCTTTTCTTTTCTTTTCTAGAGTCGATAGGTTTAACTTTCACAACAAAGGTACTATTCTTCACCACGTATGTATTTTCTAAAAGAAACTTTTCTCGCCATAACTACATCAACATTTCAACCCTTTGATTCCCATATCCATCCTCACCTCCTATCATCCGGTTAATCGAAAGAAAAGTCTAATAAAGGCTCAAAGAAGGCGACAAATGGTATTTAACATCGGGTTAGTGTTTGGGTAAATATGTGGTTAACAAAGATGGCCTTTATCCTTTCCAAATTGAAACACATATTGCGGCCTCGACACGTAAGAACGGCAAGTTCTAGAAGATAATCATATGCACGATATCACACAATTAATGTAAACTATATCAAGATATGTATACAAGTGAAGCTCAAGTCTCACGGGATAAGCAAATGGTGAAAACAAGTCTAAGCCATCTCACGTCATTCATGCGTCATTTTCTAACATATCATGCGCACTATCATTAAATTTCACAAAAAATTCTATCGTCATTGGCCACATGGATTAACACACTTCACTTAACTAGTTGATCGACGCATACGAAAACGAAAAGAAAATGTAAACACGACAAAAGCAACCCAAACGAAAGACACGACAAAACACGAAAACAAAACAAAGAAAACGTTGGGTTACCTCCCAACAAGTGCTTAATTTAACGCCTTTAGCTGACCATTACTAACCTTTTTCAATCCGGCGTTTTGTGGCAATGGAAATCCTTCTCAACTCGTGGATCCTCCTAAACTTAGCATTTACGGATCTCCACCACCGACTATGGAAGGGCCCCCAAACTTGAACGAAACACTCGGAGTTCCATGCCGAGTCCACTTCTTCCTTCTCACGCCTTCCTCGATCGGTCGAGTACCCTCTAAACGCTAAACGCGTGCGCGGCAAGCAGTCATGATCGAAAGAATCTTACGCTTTCCAACGCCGTGTTGCTTGATGGCATCGATATGGAAATGTTGAGCTCCTCATCGTTAACACGAAACGTGAGATTGCCTTCCGCACATCAATCAACGCACGACCGGTTGCTAGAAAAGGTCTACCTAGGATTAGCGGTTGTTGTTTGAATTCGGAATATCTAAAATCACAAAGTCGGCGGGGAAAACAAAATCCAAATCTTACCAACACGCCTTCGACGATACCTTTTGGATATGTGACCGATCGGTCAGCCATCATCGATGAAATCTTCGCCGGCTTCATCTTTCCTAGGTGTAGCCGGTTGAAAACGCTCAATGGCATCGATTGATGCTCGCCCCCAAGTCGCACAAAACATTTGGAAAAGTCTGCTCGGCGATCTCGCACTCTAACGTGAAACTGCCGGGATCCTTCTGCTTCAGAGGGAGCTTCCTTTGCAAGACGGCACTGCATTCTTCGGTTAGGGTAATTTTCTCAAATTTCCCGCTTTCTTCTTGCTTGCAAGCTGCGTCTTTTAAGAATTTCATGTATCCCAAGATGTTTCGCAGCCGCTCAAAGAGAGGCAAATTTATCTCAACTTTTGAAAACCTCTTTGAAACGAGCAAACTCCTCGTCATATTTCGACTTGACAAGTCGACTTAAACGGACCGGAGGAGTGTACGTGCGACGATTAGCTTCGGGGGCACTCGCGGTCGACCTCGCGACCGGGAAGGTCGCGAGGTATCATTGCGCTGGACTCCGTCTTCGCATGCGAAGCTATGGGCGCGAGTCGCGACCGGTGTCTCGACAACATGCTCGCCGATTGCTCGCGGGTCGGCTTACGAGCACCGGGTCGCCGCGAACAACCGGCGTGCACACTCCGATGGCTCACGGTCAGGTGCGCGGACGCGTGCTCGATCGCGGGCTTCTGTGGTAAAATTTCTGGACTCCTCGCGATCGGGCTCGCGATCGCGAGCTCGGTCGCGAGTTTCTGCTCCAGTGTGCTTTCATGCTCTTCTTCCTCGGTAGGGCTCGGGTAAGCTTGTCCACTCCTCGTCTGGATGGAGAAGCATTGACTCTTCGGGTTCACCTCCGTATTACTCGGAAATTGGCCCGTCTTTTGTAGTGCATTCACTTGTACGGCTATTTGACCAATTTGATTTTCCAACATCTTCATATGCTTCCCCATAACCGTCACAGTGGACTCCAAATGATTTATCTTCTACCCGATGTTGCTTATGAACGAATTCTGATTCGTTGCCAATTGTTGGTTACTTACAACCAACTGCTGCATCATGTCTTCGAGACTTGGCTTCCTCGGCTCTTGAATTAAACCATTCTGAACGGTGAAGCCTACCGAGGTTGTTGGAAATTCGGATGATTCCTCTGATTGATGTGGCTGACGTTCTCTGTCTCAATCTGACTCTTCAAAATAGTGAACTTCTTCATGAGATCGCCATATTTTGAATCACTCAACAACAATGCTTTGAACAATGGCGTTCTCCGTTGGCCATTGATAGCTGTTGCGAGCCATCTCCTCTACAATACGGCTTGCCTCGTCTACTTGTCGGTTCAATAAACAGCCCCCCACCGACGCATCCACCATGCTCCTCGTCTGCCATGTCAGTCCACTGTAGAACTGTGTGATTTGTTGCTCCTTGGAGAACCCATGTTGTGGGCATCATCTCAATAGACCTTGAATCTCTCCCATGCCTCGAATAATGATTCGTCATGGTTTTGGCAAAATGAGAGATTTCGCGATGATCTTCGCGCTTTTGTCGGTGAAAGTATTTCAAAGAAACTTCGCAAAGTTTCCCCAAGTGTCGATGCCGATTCGGTCCAAACTCTTGAACCAATCTTTCACCGGTCACAAGGCGAAACCGAACATGCGCATCCGGATCGTGTCTTGTGGCACCCCATTCATTTGATGGTGTCACAAATATCGAGAAAAGTCTCGAGATGCGCATTCGGTTCTCGTGACTCCTCCCCAAACCGCTCTCCTGGACCATAGTGATCGGGCGGTTTTAGCTCAAAATTGTTTGCATCTACGTGGGCCCCAACCGCCTCCTTGGAACTGTTCGGTGGGATGTCGGTACATGTGATTTAGAGGTCTTTCCTCTGGAGCAGGGACAATGATTCCCATATTCGCCATCTGACGCTGCATCTCTGCAAAGTCAGCTAGCATGCGTGCAACTTGCTCGGGAGGAATGCCCCCGTTCTGTGGATTGGCTGCCATTGCAGCCCGTCTCTTCTCTCGTCCTCTTCTCCTTAGAGAGCTTTCGATCTCGGGATCTAATAATACTTCAGGAGGTCCCTGAGATCTTGTACGCATAAACCACCTGAGAAAAGAGAGAATTTAGCACTGACAAAAATAAATAAATATAATATAATATATATAACTTGAATTAATAAATCCAAATCGTCAAATTATTCATATGCAATCTTAACAATCCCCGGCAACGGCGCCAATTGATCGCTCACTTTTCTAATACGAAAAGGTGTAAGTATAGGTGTTTAAGCATCGTATCCACAGAGATTGTATCACGAAAACATAGAAGCTAGCTCAACGACAATTCATCATTATCCAAGCACAGAATAAGGGATGAGAGGTTTTGGGGCTTCGGAACTTAATTCAAAGCAGATGTAACCAAGCAGAAAATAAATAAAGCAATAAAATCACGGAAGATAACTATGAAGAAAGACTAACCCTAGGGATGCACCAATCCTATCCACAACGACGCTTATCCCGCTTATTATTAACCGCTTTAATCCGCACAAGACGGAAGATCACATATATAACCAACAACTTGAGCACGACAATTGCGGCGATTGATTACTAATTTTCCCTATCACGCTATTCTCTAGAGGAAAATAAGCAACCCAAAAGGATCACTAAGAATATGCTTCCTACGAATATCCTATCTCAGTTACGACTCAAGGCTTATTCGTATCATGCATTCAAGATCGATTAACAATTAATACAATTACGTCATTAACTGGCAACTAGATATGCATCAAGATTGATCAGAAATCAACACATATAAATAAGCACCATGACTCATGAATCAATGCCGGAAGGTAAATAACAATAGCGTGAATCACAACATATAGGATCGAATCATGCAAACCCTAGGATTAGAACAGAAAACTAGCCAGACATAATAAACGGAATAAAATACGATTTAACCATAAAAACAAAAATTAAATATATAAAACCCGTAGGGAAGCGTTGGATGAACAATGGTTGGTCTTGAATCCAATCCCAAGCGAACGAACGGAAAACAACGGAAAACGATCGGACAAAAACGTTCCGATCGATAACGAAACGATAAACTAAACTAGAACAACGGAAAATCAATACTAGAATTAAACTAAATGAAGACTAAAGCTAAAGAATGGAAAAACTGAGGAAAAACTCTCTAAAAACGTGTCTGGGGCGTAATGGGTCTCCTTGGGGCGCAAGGGGGTGTTGCCATATATATAGGCACACCCCAAACCCCACTTTGCCTTGCCGCTCGGTCATGAAAGCACTCCTCGCGGTCGCTAGGTGTGGTCGCGAGGTAAGTCTCGCGCGCTCGTCTCTCGCCATGTCCTCCTCGCGCAGATGGTACCGCGACCGGGCTAGCGGTCGCTAGCAATTCCGACCGATCGCGAGAAATCGCCCAGCGAGTTCTCGGCTAGGGCTTGCTCGCGTGCACGAGGTCGCGGTCGCTACTCCTCCGGACGCCATTGGTTTTGCCTCATGACCAGACTAGCGACCGCTAGTCGGTCGCTAGAAACCGACAGATTGTAATACTTTCTCGCAAGGTTCCTTGCTTCGATTATCAACATATAAACCTACAAACGCGTCAAAGGAACACCCAAGAGCAAGATCTTCTAGAAATAGATAAAACATTAAGTATCGATACATAAACGCACATTAAACGAGCTAAACTCATCTTCAAATATCAACTATAAACGTGTAAAATGCGCGTTTATCACTCAACCAATCTACTTTTAGTATACAAATCCAACATTAGGGGAATACACAAGTTAGGTAAATTTAAAACTTTTTTCTTTACACATACTAATTGGCTACTGATGTAGTAGTTGGTCAGATAACTGTCAGTTTAGTACTGTTGGCAGTACTGCTTATTAGTTCAGATAAGTGAAGTTTGCTACTAAGTGATATCAGTTAGCAAACCTACTGACTGCTAAGATAGCTGATAAGTTGGATCGATAAATGATGTGCATGTGGAATATGGTGGTTACTGTGTTTGCCTTACTGAAAACCTTAGACTGATTCGAAACACTTAGCCAAATATTGCTTAGTCAATTTTCAGTTATATCTCTTAAGTATCAAATTGATACTGATAAAGAGTTTTAAACTATATTGTGTTGTTGAATGCTGGGGATGACAGCTCAATAATATGTAATATAATTAACAACAATAAAAGTAAATAACATGTTGAATTTTACGTGGTTCTGATAGATCGGCTCCTACGTCCACAGATTGATTGCTCAGTCAATCCACTAACTTCGGATTGGGTCTTGTTTACAAGTATAAGAGTAAACCTAGATATTGAGTTCACCTTACAATATCCCTTCTCACTTGGTGTTCCTCCTACGTTTTCGGGTGCTAGGAAACTTTTTACTGCTTACGGGTGCAGTCAACCTAACCTCTAGCTTACGGGTGCTAGATAACCAAGCTTTCAGCAACTAATACTTCGTTGCTTACTTATCCAAACTTCTACACAACTTTTTTGGGGTTTGTAGAGGGGTTTCCAACTAAGATTCTGAGTTGACACAAGCATCAAACTCAGTATGTCTAGGATTAAGATAAATAAGATGGATATCCTAGACTTAAAGAAATGTACTGAAATCTCGAGCTGATAAGTATATGTGAGCTCTTGAAATTTACTGATAGCACTGTTAACTTCCTTTTTCGAAATCGATGTTTGAATATTCTTGAACTTGAGTTTTGGATGCTTTGAGTATTCGATTTTGTAACATTTCAGTGACCTACAAAGGTTGGATTCTACGCATATTTATAGAGAGAAAGATGAATAGTGTCGTTGGAGGGAGCACTAATCATATCATTCTATTTATGTGAATTCTTCTCGTTGAGAATCCTCGTATGTTGTTGTCAGGGTCCGCATCATCGTACACTGTAGCTCTGCAACTCTAAAAAGGTCTTCTGGCATATGAGGATCTTCTGTAGATACGCTACTACATGTGTTGAGTCAAACACTAAAGGCTTAATTTATTCCCTGTTTCTTCAGTTGAGTTGACTTTGTGTTTTTTCAGTGCATTAACTTCAGGTTGGGTCAGTCGAGAGTGCTCCGTCTTTCATCAGCAGGCTGGACTCTCGTCTTTTATCAACTAGGTAATATGAATCAGTTAGATGCTTTCAGCTCGATGTAGATATAGTCAGCTTTGACCTTTAATCAGTCAGCTTTGACTCGGTATCACCAGCATTGACTACTTGTCAGCAGCTTTGACTATAGCTCAACAGCTTTGAATTTCAGACGCCAACTTTGACTCCTGGTAGACAGCTTTGGCTCCTCAACATGGCAGTCATCTTCTGGTATGACACTTGGTTATATCCTGACTTCTCCATCTCTTTAGTGCCGAGTCTCAGTCTTCATTCTTCAGACTCCAATCTTCCGACGTCGGTCTTTGGTCTTCTGCTATACTCCAGTAGCTTTTGTTGATCAACATCGCTATATTTTCATCTTCAGACATCAGTTGGCCTTCCTTCAGTCTTCAGTCTTTAGTACGCGATCCATCAACTGAGTTTTTATCAGTTGTGCTGATACTGATACTCCTATCCGTAACACTGGTTTCAGTACTGTTCGAACTCCTTCAGTCTTGAACTTTCTAAGCTGGTAATTCTTCTGCTGAACCTTCAGTACGGGGATTCGTGAAGTCTAAGAGTACAAGCTCGACTCAACTTCGGTAATAAAGTGGAAAGTTAGCATTTATTCTCTAGTGACATGAATGAATGTTTATGAATTAATTTATGTTCTGGGTTGAACATAAGATAATTAATTCATTTGAAGCCCATCTTTATTCCTTGCATTTGATCCATGGGCTGGCCCATCAAGGCCTGGTGCTGCTGATAATTTTGCCCCTCACTAATAGAGTCAAATGATATTATTCTAGATATGATTTATCTAAAAAGATATGATTATGTTTATTAGATATGCAGATATCCTATCCAAATAGGATTCTACGGTTGTATTATAAATACAAGGTGAGAGAAAATCAGAAGGATCTGTGTTATTTTCAAAAAATTACAAGGAAAAATTAGGAGGTGAATTTTTGCAGTATTCTCCATAGATTGCTCTCACTCATCATTGGAGTTTTGACAATTGGGATACAGTCCAGAAGATCAAAGCACGAGTCTTGATCATCATATTTTCGAGAAAATCCCAGGTAAACACGAGTAAACACCAACGTGTTGCAATTAATTATATAGGTGCATGTTAGGTATATAATCAATGTATGGTGAACTAAACATCCAAGATAGATCATCGAGAGAGGGTAAAATCAGATTTTCCTACAAACATAAGATAATTAATTCATATTAAGCCCACTTTATTCTTTATATTTGATCATTGGATTGGCGCCCATCACGGCCTAATGCATAGTAGATTTTCGGCCACCCCCTAGGAATTTCACTGGGATTGTGTTCTGATAATTATATTATTAATTTAATACATCTCCTAGTCTAAATAGAAATTATCTGATATTATAAGATATCAAAAGGTAATTATTCTAGAAAATAATTATCTTCAGAGAAGAAGATAATTATTATATTTATTAGATGTGCCACAGTCCTATCATATTAGATTCAAGAGAGAACATTATAAATACATGGTATGAAAAAATCAGATTATTTTCCTTCTCATATGTGATTTTTGAAAATCACACACATACCTAGGGGCGAAAAATTTGTTGTGTTCTCCATAGATTATTCTCACTCAGTATTGGAGATCAGGCATCTAGGACACAGTCCTAAATATCAAAGCTATAGTCAACAGTTGATCAGATTTGTCAGAAATTTATAGGTAAACATGAGAAAACATCTATGTGTTGTAATTAATTATATAGAAGCATGCTGTGAATATAATCAATGTATGGTGAGTTAAACATCCAAGATAGATCCTTGGGAGCACGAGTGAATTCAAATTTCCCATCAATGACCTCATAACCCATGGAAGGATGATCTTTAAGAAAAGAGAGATATGAAGTCAATTCCCAAGTATAAAATAAGGAATTTCTAATGAGTAAGAAATTTACCCGTTCAACAGGTTCATAGATGTAGGAGGAGTTTCTTCAAATTACGTTAAAACTTGTTGTTGTTGTTGTTATTGTTATTGTTATTGTTATTGTTATTGTTATTGTTCTATTGTTTACTTTCTGCTTTGCATATCTGACAAACAACATCTCATTAGTCGACTCACGTTCAATCTGATAGATCTGCATAAATCTAATGCCTGCTTGAGAATGAGAATGAGAAAGCCATTAGTGATTACCAATGTTCCTAAGTACGAGAATGAGAAAGTCATCAGTTCAACCACTTTACAAGTACACATCACAGTCAGAAAATTATCTTGTTGATCGATTGTTCTAGTCATTAGAGATATCACTATTTGACTTACATACAGTCTTGAAAGGCTAGAAAAAACTTGCAAAATTTCCAAAAAAAAAAGTTCTGTCAATTGTATTTCCTCTATAGACATGATACCTTCATTCAAGACCTTATACCTTCATTCAAGACCCACCTTAATCATGTCATTTAAAAGACTAAATCAAACGAACTAGGTCAATTACTTTGCAGGATATTCCAATAATGTTGAAGCTTCCTCAACCACTTTTTACTAGCGTTATTCTGAAAATTAGAAAAACTATAAAGGCTATTGTACAGTAGATAAATTTCAGGACATGGTACAATTTTTAATGGAGATAGTCTCTTGTATATCCGTCTGTTCATGCGGACTTTGATATTTTTTTTCAATGTAAACGATAATTGATACTTTTTCTTTAATGTAAATGATACTTTTTTAGCGTAAATGATATTTTTCTTAATAACAAATGATACTTTTATTCGTACGCACGGTGCGGACGGATATACATGAGTTTTTGTGTTTTCAATTAGTAGATCCTTTGGTAATCAATGACATTAGAATCTACGTAATTTTCCACAAGATGATCTACAAATACGTACTATGCAGTACATGATGTCTTAGTACGAAAATAAGCAATTATATGTACTTGAATGTGTAATTAGTATAGGTGAATGGAAAATGTAGAATTATATGTAGTTTAAATGTATAATTTTGTACGCTAACTTGCAATGCATATCTCTTTTATTTATTACGTTGTACTTTATCATTATAATAAGCATCGAACCTATTTATAATTATGCATTGTCAATTAGTTATTGGACCATCAATTTTACATATGATTGTGATTAGTTTACTAAACTGATAATTTTAAACTATTATTTCACCTTCCACATGTCATGTGCAATTTTCTTTCTTTCTAGGCTTTTAGTTTTTAATTTTACTACGTTTTTGTAATGTGCACAATTTTTAATAATAGGTCTATCTAATATGATTCTATCGGCATTATAATCTAAACTAGTAACCCGTCGAGTTTCGACGGGAAGTCACTTTATGTGTTGATTTATAATCACTTTATTTGCATTTCTAATAATAGTAAATGAAACAGTATTTGTATGAGGACAATGCGTCGGTATCTGACCATAGATCATTAAAGTAATGAATTTCCGAGTTTCGACGGGAAGTCACTTTATGTGTTGATTTATAATCACTTTATTTGCATTTCTAATAATAGTAAATGAAACAGTATTTGTATGAGGACAATGCGTCGGTATCTGACCATAGATCATTAAAGTAATGAATTTACTGTAGATCTTTAAAGTAAAGAATTTACTGTAGATCTTCACGATCAAATAACTAAAAATGATTTATATTTTAATGTTAAGATTTTCTTATATTTGATCCAATTGCTATTATATTTCATTGATTTCGATGAAGAATCACTTTACATTGTAATTTATAAATAGAAATTTAAGAAACAACTCCATACTTGGCTATGGTACAGTAACATTAAGTTGGTGATCGTGATTGAAATTCTTTATTGTGGCGGAGCACAAAAAATATCCGAAACATTAAGGCTAGAGTTTAGTCACCGTACCTATCTAGAATGTATATACTTATGTTCGCCTGAAATTCTATTAAAAATAATTTTACTACTTGATCTCGTCTCAAAATTTTACAATAATACTCGCTAATTATCAATTCTTGTTTCAATTTATAAATATAAATTTTTACAATAATTATTTATCCATCGCAATAACAATTAAAACATCATAAAGTAAACATTAATAATAAATAGAACAAATAATAAGAGATTAGAAAATATAGAAAATTCTATGTATACATATGGATTAATATTCAGACCTATTTAGATTTCATATATATACTCAAACATGTCTCATACTTGATTTAAAAAATTATTTTACTGCTTGTTCTCATTCTAAACCTGCATAGTAATATACATCAATTATCCAAAATCATTTAATTTTATAAAATTTTAAATAATTAAATATAAATTATTACATTAATTAGTGTATGGAAGAGAAATATAATTTACCTTTCAGTTTGGTGTATGATATAATTCAGATGCCTTTTGATTATAATTTCTAATATAGTAAACATGCATGCACAATAGTTGATTTATGTACATACAATACTTGACATACATAAATGATAACAAATCATGTCCATTAGATTTGGAAACCATACAGTTATTTTTTAGTGTGCATCTGAATTAGTTATATGCACATTTTTGCATATAATTGTGCATTTGTGCATTTACAACATAATTTGTTCATTGAATATGAAACGTTCATATTGATTTATCAATGATGGATATTTTTAAGCATGTTTACACTATAAGGAGTGTCCACACATAATCTATCTCTCTCTCTCTCTCTATATATATATATATATATATATATATATATAGAGAGAGAGAGATCGATTTCACTATTTTCGTTAACTTTGTATATTATCAATTAAAAATTGATTTGATGATGATATGCATTTTATTTTTAGATAAACATATTTTTACATATCTTCATTCATTTTATAAAATGGATCGATTGGTTGGATTAAAGCTTCTAATTATATAAGGAAAATGTCAATTATCATTAATTTCATATATAACGGTTGGATTTATTGATTAGATAATAACTTCTAATATATGATAAATTTTGGAATTAAGAATGAAAAATGTGAAATTTAAAAAATTAAGAATGTAAATTCGTGGGATTGCTACATAGGATTGTGGATGAATGAGGTGATGAGAATATGTTTTGCTATTATATATTTAATTTAATTTGATCAAATTAACAGTTTATTTACTGTATTATTTAATAAGATAAATATTTTGGATATATCATATAAAAATATGAACATGAATCGATACATATTTACTAAGAAAAACTATTATTTTAAAACCAAAATATAAAAATAGATTTAGGTTTTGAATATGTGAAGTCTTATAAAAATTAATGTGAGTTTCGAGTATTTTATTTATTTATTTATCTTGGTTTTAAATGGATTTATATAAAAATTTCATATGTTTATATAATGTATCCAAAGTAATTATCTTATTAAATATTGCAGTAAATAAACTATTAGTTTGACCAAATTAAATTAAAAAAATATATATTTATTTGGTCAAATTAAATTAAATAATAATATCAATCACTCCACCAATTAAATTTGAAAATTTGATTAAAACTTAGAGAATATAAATATCCTTTTATATAGGTTCTCATTTGGCTATGTTTCATAAAAAATCAATATGGGGATGTATGTTATCATTGAAAATTTTGGAATTAAGAATGAAAAATGTGAAATTTAGAAAAATAAGAAGGTAAATTTGTGGGATTGCCACATAGGTTTGTGGATGAATGAGATGATGAGAATATGTTTTGCTATTATATATTGATTGGTATTACAGTATTCTATTTCGGTCTATGCCAAGAAAGACAGTTATCACGTTCTTATGCAATTCATGGAGATTTCATAGCTGCTATTTTCGATGGACATTTGGTAAATTTCACGTTCTTATGCAATTTAGGGTTATAGTCAATATGCACTGAAGATAACGATTACGGGTTCCCATTTATGAAAAAAAATGACTATGGTCTGTAGATTTACTACCAATTAGTCCGTAGTTAATCATTCATTCGAAATCATACTATCTCAAATAAATACAGTTATTTGAAACATAAATTTAAATTTAAAATTTATTTCCACTAGTCATAAATAGAACACCATAATTAAAAATGATTTTGGAAAGCACAGTAGATGTGGTCTCCTGTGCGGACGTTCGTATATGCAGACTTTGATACTTAATTTTTTATCAGTGCAAATGATACTTTTTTTTACATGACACTTTCTAATTATATGGTAAAAAATAAATGATATTTTTCTTAAAAAATGATATTTTTGTCGTCCGTACAGACAAATGTACATGAGTTGTTGTGAGCACATTATATGCCGTTTCCATCAATCTTCCACATGAATGACCGTTAACGCAAATGCAAATGTTCTCCAAAGTCTCCCACTTGTTATTGTATCAAAATATATAGTTTTTGGCTTTCGACATTCCTTATTATAATGTTATCGTATTTACTCACTGCTCGGTAAATGTGATGTGTTGTATCTGTCAGCTTTTGTGTAAATCATGATAATAACATGCGTACAATAACAAATGATATCGTTTGTTCTCACGTTGAACTTATTAGCCTTGGACCATTATTGGACTCATAAATGTTTTCTAATTGAATCGATCACACTTGTGTACCTAGTTTCATTAAAAAGCATAAAAACCGTGCTGTCGTAGGATTGTCGACAACGATTTTAAGGATTCAACAATCTATTGTTTTTGTTTCTTGCATATCACAAGACCTGTCGACTGGGATAGTTTTGAAGCTCCATTAATGCCAGTAATCAGTGGCGGAGCTACATAGAAGCATGGGTAGATTCAAGTCCCCGCCAACTCGTTTTTATTTTGTTATTCAAATATAAACAATCGTCGAAATTATTACCGTTAACTCATGCCAACTGCAGTGAATGAAAGGAGTAATTGTGCAATAAAACCCCCCATTTGGAAAATCCTGGCTACGGTGCGTTTCTTTTGCACTATCTCACCGGAGCTAATGATAGTCGGTGAAACATTTTCGGTTGGCCAATTCCCCCAAACACGCTTCCGTGCCTTCTAGAATGAAATTGTTTGGTTCTGATTCTGTTTAGTTCTAATATTGCATATTTTTCTTGATAGCATGTTTTTGTTGAATTATTATAGCATCTTTTTCTTTCTTTAAATTTCGGGTTTATAATAATGAATATATTATTTATTTGAATGGAATTATTTCTTGTGCCACTATAGATTTATTTTCTTTTTTTTAGATACCGTGTTGACATACTCGTATTTTTCTTTTCATTTTTGTTATAAAATTATATTTTATTATTATATTAAATTGGGCACTGTAGTATTTTTTCAAAAAATTAATGGCACATCTATTATTTTTATTATTATTTATTAAATAAAAGGTTATAAATAAAAAATGCGGCTGAGTATAGAATTATCATACTCCCTCCATCCCCTAATTTTCTTCCTAGTTTTTCTTTTTGGCACGTTCCCCAATTTTCTTCCTATCTATTTATCGAAACTATCTTTCCAACTTTACCCTCAATAAAATTCTTTATTTACACCTTTTACCACCCATGGTCCACCACTATTTCTCTTTTTTTATCCTCAACAATCTATTTATTTACACCTTTTACCACATATGCCCACCACTAACTAATTTAATATTATATTAATGTGGAATCCTTATTCAATTCATAATACACTTAACATTTTCATTAAAATTAGCACCAAAGATTTCTAAGAAGGAATTTTGGGACGGAGGGAGTATAATATTATAAACTATATAAACACAAGTCTAATTATAAAATAGGCTCATATATTAAAGAATAACAATGTCTTTTTTAGCCCATAGATAACTGGACCTAAAAGTTTCCATAAATTTCTTAGCAAGCCCGACTTTATTCAGTGAAACAGCACCAGAGGATGGCTCACCTACTGCGGGCGCTCTTTCAGTGGCCACGGTGGCGCCACCGTCGCAACACCTTCTCTCGACTCTTCAGCTTCCATTCATCTCCAGCACGCTCCACCACTAGTCTTCCTTTCTTCGCATTCTTGTCCACCACATGCCGCCAAGTTCATTTCCGCGCACGCGCTCCGAAAATGCACGATATTCCTCCCCTCTCCGACGCTAATGAGAGCGGCGACGAATCGTCTGATGGAAGCGATGTAAAGAAGAGCCGAAACGAGAGAAAGAGGGAGGCTCGGCGCGCGGTTCGCTGGGGTATGGACCTGGCCAACTTCTCTCCATTGCAAATCAAGCGCATTCTCAGGTGAATTCGCAAATGTTTTTCAAACTTCTTTGAACTGTACAGTATGCCTAGGAGAAGCTCGGCATTTGACTCTGTTTCTTTCCTTTTATCCTCTTCTTTTTCGTGTCTGTTTTGGCAGTGTGGCTGACCTTGAGCAAGAGGTGTTTGAGGCAATTATGGTAGTGAAGGTGATTAATTAGTGTCTTTTCTTTCTTTTATTGTTGGCGGTTAATTCATTTTATCTGAATGAGTTGCCTTGCTACATGTTTTGATTTGCTTTGTTTTGGTGTGTTAATGAAGATAAGATGTTTGATATTTTGTCACAGAGACTTGGCCGTGATGTTCGGGAAGGAAAGCGCAGACAATATAATTATATAGGTAAGAAAGAAGTGAAATATATCTTTGTCTATTATAGAGATAAAGAAGTAAATTTGCTAGTTATGTGAGATATGAGGTTTACCTGATTGGCTTTCCGATCCTTCTCACTCAAACTCCTGAATTCAGTTCACAGTGATACAATAACCTTGTTCATATGCCACATTATGTCCCTGATCAGATGGTGTTAGTTTATCGTAGGGTGGAGAATGTTAGATGATTTCTGTTGTCATTGGAACATATTTTCATCTGTTTCATCTCGAACATGTATTTTGTAAATTTATGCTCATATTATGATTGATGCAAATGGTAGGAGGACTTCTACGGGGAGTAGAGCCCGAATTAATGGATGGTTTAATTCAGGCGATAAAAGATGGGGACCAGAGTAAGTTTCAAGATTTATCGGGTACAGAATTGGCACTGGACAATGACGAAGAGGCAGAAGAAGAAATTTCAGAGGAGGAAGAAGAAGAGGTATGAATCAATGCGACTCAACTGCTGTTAGCTTTATAATAAATTAATAATTTTTTTTCAAAAGGTGGATAGCCAAAGGATCCCACATCATTTGATTCTTGTTATCATAATGTAGAGATGGAGACACATATATAATTTTCAATTTTTTCATAATACCAGTGGAATCCTTCGTGCATCTTTATGCTAATTAGAAACAAAATTGGGCTGCAGTTCTAAACAATAGTCGTAGTTTTTACATGTTTTGTCGTCTCACTGACCAATGTAATAATCTTATTGAAGGGTTGATAGCCAAATAAGCTCATGAGTTTTGTTTGCTAGATTTTGATTCTTGTTATTTTTCATTCATTAAGTAGAGAAAAAAGACACACACATAACGTACATATTTAATATGTCAGCAGTTCTGATCAATATCTTTTAAAGACAATTTGCTCCCTAACTGATATCTACAAAAACCATTATACCTTTTTTCCTTTAGCTGTTCCCCTGGTATTTTTTTTGATATCAAACTGTAAGATTTCCTTCTAGTGATAGATCCTGGATGATAAATTTGGGTTGATAACACACACAGTTAATTAAATTATGATACATGTATCAAGTTATAGTACTGATACTAATGTGTATCGAATGGGTATTAAACTTATATTTTGTAAAAAATTGGGTACTAACCATTAATTTGTATCAAAATGGCTACTTGTAATTTGAATTGTATCTTTGGTAGTTCTATCTCAAAATTTTGGAGTTGCTAAGACTAGGTTGATTTTGCTATGTCGTTTCCCACTCAAGTTTAAAAAATACATTTTTGGCCAATATTTGTCCCCTATATTTAATGTTTTCTTTTCTATTGCTAATTTCATCATTCACTAGTATTTTCCATTTATGGTAATTACAAATAAGTTCTCAAATCTCTAAAGTCCTCAATTAGTTTTATTTTACTTGAAAAATAATTTGTAAAGTTCTCAATTGAGTTAATCCCTAAATTTACGTTTTTAATATATATTTCCTTCTTACCTACTACTCTCTCTCACCCTCTCCCCTTCCCTGACTGCATGATAGAGCAAAAACACAATTGGAAAGCAAGACTAAATCTATAAACATTTGATGGGTTTGGTTTAGTGCAATGAAACAATCTAATCCCATCTCTATTGAAACCTTAACTCATGGGTATATTAGTCATTACAGAAGCTATGATTTCTGCAAAGCATGCTTATGAAACATAATTTATAGCCCAAATGATTGTCTCCTGATATTTCCAGTTCACGTCTTGATCTTTAAAGATTTTTTCTGTTCATTTCTGGATGAGCTCGACTCAAGTATGCTTTCTTGACTATCAGTTGTTGGATAAGTGTAATATTTCTGTCACATGTTTATTAGGGATGATTATATTCTACAGTTGTCTTGCTTCACAGGATTCCAAAAATATGGCTGTTGTAACCAGATGGCTTGATGGCCTAATTAATAAAGATTTTGACATTACCAATGAGATTTACTCACTTCGAGAGGTCGACTTTGATCGTCAGGTCAGTTTGGTTATAGAATATGTGCATGATTGAAGAGTATGGACACATCATGATAGAGTGAAGACAGAAGAATGGAAGAAACGTAAATTGAAAGATAATTCCTCCAAGAGGAAATCAGAACAAGATGTTCTGCCACAGCGTTAATCCGCTAAACCAATAAAATTCTCAATAATCTCAACTCAGCAGGAAAGGAAATATAAATACTAAACCCTACTAAGGCCCATGCATAAGGCAAAGGCCCGTTAATCAATTAAAAGACAGAACTGAATCAATTAAATAAAATAACTATTCTGGCCCCTGGCCCATCAAATGGCTGCTGCTGCGTTCTTGAATCGGCGCCGGGTGTACACTTTTAATCCACCCGGCGCTGCTCCATCAATTGCCCCCGGCGACGAAACAGCCTTGTCCTCAAGGCTGAAGTTAGAAATTGACCGAGCATATCGCCACATCCACCCAACTGCTCTCCTCAACTCCTAAACCCAACCACTGAATAAGAACCGCTCTCTGTAACTCCATCACGAACCACGTTACGACGCCCAACACAACACTCGGAATAAACGGCGGTTCACCGCCAACAACTCGTCCGGCAAGGTAGGCGAAACCGGTGTTGCGCCCACACTGACTTTAGTAGGAGACGTGAAAACCGGGTGCACCTTTGAATTCTCCGGCAGCTTGAGACGGTAGGCCGAGCCGAGTCGGGCAACCACCTCGAACGGCCCCAGCGTGGGGCAAGCTTGACACAAGATGCAGAGAACAAACTCTTCGGCGATATGGACGAAACTTGAGATAAACCTGATCGCCTCTTTAAACTCCAAAGGCCGATGCTTATTTGCTTCGCACCATCCGCCTCCCGCACGCCGCAAATGGCCACGGAGTTGAGTAAGCACTCATCCTCTCATGAGCGAGTCTGCCACCGATTGCACCCTAATTTCCCGGTAGGAAGGGAACCAAAGGGAGGAGGTCGCCCATACACGGCCTCAAAGGTGTCATGCCGGTATTGACTGGTAACCGTGTTGAAACAGAACTCGCCCAACAAAGCCATCGCCCCAACTCTTAGGCCGCTCGGAAGCAAAGCAACGCAGATAAGTTTCAGGCACCTATTCATAACCTCGATTGTCCGTCGGTCTCGGGATGATATGTCGAACTCATTCGCAGCGTGGTTCCCGCTGTTTTAAATAGCTCGCGCTGTAAGGCACTTATGAAAATAGGATCGCGATCGACACTATCGATAACGGCATCCCATGCACCGCGCACCTCCTTTGCAAACAAATCAGCCACAGAACGAGCAGTAAATGGATGTCGCAAGCCCATGAAATGACAGTACTTGGAGAATCGGTCGACCACCACAAGGATGCAATCGAATCCGCCAGAGCGCGGTAACCCAGTGATAAAGTCCATGCTAATGTCATCCCAAACTTTAGTAGGGATGGGAAGCGGGTTGAGCAGTCCAGCAGGGCTCTTAGTTTCATACTTATTTCTCTGACACGCATCGCATGCAGCGACATACTTAGTGACAGACTTCATCATGCCTGGCCAATAAATAATGGCTGCTAACCGACGATAAGTCCGAAAAGCCCCCAAATGACCGCCCCCGGGGGTCGCATGAAATTCCGCTAGTAACTGTTTCGCCCAAGCAGAGTCCGGGGGAAGAACAACCCGCCCTTTATAGAAAAGTGTCCCATGTGAATAACTATAGTGCTTTGGCCTCTGCTGACCAGATTCCAGTGTAGCGATAATTTGCGACAATCGCGGATCTGCCTTCACCGCACCGCGAGGGAAAGCCAATCGACCCATCATGAATTGACACCGCCCAACTCTAGCTCTTCATCCCGTCGCGAGAGAGCATCTGCCGCCTTATTAGTCCGTCCTTCCTTGTACATGATCTCAAAGTCGAAACCCAAAAGCTTGGCAGCCCAATTTTGTTGTCTTTGGGGTGGTGAGCACAGGCGAGCAAGTGCTTTAAATCGCATTGATCGATGTGAACCACAAAACGCCGCCCATCAAATAGGGTCGCCCGGTCTTTGGACCAGCGAGGACAAGGCCATGAGCTCCTTTTCATATGCTGATTTAGAGAGTAAACGACCTGAGAAGCCCTTGCTGAAAAACGCTATTGGTTGTCGATCCTGCATAAGAACTGCCCCGATGCCCCGACCTGATGCATCACACTCGATAATAAAAGCTTTAGAGAAGTCGGGCATGCGTAGAACTGGAGCTGATGTGAGTGCCTTTTTAAGGGCTTGAAACGCATTTTCTGCCTCGACCGACCAACTCCATCCCTTCGTCCCTTTTTCTTTTTTAAGCAAGGCAGTCAATGGGGCGGCAAGCTTACCATAGTTGCAAATAAAACGACGGTAATAGCCCGTCAACCCCAAAAACCCACGTAACCCCTTGACAGAAGTAGGAGTCGGCCACTTCAATACTGCTCCAACCTTGCCTGGGTCCATCTGCACCCCCTTGCTGGAAACGATATGCCCCAAATATTCAACTTGCGATGCGCCTAAAACACACTTCTTCTTGTTAATAATTAAAGATTGGGCATGGAGTATAGTAAGTACCTCACGCATATGGAGTAAGTGTTCGGCCCAACTCGTGCTGTAAATCAATATATCGTCAAAAAATACTAGCACGAATTTTCGCAAGTAAGGTCGAAATATGTCGTTCATAAGACACTGAAAGGTAGCCGGTGCATTAGTAAGGCCAAACGGCATAACCAAGAACTCGTAATGGCCCGAGTGAGTGCGAAATGCTGTCTTTGGAACGTCCTCCGGTACGATTCTAATTTGGTGGTATCCTGCACGCAAGTCCAGCTTGGTGAACCACCTCGCGCCATGTAATTCATCCAAAAGCTCCTGAATGACAGGAATTGGATACTTGTCAGCCACGGTCACCTTGTTTAAGGCACGATAATCCACGCAAAATCGCCAGGAGCCATCTTTCTTGCGCACAAGCAAAACTGGACTGGAGTAGGGACTATTACTAGGCTGAATAATTCCCGCTGCTAGCATCTCAGCTACTAATCTCTCCATTTCATCTTTTTGCAAGTGGTTGTAACGGTACGGGCGAACAGACACGGGAGGTGTTCCCTCCAGCAAGGGAATCCGGTGATCATACTGTCGAGTTGGAGGCAGACCCGCAGGGGCCATAGTGACCGCCTGAAATTCAGAGAGCAGCTGCTCTATTTCTGCCTGCTCGCGCGTCGGTGGTAGTGTTTTAGCGGTGGCGGTCAGAGAGTTGGTCCCGTCCATGGCCCATAATAGCCACATTCCATCATCAGGCTCGAAAGAGCTAAGATCAGTGCGGACACAAGCTCGTCGGGTCAGAGATGGATCACCCTGTAAATACACCTTCTTCCCTTCAATCTCGAATTCCATCGTGAGCTTCGCCCAATTGGTAGTCACATCGCCCAATGTAGCCAACCAGGAAACACCGAGTATAACATCAACACTGCGAAGGATGAAGATATAGCAAGTAATATGAAATATATGATTAGAGATGAGGAAAGGCACTGCTTTACAAACTCCACGAGTGCGCACTGTCGTGCCATCCCCGAGAACGACTGAAAATTCTGATGTATGTTCCACCGGCAAATTCAGAAACTTAGCAACATGTTCAGCTATGAAGCAGTGACTAGCACCGCTATCCACCATGGTCAACAGTTGTTTGTCGACCACTCTACTGAATAGTTTCAAGGTCTTCGCCCCATCGAACCCATTTGATGATAATTTGGAGAGTTGTAGCTCTTGCAATTCTGTTTCGTGGTTCAGAATCTCCGTCTCTTTATCTTGCTGCTCTAGATCAATTGTCTCCTCCATGTCGTCCTCCGCATCCAAGATCACCATGAGTGATTTGGCAGCACACCTGTGCGTGGGGCTGTACCGTTCCCCACACTTGAAGCACTTTCCTTTAGCTATGTACTCCTTCTGTTGTTCTGGACTAAGTCGTGAGCTACGACCTCCCCGTGGACCAGACGATGCCGACGAGGAAAATTGAGTCCGATGTCCAGGTTGCTGAGACCCACTCATATTCGTTGGAGGACCATGGTAGGATGAAACAGATCGCGTGAAAGTTCCTGCGGTGAACCCAGTTCTCGATGGTATGTTGGTCGTCTTCTGCGATCGAGCTATTCGGCGTGCTGATCTGATGGCGGCGAACACATCAGTCATCTCGAAGTCCGAAATGCGGTCTCGGATAGCTGGTTGCAGACCGCCCAGAAACATACCTAACAGTTGCTCAGGGGGTAGGTCTGGGAGTTGGGCGATTCGCTCCTCAAATAGGGACAAGTAGTCTTCTAGTGAGCCGGTCTGACGGGTTACATGCATGGCCTCATAGGCGTTAATGGCAGAACTGTCACCAAAACGCTCTATCAGTTCCCGCGTAAATTGATTCCATGGTATAGCTGTCGAGCGGCGCAACACCCACTGCGCCCAAAACATCGAGCGGCCAGTCATGGCGATGAGCGCCAATTGCACCTTCTCCTCGGCTGGGATACGATGTACCAGAAAATATTGTTCGGCTTGGGCTAGCCACGCGATGGGGTCTGTTCCGTCAAACAACGGTAGGTCCATACGTGGAGTGCCGCTGCCTGTTTTCGAAGCAAAATTCCCAGGAGTTTTCTCCCCGCTGCCTGAGTCGTTGGATCTCCCGTGTTCTTTCTCCTCCGGTAGCCTCGCTAAAATAACAGCTAGGGTTTTCTGCATGTCCCCCACTGTTACCTCCAATC
This sequence comes from Salvia rosmarinus, assembly GCA_036937905.1. Classification (NCBI taxonomy): domain Eukaryota; kingdom Viridiplantae; phylum Streptophyta; class Magnoliopsida; order Lamiales; family Lamiaceae; genus Salvia; species Salvia rosmarinus. The sequence goes on along the minus strand of CM072815.1, from coordinate 53,701,263 downwards.
CTCCAATCGCTGCTTGTACGTCCACTATCGTCTTCTCTACCTCGTCGAGTCGCTCCTTTTGCGTCGCCATAATGAAATTCCACGCTCACCGCACCAATTGATAGAGTGAAGACAGAAGAATGGAAGAAACGTAAATTGAAAGATAATTCCTCCAAGAGGAAATCAGAACAAGATGTTCTGCCACAGCGTTAATCCGCTAAACCAATAAAATTCTCAATAATCTCAACTCAGCAGGAAAGGAAATATAAATACTAAACCCTACTAAGGCCCATGCATAAGGCAAAGGCCCGTTAATCAATTAAAAGACAGAACTGAATCAATTAAATAAAATAACTATTCTGGCCCCTGGCCCATCAAATGGCTGCTGCTGCGTTCTTGAATCGGCGCCGGGTGTACACTTTTAATCCACCCGGCGCTGCTCCATCACATCAACTCAATTGTCTGAGGTGGTAACTTTTCTAGTTGTTGTCCATGTCCTGTGGAGTTATATTCTATATGTTAAAGTGGCATAATAATGTTCTTGATTTTTCTTATTCCTTCGGTAAACTTGAAAATCACTAATAACCCCACTTAGAGGAAAATAAGAAAATAAAATCAAACAATATTTCCCCTCTTTCTCAATTCTTTCTCCTATAAGGCTATAACACAGCCACACACATTTAAAGTTCCTTGTATTATCTCTCAGTGCATCACATTTTCCAATACATTCATTTTCGAATTCTTCTCCCAAAATGTTTTCCTGGAACACTCAAAAGCAGTCGAAAACTTACTGACGTGCGCCAAGGAAGTCCTGGCAATTCAGACATGCTGCGAACTTAGCCTAATCAAGTCCAGCACCCTGACTTAACTGTAGAAGTCATTAAGCTTCTAGTAGTTTTTTTAATGATGTAGAAGTCAGATTCATCTTTATCTGACCATGAACTCCACCTTGTTCTTCCCTATTAAAGTAGCTTGAGGAGAAGGATAGCATTCTTTATTACGTTTCTTGTATCAAAATTTTCAAGAAAATGCTTGCGGGATTTGTTTGTTGACTTCTTTTACTTAAAATAAACTCTCGAATGTGCTGCTTGTGGATGTTTTGGCTCTTTGTTTGTTGACGTTAAAATAGGCAAAGTATTTAGAAAATCGAATACGTTTTAAATTTACTTAAAATAAACTCTCGAATGTGCTGCTAGTGAGTATGTTTTGGCTCTTTAGTTTATAAAATTCTCCACCCCAAACATATTGCTTTCTTCAAAATATTGATCTGTTACTGATGGTCTATAGTGTGCCCTCTATCATTATTTTTAGGAACTTCGACAATTGGTTAGGAAAGTGCAGTCTGCATCAGAACAGGAAGCCAGTTCACAAGAGACAGGAAAAGCAGAGGCTGCTCCCGCTGCCAAGGCACGAAGGTCTCTCACTCGTTTCCTCCAAGGTATTGCAGATCAACTTCCAGATAAGTAGAATGCAGGATCGTCACCTCTTTATCATTTTAGTTATTTGTACAAGTTCTCTCAATTTTTCGGTAATGAAGGTTGAAGGAAAACATTCGTAATCTTGTCCGTTGATAGAATAATAACGATAGAAGAGGTAATTTATAGTTGACTCTGTAGTGGATGATGGACTGCAAGAATGAAAGTGTTTCTTAGTGAAAATACCCACCTAATTGCTGGGGAATTCGTATCTTTTTCGCTATTTTCGTGTGGCTAATAGGGTTTCCCATGGCGTTTGGCAAAGTAAAGAAAAAGGCAGCATTAACACGGAGGGAGGGGTCCAAAATCTTTACAATCAGTTCAATTCTTTTTTTTGTAAGGGATATTCAGTTCATTTAATTGAATGTAAGTAGGGTTCTTTTTTGTTTTATATTTAAATTGTATTTCATACCTTTTCATGAATTATATGTTGGGTTTGTATACTGAAAGCAATTTCTTTTGATGCTTATATACAATATTCTCAATTCACTATTCTTTTCCTATATGAATTGTTAACCTATTAAATATGTAACTCCCTTTATCTCTTCATAAAAGTAGATAACATGGTGGTAGTAGATCATGGAAGATCATATGATTGCATTAACCTTATGAGATATAAACTAATATCACCATCGAAACAACTTAAGGATGAGTTATTGGTTTAGACTATAATCTAAACATAAAGTAGTATGTCTTGATTATTTGTCTATATTGGTACGTCTTCACTTATTGATAAGGATCACAAAGAGATGGGTTTTTCTATCTGACAGTAGTGAAAAACTTAGATCTCAGTGACTTAATATAATTTGTATCCTAATTAAATTATAGCTATATTGTAATATTCTTAACTTTTAATTAATAATTAATCGACGATTAAGATTAAACAGGGCATTGCATCCTTAATAAGAAAGAAAATAGATATGCTTATGATCTAGATTATATAATTTAGCTTAGTAAAATGAAATGTGATCGATAATTGAATTCTAAAGTTTTGGATAAAAGATTTTGTTTAGAAAGTTAAAATATTATGTCGATTGATTATTTGATCTTAATGATCAAATCAATTCTATAACTATAGGAAAGTTTAAATTTTGCTATTATATGTATTATATTTTCATGTTATATAGTAAGCATCATTTTATGAATGTAGGATTATAATGTGAGTGTTTTATTTCATAAAAGTCATGAAAATAAGAAATAAGTTATAAGTATAAAGTTAGTAGCATTAAATCTAATATTTATACATATTATATTATTAAAATTAGAATGGATATATATGAATGCTCTAGAAAAGAATGACTAAGCACATATATTAATTATGCTTGATGAACAAGTACATGCATTAAATAAGTTGATGAATAATCATGTAATAAATTAAATCAAAAATAAAATGAAATTTGCTATAAATATATCACCTCCATACTATTCAACATTTTGCAAAATCATCAAATTTTCTCCCTAAGCTCACGGCTACACACACTACACACACACTAGGATAAAGTTTTTTTTAAGCTATTCCTTTCTAATTTCTACATCTAAGCTTGATCTCAAAGTGGAAAAAGGTATAATTTTAACATTTCTTGAATCTTTAAGTTTAATTATTGTGGTATATATTTGTGAAAATATTGAGAATGTTGGTTGAAGAATTTTGTGTATTATGTGATAATTGTTGGTGAATATTGATGATACATGATGATATTGATGGTTTAATGATGAAATAATGAAGTATTGATGCTATAATTGTAAAGTTGTGTAGAAATTGAAAACAGGAGTTCATAATTTTTATATTAATGTGATGAAATATTGAAGTTATGTTGGAAATAAGTTACAATTATGTGTTTAAAACATGTTTATGTAGGTAATTTGAAAGAAAAGATAACAAAAATAAATTTAGAATATATAAGTATATTTTCGAAAATTTCGAAAATATAGGGAAGTGAATGTTGATTTTATTTTCTTCAATTAACTTGATATATGAGTTTAATACAATGATTTAAGCATTTTATGAATTAATTAGAGTTTTCTAAGTTCATATGTTGAAAATAAAAAATTTTAGTTTAGATGCTTAGTTGACATGTTTATGCTAAGGTTGATATATGCTATTATTATTGATGTTTAAAGTTAATATATGAAAGTTAAATGAGAAATTGAAAGAAAGTTGAAGAAAAATATAGTTTATGTATGTTGTAGGTTTTCGAAAATTACAAGATGAAAAAAGGGAAATTAAAGTTTCATGCTATTATATGTGAATCATATGGATTATAAACTTATTAGGTGAATAAGTACTAATGAAGCTTAATTAAGAATTTTAGAACTAAGAATGTGAAATGCTAAAGTTTGTGTACATAATTATGTTATAATGAATCTATGCTTTAAATAAGTTATAGTGTGTAATCTTAATTAATTTGAATTGATTTATAAACCGAAGAATATAATAGTAGTGAAATGAATGCCATTTAAGTGTGTTGATGACATATTGGTTCCTTGATAATGAAAAAGTTTAAGTTAAGTGATTAATTGAAGAATTATGTATAAATATTAAAGAAGAGAATATGAATTGAGTTCACTAATGTATAATTAGAAAATAATTATTAGTTGTTCCTTAAATATTTAAGTAAACTTGTAAGAATCGAACAAAATAAATATGTAAAGAAAGTTAATGAATAAAAGGATGCAATGACCCGAAAACTTAAAAAAATTCTTATAGATGAAAGTTTAGACGAAAGAGTCTAAACAAAACATAAGAGAAGAAAAGAGTGAATAAGAGGAAATTGATATGTGTTTAATGGATAAGAAACGCCTTTATATGAGTACTAATATTATTAAATAATCTAAGGTACGTTGAAAAATGGCAAGACGATTAAAGAGGAAGAGGAAGAAGAGAAAGGAAAGTTTATTAAGCTTACCGAGTAACTCAACAGGTGGGCTTTCTAAAAACTTATAGCACGTGCTAATTTATATTATTTCTTTATCTATTGCATGACATTCAAAATTATTGACTTGCCGAATGTTTGAGCATGAGCATAATGCATTACCTATCCACGGAAAAGAAAGAAAGAAAGAAAGAAAGAAAGAAATGATGAAAGAAAGAATGTTACCGACGTCGGGTATGGACCTTCGGGTCAAGGTGTTTGAGAAGGAGGCCTACTTCTCAACACAAAGAAAGTACGTGGATATGGGAAGAGAAAGATGTCTGCAGACAAAGACCATGCATGTTCATTTGTTTTAAAATTATGAAATTAAAAGCAAGTAAGTGTTTATTGTGAAAAACATGCACAAATTTTTCACTAAAACCCCTGTGTATGACAAAGTTATGGCAAGTCAATCTTATAGCTCTAAGAGCAAAGTTTTAAATGTTTTCGGCATGTGTCCACTGAGTGCTTATGTACTCACGCCCTGCATGTATTTCTAAACATGCAGGTTGAGCTGGAGCAGTGGAGATGGAATTGAAAAAGGAACACTGTGATTATCAGGGTTTTGGGTTCTATTATATATGTTCGAACCCTCTCTTGTTAGACCGTTGTTACGTATGCTTTGTTGTGACCGTTGAGATGGAACTCTTTGATATTACTTGCTGTTAGAAACCATTTTGATACTTGTTTGGTAATCGTGGATTGTAGTCGAACTCCTATATATATAACTTTTGTTATATGAAGTAGACTAGATTTGGTTGTATACTATAAGACTTGAGTAAGAATGTTGGAGTTGGATTTGTTATGATGTTATTTTGTTAAAAGTTCATCTTGAATCATGTTGGTGCTTGTGGTGTCTTGTGATTAAGTGAAACTTTGATGCTTGTTGTTGTAAATTGTTGCCCAGAGTTATATGTCCTCATACGTATAACTCAACTACCCTTTCTATTGCCATACTCTGACCTGACTGATTGTTATGTGAATGTCGTGATTGTGAAAAGAAAACTCCATTTTCGGATACAAGTTTATTGACGTTGATTATCCTATATCCGTCAATCCATTTATTCATTTGTCTTCATGAAAACGAATAACTTTGTCCTAATTGAAATCAATACATCCTTTCATATCAACTATTATTTTCTCTTCGTATATGTTTTTATGTCATTGTGAACTCTTCTTATAGTCATTAGTCTTAATGAGTTGTCAAGATTGATTAGTCAAAGCCTAATCTCTTGATTAAGAAGTTGGGCTGTGACAGATTGGTATCAGAGCTTCGGTTCTATTGGGTCAGTTAATATGTGAAGTTTGTTTTAATTCCTAATGTAATTAGAGTCAGTAAAGCACAGTGTTCCAAATCCATCTCCGCCAACCAGGTAAGTAAGATGAAATTTGTTATGAGTATTGAAAATGTTTTCATTAATTTTAGAAAGTTATTTGATAAAGTCATGCATTTGATAAAGACATGCATTTGACAAAGTCATGCATTTTGTAAAATCATGCATTTGATAAAGTTCTCCATATGATTGATAAGTTATGTATATGATAAGTGATGTGAAGTATATCTAGTAAAAGATGTTAAGTGCAAAATTATTAAACTGTGAACATTTAAGTACATTAAGATGGGGACATTTTTTTTGTGTGCGTGTGTTGGCCCAGTGGTAGAGTGGTTAATGCCCGAGGCCAAAGGTCTCGGGTTCGAGTCCACCGTGACGCGGCCTTTAAATTTCTGCATTAAATTTACCAAAAAAAAAAAAAGATGGGGACATTTTAGTTAGTATTTATGTTTTATTTTAGGATGGCAATGACTAGATCTACACCAAGAAAAAGTACAGCACCAAGACCCCTTACGATTGGACGAACGGATCTATTTTATGAGTATCGAATGGAAGAAGCTCAAAGCCTAGTAGAATTTCTGGATAGATTTGTTGAGCTATGGATGCAAGTTAGGGGAGTAGCTGTGACAGATCTGGATGGTATCATGCAGTTGGTACGAGTTTTACCCTCAGGATGGCAGTGGGCAGCTGTAGTTTCCCTAGACTACGTTGCTGAACATCACAATTTCACATAACTTCCGAATTTTGTAGATATTATCCGAAGACAATATCATGTCACCCAGAGTCCATCTCCTGGTAACTACCCTCCGGTGGAAGGTTTTGTTTTTGCCATCTATAATATTTTATCATCAGACATTTCCATTGAAAAGAATGAACCTCAGTATGACGTAGGCAAATCTAGTACTTCTGCTGTAGTAGATTCGGCCGTTTCTGAATCTTTGATGGAAACCTCTGACACTTCTTTTTATGAAGACCAAATTTGTAATATCCCAAAGTTTTAAAGCTTAATTACGATAATAAAAATCATAAATTAGGGTTTCATCTCGATAATTGAAATAGTAATTTATCGAAGATTGATTTCGACTATCCATGATACAAGGATTCTTATATCATCACTACTACAAAAATCAGTATAGACTACGCGTTTTATGTGTAGTGTATGTGCGTTCGTAGTGTAGAGAAAAGTGGTGTAGAGAAAATAGGCGCTCATACACCACGCTTTTTGCGTAGTCTATACCCACCATAGACCACGCCGCACATAGACTACGCTTTTACGCCGTAGTCTATACCCCATGCATCACACAAAATTTCGCACATACACCACGCTTTTTATGCGTAGTCTATACCCACCATAGACCACGCCGCACATAGACTACGCCACGCCGTAGTCTATACCCACAAACCACACAAAATTTCGCACACACACACGCTTTTATGCGTAGTCTATACCCACTATAGACCACGCCGCACATAGACTACGCACGCCGTAGTCTATACCCACGCATCACACAAAATTTCGCACATACACTACACTTCTCGAGCATAGTCTATATGTATTAACTACGGTTTTTGAGTTTATTTACTATGGTTTTAATGCCAAATTTACTACGCTTTTTCTATGACAATCGTAGTCAATTTAATAACAACTACGGTTTTTCAATTTCAACCGTAGTTAATTTCTTTATTTAAACCTGTACAATTAATAACGCACAAGCAAATGAGATTAAAATATACTTGCGATTACGTTCAAAATAACTATTCAAAAATATACAACTGCTTTCATTACAACTACAAAATCACTATACAAAAATATACAACTGCTTTCATTATCGCTACAAAATCACTATACAAAAATACTATGCACATCACATAACAAAACAATAAGATTGTAGATAAAATACACATTACGTAACCCTTAAGCACCGATTGGAGATCTAACATTGGACCAACATAAAGGAAATATTGATGCTGCCGATCGCGAACGGATACTCCCATTCGACTGCCTCCATCTCTCTTGTGCAACAAGTTTTGAAATGCTTCGCCAGCCCATATCTTTCCGCACTCGATTAAGAGGTGGGAGTTGCCTATCGTGATAAGCTAAACTCCAAAGTTTTCTAAGTGCATCCCGCAAATAATATCAAGCCATTGACACGTGATCACGCATCAAACAGATTTCACTGGCTCATGTATGGCCAATGTTCGCCAATACAACATATTTGATACCGACAAACCAATTGCTCTATTTACTAAAGGAATAAAATAGCACCAAGATCAAATTAGTAAAGTACATACGTTAAGACGGGAAGTGTATCCCGACCCCAAAATTTCTCCATAAAATCCATTTCCATTTTTGATGTATAACAACTATGACATATTAGGCAATCATACTAAATGGGAATAGGTAGAAGAAGTTCTACCATTTACATTCAAGTGAAACATAATTGTTCCTACAAGAGCTAATTACGATGGTATTTTGCTTCCATCGTAGGAAGGAACAAAACGGTGAAATATGTACCTTTTCGGATGTGAGAGTGTTGCATTTGATAATGGTTGATTTATAAACATCAATGTTTATTTCGCCAATTTGCTTAAGGTTTTGAGGTGCATCTCAAGTGCGTAATTAGCTTCTAACAACTTCTTCCATGTTTCGAGGAGTTTTGAGGGTCGATTTTGCCATTTCTTTACGGCACCAACCATTGATGGCGTTGATGAACCACCACTTCGGTTCTCCAAGTAATCGAAAAGAATAACAATTCTTGAGTGCAACTTAGAATATTGACAGCGCTTCATGTTAGAATAAAGGTATCAAGTTGCGTTCTCGATTTCTCAAGAGCATGAGCAAAGTTTGAAAAGATGGACCTCTTTACTATTTCCGAAAGGTAAGGCCGTAACATCTATACACTATAAATCATATGCATACATTTTATGGAACTTACTAAAGTCATCATTGGTGGCAATGAAAATTTTGTCCTCTCATGATCCCAATCGCTTTTAGCACATTGCCTATGGCCTCTTCAATTGGAGTCTCTGACCAAAGATCCCGCATTTCAAACTAGTGGATTAATTATCCAAATATAACACCATTTTTAACATTCATCTTAGGCTCTTAGCTAGCATTCATCTTAGCTTTGTTGAGAATCACCATGCAATGTCGATCCGGGAAAATTTGTTGGGAAACTTCATCATCACCATTGCAGCTCCAGGATGCATGTGTCTTCTGCATTTTCCTTCATCGGTTAAAGTTTCACAATAAATTAAAAAGCTAAAGAACCAACAATAAGTCGTTCTTAAGAATATGCATAACGGAAAGCTACTAGATATATCGACAAACTAGATTAGTATAAACTACGAGATAATGAGTTTACACTTAATGGAGAGCGAAATGACATCACCGAAATATAACTTAACATGTAAAAGAAAATTGTCAAGATAGAAACCGAAACTTAAATGGGCAACAAACCTTGTGTTTAAGAGAATGTATAAACCTATACCGGAGACTTGGGATAAGTGTGACAAGACATATTGTCGCAATGTAGACACAAAATGGTTAATCTTGTGCTCGCAATGAGAGAAGACAAACAATCAATCGAAGATGGGATGCAAATTTCAACTGTTAAATGCCTCTCTACGAGTACTTATCAAGCAACAAAATGAGAGATAAAGTAACCCTTTCAAACATAACGTCATGCTCGAGCCTCAAGGCCCGACCTCAAACACACAATGCCTCCCAATGAGTACTTGTCAAGCAAGAAATGCGATTCATACTTTCGTGGATTGGGAAAGGAGGAAACTTCTTAGACTAGGACAGAGGAATTCAGAGCAAGCTATCTACTTCATTATAAAAACCAATGTGTCTATGAAAGTATTGATCCCAAATTCGATTCCCGAGACTCCCAAAGCATTCAAAAGCAAACGACTCTTGGATTTCCTACGTATTCTTAATTCAACCAAAGAAGTCATGTTCCTTTTATTCCTTCATAACATACCACAATAAGAGGATTCATCTTCAGAGCATACCTTGTTTCAGTTATGAGTTAACACTGAGAATTGTTGTGATTTGGCTGTTTGCTGCTTGAAGTCAAAACCCTACTTGACAAATAATGCCAATTTAAGTTCTAAATGAACTCCATAATAATTGATAGGATATGAAATTCTTAACCGATTGAAGCTCGATTGCATAGGATAGGATCCTAATTATGATTCCAGATAAAATTGACAAGCAATACTAATTATACTAACTCCATATTCTATGTAATTCCTTCAGCCTCTTTCTTTTGAAGGATTATCATAAGTGTGAAGTAATAGGAGAGTACCTTCAAGAAGCACCATACATCACCCAACAAGAAAAACAATGAGCTTGACTTGTATCAAAAGTTAAATATATCGAGTATAATTTCAATGCAACAGAGTCGAATTATACCGATCGGCCAATCAATTTGGTATCCGGTCCTAAATAATCAAGGAGCGAATACCGCCAAAAGTGAGGTTATATCAAGAGACTAAAGACCAAATACAAGAGATGATAGAGCCACATGCAAACCTAATACACCAATAGCAAATCGATGATGAGCCACATGCTAACCTAGTACAAAATCACTACTACTCCATCTCCATACTTTTCAACAAAGCAACAAAACATTCTCGTAGCAGTAAGCACACTTCAACAATCGGAAACAAAATCTCAGCTTATAATACACCAATAGCAAATCAGAAGATCCATCAATAAATCACTACCACAACATTTCAAAAGCTTTTTGAAACTTAAAATATCTTCATCATGCCTTCACATGTTTCATACAATCAAGAATTTCAGAAGCATATCGCCACAAACACCGGAGCCACTTCAACACAGTTATATATAGCAAAACATAAATTAAAACTACCAAATAACAAATCTTCATTACTTACACCCAACTTTAAAAAAAATAAAAAATGGCATAACATATGCATAGCTTCACAGAGAACTACTCTACACTGCTCCAAAAGAAATGGACACATAATCATACAAGAAAAACTATCGGTAGTCTATGATGCTCTTCGGATCTGAACAAAGAAAATAAATAGATAAAGAACATAGAATCCCCAATTTGAGAACTCAACCTATTATAGTTTTAGATCGAGCAAGGGCTTGGACGTTGATTGAAAATCGGCAGCAGCGGCGACGCCAACGGTGTCATTCGATTGCTGCCGCCAAGGTTGGGAATGGAGACGACGGCGGTGGCAGTGGGCTGGGTTGTGGTGCATCGCCGAAGGATGTTCGATGTCATCCAATGGAGCGCGATGGAGAAATAAGTATGGCGCTGTGCTATAGGCGCTAACGGCGACAAATCGAAAAAAAAATGAGAGATGGAGAAAGAGGACAAGATATAGGCGTGGTGTAACCCCTAAATCCTAAGTACGATTTAGTAGGATTATTACTCTAAACACGGATGAATAAACAATGAGACCATTTAACATTAAACCGTAATACATATATATATCAAGTATGTTTTGGACTTTACTATATAACTTATGTTCTTACAATGAAAACATGTGATATGTACATATGACGATGTACTATCAAGGTATAACTTTCAACGACAACTTTCCTATTGCTCAACACCGCCCATCGCATCACTGTCACTCAATCGCACATTTAAAAACAATATGCGGTCGAGTACAAATAATGCACTCGGTGGACTTATGCCAAAATATTTTATCATCTTTTAATTACTCGCTTCATCATGGTAAGACAAGGGTTTTGATTAAAAGGCCTTGAGCTTACTAAACTTTTTCATCATTTTCATAAACATTCGTCTGCGCAGACATTTTCCTTGTATGTATGATCCATATCCCTTTATCTCATCATAACATTAACATTTACACCGTAGAAGGAGGCCTCTCACGTCGTTGCGACCGCCGTGAATTGTCCTTACAAAGACACGTCACCATTAGTGTACACGTTAATCCTAGCTGTATAAGCCTTCCCAAGATAGGATCCGATATCGATTTCATTCATAAGTTGGGAGCTACCCAACAACATTCATTCATTCATTCATTCATGGATAGGATACATACATAAAACATAAAATTTTGGGGTGTAATTTCATCATCATTTCATAATAATTTCTCAAAAGAGAGCATCATAAATAATTACTTTTCATTTCAAGAAAGCATCATAAATAAAGCATTTTATCCTCGAGGATAAGAAAAGAAACCCACCGGCACGTAAGCTTTCTTAATTCGCTTCCTTTCACGCCAACGATCGCATCCGCGTCTCACCTTTACGTAAAACGATTTCAAGACGTCGTCACGTTGTCGAGATTTTCAAAGTTTAAAATAAACTTTGATAACTTATATTATAATAATTAGAATTCCTTAACGAATTCAATACGCCATCCAATCACAGATCTTAACTAAACATTTCGCATCGATAGAGACGAGATATGTTCAACTATTTCATTTTAACCTTTTAGGTTAAACGCTCAACGATTCTAACGCTTTTCGATATAAAGATTTCAATTATGAAATCTTTTCTCACCAAAGAGATTTATATATAATTAATACGCTTCACACGTATTAGCGATTTATCGAACGATTTCATACGTTAATTTTAAAAGTCAACAATTTTGACTTTTCTTTATTAATTTCTTTAATAATTCATATTTTAATTTCTAAATTAATATAAATCGATTTTCAATCTATTTCTTTTCATAAAGCCCTAATTTCGATTTTCACGCAAATCGATAAAATTTATTAATATTTTCTTAAATATTAATTAATTTATTCATTAAACATTATTTTTCATTTCTAACGTTATTTAATATAACGTTTCGCCATAAACATAGTATTCTATGTTTATAAAATTTTATAATTTCTTAATATGTCTAAAATAATTTCTAGACATATAATGTATTATTTTTCTTGATATTAAGGATTTAAAATCCTTAATATATATATATATATATACTCTCGGCCTTCATGCTTAAATTTTCAAACTTCTTCCAAAAATTCTTCTAAATTCATATAGTGTACTATTTTATCATAGTATCACTAATATGTATTAACATTAACTATAGAAAATTTTGGACATTACTTATTTGATCTCATAGGTCACGACTATTATCATCAAATTGTCCAAATAATTTTTCTAAAATTCTAGTTAATGTATACAAGGCCCCAACATTAATCTATAACATAATTATAGTATATAGTCCAATATTTTCATTCTCTACATCAAAGAATTATTGTTCAAGGTCTCGGTTCTCTCTCAACTTTATACCAAATATTTTATAAAAATTCCAATTAAATTATACAATACTTACACACTATAGTGTAGCAACATTTCATCATAATATTCATTAAAAACAACAAAATCATGCCTTAACTCAAGCTTATAGCTCTCGGCCATGTTGAATAATTTGAGCATTCAATCTTCAAAAATTCTAGTAAATTCATGTAATACATAATTAATACCCTAGATCAACAATAGGTTATAACATTTCTCAAATAAAATTGTACAACAATTTCTATTTTCCTTATATTTTCTGTAATATTGAAAACCAAAGAATAGGATTTGTTTTTTTAAAATTCCCAAAATCACCATGAACTCCTATAACATCATATATCATTAATTCAACATTATATTGTTCAAGAAATTTTCGTAATCATGTACTAAATTTTTAACATGCTTAACCTCAATTTAAAATATGATATATGCTTCTATTTCATCATGCTATAAATTTTTAATAAACCCATCATATGCTAGCATAATTATTTTCATAAGAACACATGCTTATAACATAAGATCGAACCATCGAAAATTTAAAATCTTAATGTATAATCGAAGCTCGCTCGATTTCTAACCTTTTTAACGGTATCGATTTATTGAGCAAGGCTTTAATATCTAAGATTTGGCTAAGGAATAAGATGAACACACAAGGTTTTTCTTCTCACAAAGCTCTCGGTTCTTTCTCTAAAATGAGGAGCAAAAGTTGTTTGTGTTAACTAAGACTTAAGTAATTGATTTTATATGTAGTGAAGACTTAATAAAATCCTACTATCTCACATGTCTCTCTCACTCTCGGTCACTACACTCACAACACAAGCAAGACAATTCAAATCATGCTTTATGACTCACCAATTAATACATCATCACTACTTACACATAGTTAATGCATTAACTCACATGAACAAAGCAAAGCAATTATCCTTCACTGGTTTCACAAGTGCCGCCGGTACCCTCTCACCACATTGCAAGGATGGTCTTTAATTTGTCTCATTCTACATGCTTAATATCTACACTCTTAAACATGCACATATGTCATCAAAATAGCTTTAAATTTCCTTCTAATCTCCAATTTGAGTCAACATATACGGCTCTCGCCATTGCACAAAGACATCCACTTGATTATCACTTACTTTACTTGGTTAGAGTGCAATTTGATTAATTTAATACACATCATGCAAAACTAGAACAAGAGTTCACGCAAAACTCATACATGTTAAAACATATATTACTTGTTCACGGCAATTTCCATATTCAAAGCCAAAATTTTGATTTTCATGTTATTATTAGATATATCATAATATATATCTTAGATGATAAATTATATCATAGGAAAAATTATTAGTATCATTTCATGTGAAAACCCTAATTTTCGAATTAGGGTTTTCAAAATTCTAAACTTGTCCAATAATTAATCCTTAATGTTCTAGCATTGTAATACCCCGATTATTTAAACTCCTAATTACGAAATTAATTTCGTAAATTAGAATATTATTATAATAATTTGATTATTTATATATCGAATAATGATATCGATTATTGTTGGAATAATAAATTCCTATGTTTTATTCACAGATGAATGTGAATTGAGAAATACGAATATGTAACGATTTCACCAGATTAATTCTACGTCGATTATGTATCGATATTTAAATGCTCGTGATATTTTCTAAGTTTTTAAGCTTAGAATTTAATTCCATTATTATTGGAATTATTTAATAAAGTGATTATAGCTTTATTACGACCATTTTGAGATGAGTCGATATTTAAACGTTTGAGACGTTTCAAACGTTAACATTTGGAGATGACTTGGGAATCAAGTCAAATTATCAAGGAATTATGATATTTAAATTCCTATGATTATTTTATATAATTAGAATATTATTTAGCATTGAAATAATGCTAGAAATTTTGTAATGATATTTGTAATTATTAATGATTCTCGAAAACCCTAAATCGAGAATTAGGGTTTTCTCGCATGAAATGATGCTAATAATTTTTCCTAGGATATAATGTATCATCTAAAACATGTATTATGATATATATGTATAATTAGTATGAAATAAACTATATACCTCATATAAAATGAAAAATGCGTGAGTGTCGTGTTCAATACACACATTCACGTCAATTTGGAGCAAATTGCTAAGTTGTGAATTAATTTATGCAAGTAGATTCTAATGTACACTAATCAAGAAGTAAATCAAGTGGGAGCCTTTTCACTTAGTATAGGAGCCGTAAATTGTCGACCAAATTTTGTACAAAAGCTCGATTTTCTTACTACTGAGTATGCAATTTTGGGAAGGGAGTATAAATACACTTGAGAAACACATCAAAATCTGATTTTCTTCTCCCACTCCACTGTGGTCGACGGCTTATGCCATGCAAGAAACAAAATTAAATTGTTTCTCCCAAAAAAATGCTTTATTAAAGCTTCCATGAGTTAATGAAATGTAAGAGATATTTTAGGATGACATAATCCCACTTTGACTAATTTTCTTATTTGTTCTCGTGAGAGAGACGAGAGTACATGGATGTGTGCATTTCATTCCTTAATTGCTTAAGTATATATTTATTCTTTTGAACCACGTAACACATAACACACTTAAAACATTTCTCATTCCTCTCTTTCTCTATATCGCCGAGACCTCTCCATAGAAAACCAAACTTACTTCTTCTTCTTTTATTTCCATTTGCTTGAATTTAAATTATCCCGCAACCGATCGACACTGTTAATCTAGGTTAGGTATCGAACAAGCTTCGATTATACCCTAAGTTTTAATTTTCTAAAGGCTTGATCTTATTTTATGAGCATGTTTATAATTATGAAATTTATGCTAAGCATGATATGTGTTTGTTAATAATGTGTATTAGGATGATCTCTAAGCATATAGCATGTTTAAAATTTAATTTGGCATGCTATGAAATTATGTTATATGTATCAAAATTTTCTCGAAGATGTAGGATCGATTAATGATATATGGTATTGTAGTAACCTATAGTGATTTAATTGAAATTTATAAAATCCTATACTTTGTTTTTAATATTACCGAAAATGTGTAGAAATTGCTAAGTTAATGTACATTTTAATTTAAGAAATGTAATAGCATATTAGTGATCTAGGACATCATTTATGTATTACATGTTTTAATCAAGAAATTTGGAAATTTATTTGCTCCAATGTTTGTAAAGAACCGTGAGCTTCCAAGCTTAGATACTTGATGATTATGTTGTTTTAGTTAAGGTTATGATGTTAGGTTACTACACTATGTTATATAAGCATAGTGTAAATTAATTAGAATTTTATAAAATGTTAGTGTATATGGTTGGAAGAACCAAACCTTTGAACATATATACCTTGGTATAGAATTTTCATATGTTGAACCTTAGGTTATAATTATGTTATATATTGATTAAAATATGTTTTATTAAATTTTTTAATGAAAAGTCAAAATGGTTGACTTTCAAATTAACGATTTAAATACGCTCGTTAAAAACGTTAATACGTGAAAACGACATTACTTTTATCCGAATATCTCAATTGTGAGAAAAAATTTCATAATTGAAATCATATTATCGAATAACGTTATTATATCGCTAATTATTTAACCTAAAAGGTTAAAAAGAGATCGAGATCATATTACGCCTCTCGATATACGAGAATTATTTTTATTGATATACGCATCGCTTCAACGACAAGACGTATAAAGAATCATCGAAACTTCAATTATTAATTTATTTATCGAGTTGAATGAACTTTGAAAATCTCGAAAGCGTACATTTTGCGTAAAGGTGGGACGTGAAGTTCACGCAACGAAGAAGGAAGACACATGCGGTGAAATTAAGTTAAAGCATTATCTTAATGCTAAATAATACGCTAATTACATCTAATAATCATAGGAATTTAAATACTATAATTCCTTGATCATTAAACTCATTTTCTATTCATCTCTAAACGTTAACGTTTGAAACGTCTCAAACGTTAATTATCGACTCATCTCAAAATGGTCGTAATAAAGTCGTAATCACTTTATTAATTTATTCCATTTAATGGAATTTAATTCTGCTTCGTTTCTTAGAAAATTTTATTAAATTTTAACTATCGATACTCAATCGACGTTAAAATACTACTACGCTAACCAAACACTTTATATATTTATATTCCTTAATTCACAATCCTTAGTGAATATAAAATAGGAATTCATTACTTCATAATTAATCGAAATCATTATTCGATAAATTACTAATTCAATTATTTCGGCGAAATCCTAATTTACGAATTTTAAATATCGTAATTAGGCATTTAATTCTCCGGGATATTACATTCTACCCCCCTTAAAAGAAATTTCGTCCCGAAATTTGCATTCCTCATAAAGTATGGGGTATCTTTGTATCATAACATCTTAAATTTTCCACGTGATTTCTTTTTGTTCATGATTTCTTCATTGGACTTTCATTAAAGACCCAAACTTGATTCTTTAATCGTTGAATCGTACGATCAAAATAGTCGTAGATTTTCATCACAACTCATTTGAGTTAAAGATCACGTCATTACGGCGGATCACATGATTTGGGTCACTTTTCGTATTTCCTTAATTGTGACACGTGGAAAACATTACGACTTTTCCCAAATTTGGTCAAGTATCAATCTATGAGCATTGGGCCTATCATTACTAGGATCTCGTAAGGTCCTATAAAACGTGATCTCAACATTCTTGTATCTAAACTTTATAATTTCCCTCGATGGAGAAATCTTAAGAAACTTTATTTCTGCATTTAAAAATGCAGTTCAGATCTACGCGTATCGGCGTAAGACCTTTGTCTGTCCTGAGCTTTTCTTATTCTTTGCCTCATTTGGCAGATATCTTAATCATTTCATTCACATTGTCAGGACCTTATATTTTCTCTCACTTACTTTATCACAATAAAGTGGTGATCGATATTTCTTTCCGCATAATGCCTCATAAGGCTATATTGATCATTGCTTGACAGCTATGGTCGTGCGTGAACTTAACAAGTGGTACAACACGTTCCCACTTGCACCTTGATTTAACATTAATAGTCTATCGTATTCTTAAACATCCATATTGTCCTTTTAACCGTCCATCTATCGGTGAGTGGACATCTATGTTAAGGTTCAATCTCATGTCTAACTCCTTTGTGAGTTAGTTCAAAATCTAGGGTAAACTTAGAGTCTCTATCGAAATGATAAGTTTTGGTACCCCGCAAAGATACGATTTCCTTTATGTACGACTGAGCTAACTTTTCAGATCTACGAGTCATCCGAATAGCGAGATGAACATATTTGGTGAGTCAATCCACTGCTACCCATATAGCAGTGTTACCTCTTTATGACTTTAGCAAAACCCGTCATAAAATCCATTGCTATGTCATTCCATTTTCATTCGTGTATCTCTAGAGATTATAATCTCTTATAAGGTCATTGATACAATGCCTTCACTTGTTGATAACCGAGACACTGCTCGACAATATGGTTATATCTCATTTTATTCCTTACTATCTAACTTTTCTTGTAAATCATAATATCTCTTAATGCTGCCTGGTTGGGCGGTATGAGAAGGGTCATGAACTTCATTCATAATTTCATTTCTAAGCTTATTATTGCTTGAAATATATATATAACCCTTCCTTAGACAATATGACATTGTCCCGTGCTTCTTAAAAATTCTTCAGCTCTTCTTTCCTTATCTTAATTTGTATTCTATTCCCATTTTCATCCTTTCTCCTTTCGTTTATCATCCTTTTTCTTTAGTCATATGTCACCTTGAGCGTGAGAATACAACTTACGTTCGTTCCTGATTGCCCGACTATTTCTGTTTTCATTTTCTTAAACTCTCCATTGAGTTTTCCTTTTCTATAGGGACATATCATAATTTAGACTGAATTTTTATAACTTAGGGCATTAGATTCTACCTTAACCTTCCTTAGGTTATCATTTATATCACAATTGTAATCTTTTACTGATGGGAGCCATCTTTTCTATCTCGTATTCAAGTCTCTTTGCTTGAAGAATTTTATTCAAACTTTTGTAATCTGTGAAGAATTCTTAATTTATCATCATAGGAGTGATGTCTCCAAGACTTTGATACTTATACCCTTGTTACTATTTCAAGTCATGAGATGGGAAATTCCTTTCATGTGACCTAAGTCATTGTGATGCGTAAGCTATTGTCTTTCTCATATTAATACATAGCTTTACTTTAATTAATCCATGTAAATTTGATTCCTTTTTGGGCTAGTTATGTTATTGGCCTTGCTACCTTAGAGAGTTCTTCATGGTTCTCTGATAGCAGTCAATTAATCTAGAAAATTCCTGATCTCATTTTAGGTCATCGACGACTTTCATTCTTAATTGCTTTATCCTTTGCCAGCTCTACTTTGATTCCTTCTAAAGACACTATGTGATGAGGAATATTTCTTTGTCGAAATTCACGATCTCGTTCTTCGCAAAATTTGCACGCTCTTAAAATTGTAAGACAGTCCTTCGACGTTCTTACGTTCTTTCTCATTCTTCGTATGGATAGGAACGTTATTCATAAAGGTTAAGACAAAATTGTCTAAGTATGTGTGGAACACTCGATTTTCGAGGTGCATGAATAGGGCTGGTGCATTGGTTAGTCCGAATGGCATAACTACTATCTCATAGTGGCCATATCTTATTCGGAACAATTTGTTATCGTATATCGGATACCATTCTACAAGGACCATAAAATATGTTACATCAGAACGCCTCAGTGAGGACTTTTCATATATTAATTCCGATGGTCGGTCTATCGAGCCGACTGATTACATAGCATCTAGTTCTTTTTATACTCAAAATTTTGACACCATTTTAACATATTCACTATCGACATATAAGTCTCATATGATTCTAAGATTCTATGTCTTTGAGTGGCCTTCGTCGGAATCGTACTCCTCATTTGGAAACTTGCCTTTCTCCAAATGCGTTTTGCTTCATACTGATGATCATTCTCCTCGAGAGCCGGGGTCAAGTCGCCCCTGTTTCTTCTTGAGCACCGAAGTTTTGTTGCTTTTATCAGAAGGTATGGTTGAGTTGGTAGCGGTAATTCTCCTAATCCGCGAGGGCGGTAAGATCCTGTCCTTTGGCTATTCTCACCCCTTTCAGGTATAATTTGCGGCACAGGACGTGGGGCGGCGTTTGGAACATCAGGGTACAACCATTCCTTTGTACCATACTGGGTAACTTGCCGAGGACCAGGACAAGTGCTCGTAGGTGCAGTCCCATACGCATAATATGTATGCTTGAGCCGGTTGATAAATCCGGTAAGTCGCCCAAGTCTTGAATTTTCTACATGCGTAAGATATTCTCTTGATACTTTTTGCAAACTTTGCCATCTGTTGGCAAACGACGAATAAGCCTTTGGATACCATCCTCATCCGTAACTCCATAGTTACGAGCATCCTTCCAAAGGTGCAGAAATTCTTCCAAAAACTGTTCTAAGTCCATGCCCAGTTTATAATAAAAGAGTCGATATGCCTGAGTGAGTTCTAAGCTTGTAGGCCTTGTGGTTATTTTCTTACCCGTAATACTCCCTTTTCCTGCCATCTGTAAACAGATATTTCTAGATAAGTCAGACTTAAATCAAAGAAATAGAGGAAATTTTAAACGAGAAGGATTTCCTAAAGGACTAAACACTTTAAGACATATATAACTTGTAGACAACCTACGACACGACTCATGACACTTATCTTATCACTCATTTTACGTTTTACACCTTCAGTCGTATATCATTCTAAATTTATTCGCATAAGCAAAATAGTGGGTACTAATATCTTGTCGCGTAAAACCTCTAACGAAGAGACTAGGTCCAGGTCACTAATCATGTGAATGATAGCCATCTCCGAAACATCTTGTCTCTAGAATTATATCTACGTTCCACATAGGTATAATGATCCAAATCATTGGATAGAACCTTAGGTGATCCTAGGTTCAATTCTAAGTTTGAGCAACACCTGCGACGGCCATAATTCTCATATAGGTGAAGAAATTTTCATTTCTTGATTCGGTTATTCCGAATTAGGTTCTATCGTTTCTACACATACTTGTGTGATGTTAGAACATAGAGCACCTCTATCGAACAAAATATTATAGGTATTCTGAGAAATTTTTCTCATATCTATCAGGCCTCCTTGGTTTTTGTTTGTTCAGTTTTCGGGGTGCATTATAGGCTTTGGTCTACGGTGTTCCCGTCTATTCAAGTAAACATCTATTTCGTATATCATTGTCCTTTCCATTGGAACATTATGTTCCCTTACTATGGCCTTCTGTTGTCATCATTCACCCTATACTTCTCGGGTATCAGTACCGTTATGCTTTTACCAATAGCATTCGTGGTTAGGTCTACATCAACCTATCTTTTGATATTGATATATCGATAATTAAATCTTATCGTAGAGATCGTCATGTCTCTATCACTATCATTCATTCCTAATCCAGTATGAATGATTCAACTTCCTTTTTTACTTTATATATCTTAGGAATATATTTCTCATATATCCTTACTTTAACTCTTTTCAAGGGAAATCCTTATTTATCGAAGTCATATTTCTCTGAAGCTTATATTATGTCGAGGGCTATCTTATAATTGTATAGCTCACGGTTTCTTGACTATTTCGACTTTTGTCCTTTTCTTGAACATGGTCTCTGAAAGTAATATTACTTTCGTTATACTTCGGTTCTCACATTCAGGATTAGAACCGTCATTATTGTCATATGGCTTGGTAAGGTAGTACATTCGTGCACCATGACTTAAATTCCAAGCATCTTATTACCATGTCTTGGATTTGGAGATATTTTCTCCATACTTGATTTACATACTAGGGCTATCCTAGTCGTTCACACAATCTCAAGGATTATGATTCCTCAATCTCATTATCGTTTGTTTAACCAAGTTTCAATTACTTGGAATCGATTATGCTCAAGCATAATCTCATTGATTGAGGTATAAAGCGAGAGATCTATTTTCTGAGATGCTATCATTTCTTTAAATATATATATTCTGTGAAAAGAATATCTTGCATGCATCTTCATTCTTTTAAACATGTCCAACCTACTAACGAGGTTTTAGGGACAAACAACTATCTTAAAGATAAGTTGTAATCTCTCTATCGTTATGACATGGTGAGGGGAAATTATATCCCACGGATATCATATACTTTTCTTTACTTTTACTCTTGCATTCAATGCTAAAGAGTATCTTATTCATAACTTTATTATCATAACAGTCATATGAAGGTATAACTTCACTGTTATCAATCTTTGAAAAGCCCATCAAGGGTCATCACATCCATGAGTATCATAGGGAAAATATCTCGTCTCATCGAGATTTTCTTTACATCCTAATTTCTTGATGTCTATAACTTTACTGATCTGAAACTTTTAGGAGATTGAAATAAGTCAACCTATATCATGTCTGATATTTATCGCTTTACTAATTCGTACTTAGGTGACAAGGTAAGTCAACATTCATCATACTTGATGGTTTCAAGAATCGAGGAAAAATTATCACGACTACTTACAAGAGGTACTGTCTCACAAATCAAATTAACATCTTTTAATGATTGAATCGATATGCTCTTTGACTGAATAATTGGGATCTAGGGTCCAAGACCGAATGACGACTCTCGAGATTTCTTTGGTCATATGGGCTGCTGCACTCCATCACAATTATTTTCTCGATCCCACAAGGCTTGGTTTCAAAGGACACTTTATAAGGTTTTCCTTCGTAAAAGTGAGAAACTCAAATGATTTCTCAATTGGAACTAGGTCATAGAGTTAAACTCAATGACAGAAATTGGGTAATGAATATAATTTGAAACCTTATATACTCGTAATAGGTCATCAACAAAGATTCTCATGTAGGTCATGGCTCACCAGACATCGAAATCTTACTTTCTTAGTAACATTCTAAGATTCTTATCATACTATAACATTCTCATTCTATAAAAATCATAGAACCAAATTCAACTGTTTCTCGTAAATTCTGGAGTAGGAATCAGGGATTCAGTCCTTCATAGAAAATAAATTACAGTGCATTAGGGGCACGTAGGTGAAAACCGTACGTAAATCGGAGTTCAAACGAACGAGAACGAGCCAAAACAAAATCACTGCACAGTGCAGAAAAATTCGCTCGCTCGCGCCGAGATCGTAAGCGATGCCGACGCCAAGGTCGTGCATGCCGTTACCGATGCCGAGGTAGTACAGAGTAATGCCGACGTCGATGTAGTATATACTACCAAGGTCGACATGTCAAAGTCGATGTTATAAAATTACCGAAGTCAAAGTCGACGGTCGCACATGCCGAAGTAGAAGCCAAGGTCGCACATGCCGAGGTCGAAGTCAAGTCGCACATGCCGAAGTCGTAATCGAGTCGCACATGCCGAAGTCGAAGTCAAGTCGCACATGCCGAAGTCGATTCAGTCGCACATGCCAAGTCATAATCGTGTCGCATATGCCGGTCGAGTCGAGTCGCACATCAAGTCGTAATCGAGTCGCACATGCCGAAGTCGAAGTCGAGTCGCACATGCCGAAGTCGTATTCGAGTCATTTTTCACATTCGTCTTTTACCTTCGAAGCTCTAGGTTATCGTTACTTTCGTTCTTCATATCATTCTTTTGTTCTTGTAAGGGAATGAAGTTCGTACTTCTATGTTCTTTTGCAATACGTGATCATGTTTCTTATATCGTCTATGTTTTTCTTGAGATGACATATCATTTGTCATAATAAATCTTGAGATTTGAAACTAAAGTTTCAAATAATGAAAACATAGTTCATTTATACATGCACATTTCTTTCAATTTCAAGAATTCATCATTCCAACTTTGGCCATTCACGCTCATTTCAAGCATATTCATTCATTATACAAAATCTTGAAATTTGAGCTAATTTGGTTATGAAAACTTGAAAATTTTGTTCAATTTCATAACATACTTATTGAATGCATGTATTACTTGAATTTTGCAATTTCAACATTTCATTCTTCGCACATTTTGCCCATTATCAATCATAAGCATTCATTTCTAACTTGATCACTTTGCATAACTTTCATTCTCAACATTATTCAACTTCCATTTCATATCATTCATCTTTCACATCTTTCATTCCTTTTGAAAAAAATCATCTTGATTCTTTTGCTCTTTCAACTTTTCATTTCAAAATTTTGAAAAGGAATCATTTACCTCATTTCGGTTGAGCTTGATGTGATGGAGTGTTGAGCATTGTCAGCTGATCTTTAGAAGTCTAGTGACTCAATCTAGACTTAACCTTAAAGGAGATTTTGGGCTCAAAGAGCGAACCGCTCTGATACCACTCTGTAACAACCCCAAAATCCTAAGTACGATTTAGTAGGGATTATTACTCTAAACATGGATGAATAAACAATGAGACCATTTAACATTAAACTGTAATACATTTATCAAGTATGTTTTTGGACTTTACTATATAACTTATGTTCTTGCAGCGGAAAACATGTGATATGTACATATGACGATGTACTATCAAGGTATAACTTTCAGCGACAACTTTCCTATTGCTCAACACTGCTCCATCGCATCACTGACTCAATCGCACATTTAAAACAATATGCGGTGAGTACAAATAATGCACTCGGTGGACTTATGCCAAAACATTTTATCATCTTTAATTACTCGCCCATCATGGTAAGACACAAGGGTTTTGATTAAAAGGCCTGAGCTTACTAAACTTTTCATCATTTTCATAAACATTCGTCTCTGCAGACATTTTCCTTGTATGTATGATCCATATCCCTTTATCTCATCATAACATTAACATTTACGCCGTAGAAGCGAGGCCTCCTCTACGTCATTGCGACCGCCGTGAATTGTCCTTACAAAGACACAATCACCATTAGTGTACACGTTAATCCTAGTTGTATAAGCCTTCCTAAGATAGGATCCGATATCGATTTCATTCATAAGTTGGGAGCTACCCAACAACATTCATCATTCATTCATTCATTCATTCATGGATAGGATACATACATAAAACATAAACATTTTGGGCAGGTAATTTCATCATCATTTCATAATAATTTCTCAAAAGAGAGCATCATAAATAATTACTTTTCATTTCGAAGAAAGCATCATAAATAGAGCATTTTATCCTTGAGGATAAGAAAAGAAGCCCACCTGGTACGTAAGCTTTCTTAATTCGTTTCCTTTCTACGCCAATGATCGCATCCGCGTCTCACCTTTACGTAAAAACGATTTCAGTACGTCTGTCACGTTTTTCGAGATTTTCAAAGTTTAAAAATAAACTTTGATAACTTATATTATAATAATTGAATTCCTTAACGAATTCAATACGTCATCCAATCACAGATCTTAACTAAACATTTCGTACTTGATAGAGGCGAGATATGTTCAACTATTTCATTTTAACCTTTTAGGTTAAACGTTCAACGTATTCTAACGTTTTTCGATATAAAGATTTCAATTATGAAATCTTTTCTCACCAAAGAGATTTCCATATATAATTAATACGTTTCACACGTATTAGCGTATTTATCGAACGTATTTCATACGTTAATTTCAAAAGTCAACAATTTTGACTTTTCTTTATTAATTTCTTTAATAATTCATATTTTAATATCTAAATTCAATACAATCGATTTCTTTCCATAAAGCCCTAATTCTCGATTTTTCACGCAAATCGATAAACTTTATTAATATTTTTCTTAAATATTAATTAATTTATTCATTAAATATTATTTTTCATTTCTAACGTTATTTAATATAACGTTTCGCCATAAACATAGTATTCTATGTTTATAAAATTTTATAATTTCTTAATATGTCTAAAATAATTTCTAGACATATAATGTATTATTTTCTTGATATTAAGGATTTAAAATCCTTAATATATATATATATATACTCGGCCTTCATGCTTAAATTTTCAAACTTCTTCCAAAATTCTTCTAAATTCATATAGTGTACTATTTTATCATAGTATCACTAATATGTATTAACATTAACTATAGAAAATTTTGGACATTACTTATTTGATCTCATAGGTCACGACTATTATCATCAAATTGTCCAAATAATTTTCTAAAATTCTAGTTAATGTATACAAGGCCCCAACATTAATCTATAACATAATTATAGTATATAGTCCAACATTTTCAATCTCTACATCAAAGAATTATTGTTCAAGGTCTCGGTCTCTCTCAACTTTATACCAAACATTTTATAAAATTCCAATTAAATTATACAATACTTACACACTATAGTGTAGCAACATTTCATCATAATATTCATTAAAAACAACAAAATCATGCCTTAACTCAAGCTTATAGCTCTCGGCCATGTTGAATAATTTGAGCATTCAATCTTCAAAATTCTAGTAAATTCATGTAATACATAATTAATACCCTAGATCAACAATAGGTTATAACATTTCTCAAATAAAATTGTACAACAATTTCTATTTTCCTTATATTTTCGGTAATATTGAAAACCAAAGAATAGGATTTGTTTTTTTTAAAATTCCCAAAAATCACCATGAACTCCTATAACATCATATATCATTAATTCAACATTATATTGTTCAAGAAATTTTCGGTAATCATGTACTAAATTTTTAACATGCTTAACCTCAATTTAAAATATGATATATGCTTCTATTTCATCATGCTATAAATTTTTAATAAACCCATCATATGCTAGCATAATTATTTTCATAAGAACACATGCTTATAACATAAGATCGAACCATCGAAAATTTAAAATCTTAATGTATAATCGAAGCTCGTTCGATTTCTAACCTTTTTAACGGTATCGATTTATTAAGCAAGGCTTTAATATCCAAGATTTGGCTAAGGAATAAGATGAACACACAAGTTTTTCTTCTCACAAAGCTCTGTTCTTTCTCTAAAATGAGGAGCAAAAGTTGTTTTGTGTTAACTAAGACTTAAGTAATTGATTTTATATGTAGTGAAGACTTAATAAAATCCTACTATCTCATGTCTCTCTCACTCTCGGTCACTACACTCACAAGACAAGCAAGACAATTCAAATCATGCTTTATGACTCACCAATTAATACATCATCACTACTTACACATAGTTAATGCATTAACTCACATTGAACAAAGCAAAGCAATTATCCTTCACTTGGTTTCACAAGTGCCGTCGGCACCCTCTCACTCACATTGCAAGGATGGTCTTTTAATTTTTCTCATTCTACATGCTTAATATCTACACTCTTAAACATGCACATATGTCATCAAAATAGCTTTAAATTTCCTTCTAACCTCCAATTTGAGTCAACATATACGGCTCTCGCCATTGCACAAAGACATCCACTTGATTATCAATTACTTTACTTGGTTAGAGTGCAATTTGATTAATTTAATACACATCATGCAAAACTAGCACAAGAGTTCACGCAAAACTCATACATGTTAAAACATATATTACTTGTTCACGGCAATTTCCATATTCAAAGCCAAAATTTTGATTTTCATGCTATTATTAGATATATATCATAATATATATCTTAGATGATAAATTATATCATAGAAAAAATTATTAGTATCATTTCATGTGAGAAAACCCTAATTTTCGAATTAGGGTTTTCGAAAATTCTAAACTTGTCCAATAATTAATCCTTAATGTTCTAGCATTATCTTAATGCTAAATAATACTCTAATTACATATAATAATCATAGGAATTTAAATACTATAATTCCTTGATCATTAAACTCATTTTCTATTCATCTCTAAACGTTAACGTCAAAAGCGTCAAAACGTTAATTATCGACTCATCCCAAAATGGTCGTAATAAAGTCGTAATCACTTTATTAATTTATTCCATTTAATGGAATTTAATTCTAAGCTTCGTTGCTTAGAAAATTTTACGAAATTTTAACTATCGATACTCAATCGACGTTAAAATACTACTGCCGAAACACTTTATATATTTATATTCCTTAATTCACAATCCTTAGTGAATATAAAATAGGAATTCATTACTTCATAATTAATCGAAATCATTATTCGATAAATTACTAAATCAATTATTTCGGCGAAATCCTAATTTACGAATTTTAAATATCGTAATTAGCATTTAATTCTCCGGATATTACGGTGTGTGTGTGTGTGTGTGTGTGCGCGTGTGTTGCATCGCGAAGAATGAGATGGCTCGATGGCGAGCACCAACGGCGTTCTTTGATTTGGATGCTGTTACCACTCTTTGCCGGATTTCAATGCTACGACGGATCGAGAGAGAAAGAGATTTGTTCTCGTGTGTGCGGTGAGAATGGAGAGGAGTGGGAATGAGAGTAGGGGATAGGGAGGAGATGACGGCAGTGGTGGTCGCCACCGACGGCGACTCGCCGTTGGAAAAGGAGGCGGCGGCGACAGAGTGAAGATGATAGAGATGGATCGGTGGTTAAGAGGCGGATATATGAGAAAGTGAGTGTTGGTCGCAGGGCGGGAGTGAAGGATGGGAAAATTTGATTTCCTATGTAAATTCAGGTTTTACTTGTAAATGTAAGTATATAAAGTCCAGCATGATAGATATTAAATTGTTGGTGCAAATGGTTAAGCCATATGTTAATAAACCCACACGTCGTGAGTTCGAATCTCACTGCTTTTTTTTTATGACATAGACTACGCTTTTTTATTAAAAACACGTACATAGACTACGCTTTTTATGCGTAGTCTATACCCACTATAGACTACGCACATAGACTACGCTTTTGTTAAGCGTAGTCTATACTTCAAAAAAATTCGCACATAGACTACGCTTTTTACGAAAAAGCGTAGTCTATAAGGTGTAGAGAAAAGTGATATTTGTAGTAGTGCATATTCACTAATGATTAGTGAATTAAGGAATATAATTTATATTATTCCTTCGAAAGTATTATTCTAACGTCGATTAAATGTCGATAGTTAGTCTTACGTTATTTTCTAAGTGACGAAGCTTAGAATTAAATTTCCTTATTAACGAAATGAATGAATAAAGTGATTAAGACTTTATTATGAACATTTTGAGATAATTCGATTATTAACGTTTAGAGACGATTCGAAAAATTAGTCTAACGATTGAGGAATTTTATTATTTAAAATTCCTATGATTATTTTATGTAATAAGAGCATTATTTTTATATAATCCTCTATTAAAATAATGTTAGAGGATTAAGGAATAAAGATTGAATAATGTAAGCCTATTTTCGAATTAGGGTTCGAAAATTAGGGTTTGTGACATGGAATAATTTTAATTATTTTTTCTATGATTTAATTTATCATCTAGGACTTATAATATGTCACATAGCTATATATTAGCTATATGTTGCAAGCAAATAAAATGTGTAACAGTTTATATGTCTGAGTACCGAAAATTGTACTTAGTAGTGTGAAATGAATTAAATTGCTATCCAATTGATGATGTTATGTAATAATTATGTTAATGAGATATTTTTAAGGATAAGCTAAGGTGTTTTAACATGTTGTGCAAGTGGGATAAATTTTTATCTATAAGGGCCGAAAATGTTGAAATAAATTGAGGAAGAAAATGGAAAATTCAAACCTTATGATTATGAAAGTGATGTCTATGATAGTGATACATTAATTCTTGTATCTTAGTGTAAAAAAATAAAATTTGTCTATTACCATATGAAGTGGCCGAAAAATGCAAGGTGTGAACAAGTGTGAATGTAGAAAATTCAAAGTGTATAAATTTGGCTTTTCAAAGTTGATATTTTCCTAAAGTATTATTATTGTATTATACTTGATAATGACATATATGATTCATGAATTATAGTATAAGACAAAATGAATATTCCTCTTTCAAGTGTGACATAGCCGATATATATATATATATATATATATATATATATATATATATATATATATAAGTATTAAGGTGATGATTTTCTTAATTCTTTGATAATTATGAGAATGAAATTTATATGTATTGATTATGAGATAAGATGATGTATTGAAGCATGAAAAAAATATAAATTTTGTCCTACACTAAATAAAGTGACCGAAACCTACACATATGTGTACGAAGAATTGAATTTTCTTTATTTCATGAAAATGATAGTTGTTCTTTGAAATTATCACATATTTAATTCTTATATGATATAATATGATATTTAATGAGGTGAATTATTAAACAAACAAGTGGGATGTATTTTATTCTATGATGACCGAACCATATGGAATAAAAGTAGGATTTTTGTATAATTTTAGAAATTGATGTAAGGTGTAATAATTAAGTGATAAGGTGTGACATAATAAAGTGTTATGTGATCAATTAAATTTTTTGTCTCTAATGAGCTCAAGTGGACCGAAAAATGTGAGGATAATGTGCAAGTGTAATTAATTTTAATTAAGTGAGATATTTTTGCACAAGTGGACATCATTTTATAAAATAGATAAGACCAAAGTTTCTCTCTCATTTGCTCCTAAGAACCGAGAGTTGCAGAGGAAAGAAAAAGAGAGAGTTCATCCATCTTTCATCTCAAATCTTAGGTAGAAAACGTTTGCCGTTGAAAATCGACACCGATTAAAAGGTTAGAAATCGTACGAGCTTTGTATACATGCTTAAATTTTCGAATCCATCCACTAAATCTCATGTTCTACACTTATGTTATTTATGATGAAAAATTCGAAAATGTTGTTATAATGTTTAGTTGTTTATTAAATATGTTTATATGATGTATATGAGCATATCTTATGAATTTAGTATAAAGTTGAGCATGTATAAAAATTTCATGAAGTGACCGATTACATGTGATGTTCATATGTTGATGAGAATGATTTTTAATTTTTGTTTTGAGCATGGATTAGTAATATATGGTAATAAATAAGCTTATATGAATTTATGTAGAATTTTTAGAAAACATTAGTATATATTTATGAAATTACCGAAAATTATGCGAAAATATTATGTTGATGTATGTTTGATGTTTGAATGATATTATAGCATATAAGTGATGTAGATTCATAATAAAGTGTTATATGAATTTATTGGAATTTTAGAAAATTATTTGTTCATATGTAAACTTTTGAAAATTTCATAGTTCTAGGGTATGTTAGTGTATGAATGGTATATGATGAAAATTATATTATAGTGATGATACATGATGATGATTATGTGTTGTGTGATTTAATTGGAATTTTTGAAAAATGTTTGTTATGTCTATTAAAGTGACCGAAAACTATAGTGTATAATAAGATGATGTACAATTTTTCTATGATCAATGTTATTACATATTATTGATCCTATGTTGATAAAGTATGTTATGTGAATTTATGGGAATTTTTGGAAAAGTGTTGAAAATTATTTCAATAGGGCCGAAAGCTTAGGAGATAAGGTTTAAAAGTTTTAAACTTATTTCATCATGTATAATCACATATTATGTTCTAAAAATATGTTTTAGACATACTATGAATTTATGTGATTTTTTTATGAGGTACACTATGTTTAAGTTAAAATATTGTGTTAAATGACGTAAGATATGAAAAATGATATGTATTGTACAAGTTAGGTCATACTTAGGTAAAATATCGATCATGATTGTTGATTAACATGAAAAATCGAGACTTGTGAGATTATGATTAGAAATCGATTGAAAATCGATTTATATAAAAATTTATAGCTACATATGTGAATAAATTCGAATGATATGTTATTAAAAGTCAAAATCGTTGACTAATGTGTACACGTATGAAATACGTTAATACATGAACAATGTTATGTTGTACGTCTAATAGAAATATGGTATACGTTGAATAGATACACTAATATGTGTAAAACGTATTAAGATTATAAGAATATCTCTTTTTAAGAGATGATTTCATAATTGAAATCACTTTATCGAAAAACGTTAGTATAAGTTCGACGTTTGACCTAAATGATTAATATGAGATCTTAAATCATATTTCGTCTCTATCGAAATACGAAAAGTTATAAGTTAAGATGTTCGATGAAAAGACGTACTAAGTTGGTTAAAAGATACGAAGAATTGTTTTAAAAGGTTATCAAAGCTTATTAGACTTTGACGTTCTTGAAAAACGTGACCGACGTACTAAATTAATTTCTTACGTAAAGGTGGGATGCAATTCGATCATTGACGTTAGAAGAAAGTCTAAGTAAGAAGCATACGTACCAGGTGGGCTTTACTTTACTCCTCAAAGATAAAATGCTTATCAAATGTTTAATTACGATGCATTATTTCAAGAAAATATGATGAAATGTTTTATTTAATTACCTGCCCAAATGTTTATGTTTTTATGTATGGATCCTATCTATGAATGATAATGAATGTTGTAGGTTCGCTACCAACTTATGAATGAAAATCGAATTCAGAACCTGTGCTTGAAAGACAATTCATAGCCTAGATTAACGTGTACACTTAAGGGTGACTGTGTACCGAAAGGACAATTCTCAGCCGATCACAGCATCGTGGAAGAGGCCTACTTCTACGGCGTAAGATGATGTGATATGAGGAAGGAAAGGATACGGATCATACATACAAAGAAATTATGTCTGGCCAGACAATGATTATGAAATGACAGAAAATGTTTTAGTAAACACAAGGCCTTTTTAAATAAAACCCTTGTGTCTTACTGATGGGGCAATGTAATTCAATGTTATGATAAAATGTTTTGGCATGAGTCCACTGAGTGCATTCTTGTACTCAGCCCTGCATGTTTGTTTTTAAATGTGCAGGTTGAGCTGATGATGGATGGAGGTGTGTTGAGCAGTCGGAACCTTTTGTCGCTGATAAGTAGAACCTTGACTACACATCGTCATATGTGTATTCACATGTTTTTCCGCTGCAAAGAATACTTATTTATGTTTGGAGTTGACAAACTAATACCTTCAGATCAGTTGATCCCTTTTGTTGAAGATTTGATGGTCTAGTTCCACATGTAAATTATGTGTGCTTTATCTTAAATAGTTTGGAGTCCTAAAGTTTGCTTGATACATGTCCCACAAGTCCATAGTAAAGTGTGTTTCATGTTCCTTAATTACCTTTCCAAGTAATAGTCTCTGCTAATCCGTCATTAGGACTAGAGGGCTGTTACAAAGTGGTATCAGAGCTGTTCGTTTCTTTGAAACCAAAACCTTCTTTCAAAAGTCAAGTCTAGGTTGAGTCACTAGACTTCTAGAAATCAGCTGACCGTGCTCAACACTCCATCACATCAAGCTCAACCGGAATGAGGTAAATGATTTCTTCTCAAGTTTTGAAATGGAAAGTTCAAAGATTTAAAGGATTGAAATCATGTTTTAAAAGTGAAGAAAGTTATGAAGATTGATTGAAAAGAAATTTATGAAAAGGATTGAAAAGGGAAATTTCGAAACTTAGTTTTGAAATCAATGAAAGTTATGCAATTGATTTGAAATCAATGAAAATTATGACAAAAGATTTGACAAGAAAGTTATGGAAAGATGTTGGAAATGGAAGTTACGCAAAGTGATCAAAGATAGAAATGATTAACAATGATCGAAAATGGACAGGATGTGCCAAAGATGAAATGTTAAATTTTCGAAATTCAAAGAGATGCGCATGTACAAACGAGCTATGTTCTGAATATTGAAATTTTATTTCAAATCTCAAGTTGATTATGACAATGGATATATTATCCCAAAAGAACATAAAAACATAGGCGATATAAGAAACATGATCACTTATTGCGAAAGAACATCGAGGTCATGTGAGTTAAACTCAATGACGTAAATTTGGTAATGAAAAGAATTTAAAACTTTATATAACACATTATAGGTCATCATCAAAGGTTCCCTCAGATGTCATAGCGCTTCTCGTACTCATCGAATACTACTTTCTAGTATCATTCTAAGATTCTAATCGCACCAGAAAGTTCTCATTCTATAAAACT
Source organism: Salvia rosmarinus (assembly GCA_036937905.1). NCBI lineage: Eukaryota > Viridiplantae > Streptophyta > Magnoliopsida > Lamiales > Lamiaceae > Salvia > Salvia rosmarinus. The sequence continues at coordinate 53,667,375 of CM072815.1, read as the reverse complement.
ATAAACTAACTTCAACTGACTCGCAAATTCTAGAGAAGGGATCGGGATTTGGTCCTTCATAAGAAACATACTACTCTGTGATAGGAGATGCGTAGGCGAAAACCGTTCAGAATTGGAGTTCTGCGAACTAAAACAAAATCATTGCGCAAAATAGTTTTGTTGATGCCGAGCTCGGGATACCGAGGTCGTAAAAGTAACTACCAATGTCGAAGTTGTTGCCGAGTCATTTGCCAATGCCGAGGTCATTGCCGAGGTTATCGACATAATGACGGTCATTAAAGCCGACTTCAAGCCAAAGGCGCATACAGGTCGATGTCGAGGATGATTTCCGAGGTGGAGGTGATCTGACCGAGGTCAAGATAAATTGGCGAGGTGGATGTCACACCTGCCGTTGCCCAAGTCAGAAGCCGAGCTCATACCCACCGGGCTCTCTTCTGCCGAGGTCGCACCTGCCGAGCTCGAAGTCGAGGTGGACAACCGAGGTCGCACTGCCAAGGTCGGACCGAACCGACCAAAGCGAAGTCAAAATTATACATTTGGCCAAGTCGAGTTCAAGGTCGACTAAGCATGATCGCGAGTTCAGTCTTTAACAGACTCTAACGAATTCTTTGATCACATTTTTACTTCGTTTCCAACGAAGAGTCATAGATGATTTGGAGTCCCGCCATGCGTGAACTTCCAAATAAAAAGATCATTCTTGTGTCACTTATCGCATAGTGACATTCACTATCTCGACATCTTTTCAAATTATGAGCTTGAATTTTCTTCTCTCTATCAATTCGAGATTCTCGGGATGGAATAAACCTAATAATCCATCTTCCTTGATTATGACAATGGATATATTATCCCCCAAAAGAACATAGAGCGATATGACAATGGATATATTATCGAAAACATGATCACTTATTGCGAAAGAAAATCAAACTCATAAATCTCAAATTTTTCTTTTCAAAGATGAGAAAATAATTTACCTTTTCCAGTTGAGCTTGATGTGATGGTGTGTCGAGCGGTGTGGTTGACCTCTAGAAGTCTAGTGACTCAATCTAGACTTAACTCGAAAAGAGGTTTTGGATTCAAAGAAAATGCGCTCGATACACTTTCAGAATGTGCCCCTAAATCCTAAGTACGATTTAGCAGGGCTAATACTTGGAATAATAATTAAGGAAACTTTATCCAATATATATACAAGACTCATATGTTCAGAAGTATTCAACTAATCAACATCATAAGATAAATTAATTCAATTGCAGCGGAAAAACGTGTGAATACACATATGACGATGTGTATTCAAGTTTCTAATATATTGTATTCAAAAAGGGTTCCGACTGCCCGACACATCTCCATCCATCATCTGCTCAACCTGCACATTTAAAAACAAACATGCAGGGCTGAGTACAAGATTGCACTCAGTGGCTCATGCCAAAATAATTTATCACATTTGAATTACTCTGCTCCATCACAGTAACACACGAGGTTTTAATTCAAAATACTCGTGCTTACTAAATATTTTCTTTCATTTTCCATAAAGATTAAATCACAGACATTTTCCTCAGTATGTATGATCCATATCCACCACAATAATTCATTTCACAACACCTTCCTACTTGAGAGGAGGCCTCCCTCTCAGACGCCGTGACCGCCGAGCACCCTTTCACCACAAATACAAATAATCGCACAAAATCCGGGCCATCTCAAGACAGATACTGAATTCTCCATCATCCTGGGGGTACTTCCAAGAATACGAATTCAAGCATGTCATAAAGTGGGAGCTACCCAACAATACGCATCAACAATCATGAATTCGATACATACATAAAACATAAATATTTTGGGCGGGTAATTAAATAAATCATTTCATAAATATTTGCTCATAATAAAGCATCATAAATAAATCATTTGGTAAATTCTACCGGTTTGAGTATAGTAAAGCCCACCTTTACTTTTGAACTTCGATTTTCGACACGCGTGTTCTTCTACGATTGCGTGTGAGCCTTCACGTCCCACCTTTACGCAAAATTTACGCTTAGAACGTTGGCACGCCGAGATTTTCAAAGTTCATTCAACTTTGATAAATAATATAATCCAAGTTTTAATAAACATTAATACGTCAGCTTCAACGCGTATTTCAATAAAAATAATTCTTATATTTCGAGAGATGTAATATGATCTCAGATCTCATTTTAACTTTTTAGTTAAACATTTAACGATAATAACGTTATCAAATAAAGTGATTTCAATTATGAAATCTTTTCTCAATTGAGATATTCATATAAATGTCGCTTTACACGTATTAGCGTATTCATTGAACGTATTTCATACGTCGATTTCAAAAGTCAATATTTTGACTTTTCTTTATTAATTTCTTTACCAATTCATATATTTTATATCTAATCTCTATATAAATCGATTTTCAATCGATTTTTTTCATAAACCCTAACTCTCGATTTTTCACGTAAATCGATAAACTTCATTAATATTTTTCTTAAATATTAATTAACTTATTCATTAAACATTATTTTTCATTTCTAACGTTATTTAATATAACGTTTCGCCATAAACATAGTATTCTATGTTTATAAAATTTCATAATTTCTTAATATGTCTAAAATAATTTCTAGACATATAATGAATTATCTTTCTTGATATTAAGGATTAAAATCCTTAATCTATTATTCAAACGCTTACGGTCCTTAAGCTTTTAATTATCAATCTTGCAAGGCCTCAACATTGATCTATATCATAATTATAACCTATAGTTCAACATTTTCAATTTCTACATCAAAGAATTATTGTTCTTGGTTTCGGTCCTTCCCAAACTATACACTAGACTTTTTTTATAAAATTCCAATTAATTACACTATGCTTATATACTATAGTGTAGCAACATTTCATCATTACATTAATCTAAAAACAACTAAATCATGTAAGTATGAATGTAAGAACTTCCTCCCATTACAAGAACAAAAGTAAAGATGGACTCGAAAACAAACGCAAAGATCAAATGAAAATAATGCGAGTTTTCAAACAAGAATAACAAAAATAAAAGTGAAGAAGCCAAAAGATCTAGATGCAAAACGATGATGACAACAATTGAAGGATGATGACGAAAGAATTAATGTCACTATACGATAAGTGACATGAGCATAGTCTTTCATTTGGATGTTCACGCACGACAGAAAATCCAATTTGGCTATGACTTTTTCGTTAGAAAGCGAAATAAGAATGTGATCAAAGAATCAGTTGAAGTTAGTCTTATGATTTACATAGAACGAGAACTCTACAATGCAATAATAATCTTAGAATGCTATTAGAAAGTAGGATTCCCCAGTAGAATAAGTAGAGCTATGACGTGCGTTATACATGAGAACCTTTGCTGATAACATTTATCTGCTTATCAGATATGTTTGAATTATTTTATCTGCTTAACAGATATGTTCAAGTTTATCTTATCTGCTTATCAGATATATCTAGATTTACTTATGATAGTACTGTCTGTGTTGGATGGCGAGGACTCGTTACACAGCAAAGAGAAGGTTAGGGCCACGAGCTACACCAGAGGAGATTATCCGGGCATACCGTACATACAAAATGGTGTGGGGTGACAGTTTAGGAGAGTTCTTAATGCATTATCTCTATCACTGGATGGCTGCACATGAATATGGTGTAACTGATTTTGACGGCAATAAGCGTTTGCTGACTCGATTGCCTTGTGATTGGGAAGGTTATGCCATGGAGATATCGGGTGACTATATATACCGTGCTGATGGCAGCTATGATCTGATCGCAGATCTACCGAGATTCATCAGTCATCTGAGTTATGTCTACAGTGCTTATAGAGTCACACCTAGGGGACCGTACCTTCCACCCCGAGAATACACTTGGTGCGACATTACGCCGGAATGGTTGTACTTGGAGGTTCCCCGAGAGGTTGATCGCATAATACCAAGGTATTTGGAAGAAGAATGACGATCACTCCATGTGGAAAGGGAAGTGTTTGGTATGATTTTGTGATGATTCTTGGTATTGTTTCACATGTCATATTCAGTAGTTTGTCCCATTTATGCCATTGGTTTGATTTATATTTATCGATTCGGACTCATTTCGTTTGTTTCGATGTTTTGTAGAAAAACGGCATAAAATAAGATGAATTAGATCTGCCAAAGATCAATCTTATTGAAGAGCATCTCGACAGGAGTTCATAGGCGAAAGCGGATCGCAATTCGGAGTTTGGACGCGAGAGAACGGAACGAACGCCAAAGTCGCGATGGCACCCGTCGCATGGCCCAGCGCCCGCGCCGCGCCCGCCGCGCCCGCCAAGCACGCCGCCCAGCACCTGCTCTGCACGCGCGCGCCCCACGCGCCAGCGCCGCCCGCAGCGCCCGCCGCAGACGCCCGCCGCATACGCGCCCCAGCCGCTCGCTCGCGCAGCGCGTTCGCCATTCCTCGCGCGTGCTCGAGTGCGCGCGCCTTCCGCGCCCGCCCGCCCACGCCTCGCCCCGCCCGCACGCTACCCTGCCTCGCCCGCGCCCGCTGGCGCCCGGCCCGCGTGCGCTCCCAGCGCCCGCCGGCATCCCACCCGCTGGCGCGCCGCTCGCCCCCGCGCGCCGCCGCCTCGCGCCGCGCCCACGCCGACACCCGCTGGCTGAACCCGGCGCCGCTGAAGCTCACGCACGCCCGCGCCCTTCGCCGCCACGCCGCCGCGCCCGTTCGGCGCTGGGCCTTGCCCAACGCCCTTCTCCCGCACGCCCATGCCTCTTCAACCGGCGCGCACATCAAGCGCCCATCTCAGTGCGCTTTTCCCTCGCGCATTCACTTTGAGCTGGCGCTCACCAAGGAGTCAGAATGTTTTCTCAGCGAGCGTTCGTTCCGAACCAGCGTTCACTTTCAAGTCAGAATGATTTCTGAGCTCACGCTTACTCTGAACCGACGCTCATCTTTAATTTATATAAATATCGCGCCTAGGTCAAAAGAGAGGGGTCTTCAGTTCTTCCGTTTCTGGTTTTTCTCCACGCAGCCATGGCGCAGCTCTCCATCAGCCTTTCCTCTGGATTTCTTCAGGCAACATATTAGATACAATTTAGTTTCAATTTCTGCTTTATTGTTTTATCATTGAATAATCTTGTTATCAATTTAAGCTTTGGATTATCAGTTCTTGTGGATCAATTTCATAGTATTTTTGTGTGAAAGTATTGTTGGATTCAATTCATAGTGATAGTGGATTGGATTCTCATGTTCCGTTGATTTATATTACGTAATGATTTCCTGCTTTCGTTTATTTGCAATTATATTTAGATTAGGGATTGACAAACCCTATGAACAATAGAATTGCATATGCTTTATTTACCGCTGATTTATCGCTTTCAGAGTTCAACTAGGGATTGACAACCCCTGGTCTAGATTTATCGCTTTATTAGTTTAGCTAGGGATTGACAACCCTTGGTTTAGGATGCTGTTTATTTTCCGTATTTTAATTCCTGCATGTTCCAAACCCTCGTTGGTATTAGAATGTTTAGGATTTAATCGCTTTATGTGTATGACATGAACAATCGCCCTGTTAAGTTTTCCTTGAGAGACGACTTGGGTTAACTTATCACGCTACAATTACCTCGTACGATTGCGAGTGAATTTGAGTGTGTTTTTAGCTCGATCAATTTTGGCGCCGTTCGGGAAAACTTTAGGCGTATTGTTTGTGTTGTTTGTTTTCTGTGTTTCTTTTCTTTCTGTTTGCTATTTTCTCCCCCTGGTGCGTGTGATCTTGTTTTTGTTGTTGGTGTCTGTTAATGCAGGGTTATCAACAGTACGAATATGGTCAACCCGGCTGGGGGGAGGAGAGTTCGTCGTATTGGGCAAATTCTTCTTGCGAAGAAGGAGCCCAATTCGACTATTCTGAGGAATATCCGTTGGGCTATGAGCAACAAGCCTATGATCCCTGCTGGGATCAACCACCTCCACCACTCTATGAGGATCAAGCCTCCAATCCCTATTGGGATCAACCACCTCCACCGCAGTACGAAGAAGGAGCCCAGTTCGATCATGTTGAGGGATATCCGGCAGTTTATGAGCAACAATATGGTTCGGGGTGGAATAACCAACCCGATTTGGGATGTTGGGATCCGCAGCAGCAGCAGCCGCCTCCACAACCTGACTCGGAATATTGGAACCCACAACATGATTATGGATGGTGTGATCCACATCAGCCACAGCCTCCACAGCAACAGTGGTACCACCCACAGCAGCCACCTCCACCTCAAATGCCAGCTTGGGATGATAAGTTCGTCAAAAAGTTGGATGCCGACGACACCAAAATCAAAGCGCTTGCAAGCAAAATTAGAAATGATGACCGAGAAGCGGACGTTGTCTGCAACAAGATGCAATAGGGAGCCTCAAGCTCACCTTATGAGGCTCAGCGACCACCGACCATCGAGTTCGCCATCGATGATAGAGACGCAACTCTTGAGCGTTTAGAGGAACAAGTGGGACTGATTGCTGCGAAGTGGGTTGAGTATCAACAACAACGTGCAGCGAGGGAACTTCCAAACCAATCCGGTCAGGTCCAGGCGATCACTGTTCTTGAAAGTGACCCATTTGTCGAGAATGGGGTGGGAGAGACATATGACGAGTTGCTGCAGCCAGAGAAGGTGGAAAATGAGGAAGAATGGGAATGTGAGGATGAGAAGCAGGATCAGAGCCACGAGGAAGTGGTTACAAGGTCGGCCGACGAGGAAGAGTGGGCATGTGAAGTTGCAAGCATGCCAAAGCCCACTCTGGAAGTGATTGCACTACCTCAACAATTGAGTACGGATCCCGAGGAGGACAAATCGAGGACAAAGGTTGAGGTAACATCCATGATTTGTCAACTTCCTAATTCTCCAAAGTATTGTGCTTTGGGAATTGAAATTATCTATTTCACTTTGGAGAATAGGATGTTCGACTTGAGCTTAAATGATTTGTTATTTTCTTTCTTTACTGTCCTTTGTGCATATATGGTTACTACTGATATTCTCGCCGAGATGGTATTCCTGCAGGTGAAGGACTATGGATAGTCCGTTGTTGATCGGAACACGTCGTGCTCACGACGTTAAACTGAGTACTGCGTGGGAGTTGACCCACGGATTTTTATTTGCTTTTTCTTTCTTTCTTTTCTTTGTCTTGTTTTGTTGTTCTTGTTGATCTATCTGTTGTTGTTGAGTTTGTTTTGCTCAGATCCGAAAGTCGTCGCCAGCCGATGGCCGTGATGCTCCAACTCTACAGCGCACATTCGTCGATGATCAGGGAAGTATCATCCTCTATGGCCATTTTGAGCTTTTTATGTTTTGAGCACTGGGGATAGTGCTCGAATTAAGTGTGGGGGATGTTTACTCAGTTTTGTGTGCGTTTCATATATAGTTTTGTATGCTTAATGACGTGCCCTTGTGCTTATTTTGATTGTTTGGACTTGAGTTTGTGTCTATGCGAATAAGTTAGGATTTTGATTTGTGCAACTGAACTCTGTGGTATTGATCGGACCTTGATGTATTTCTCGTTTATCTTGATGTCATGTGATTAAAGTGCAATGTGAATTTACGAGATTGTGTGAATTGATTTTAAATCTGGGAATGCCAGTTTTTCCACCGCTGTCAGTTGGACATCCAACACGACCACCACTTCCAGTATTTCCACCAATGACGGCGCCATCGCCTCCAGCAGAACCCTATCCTCAGACGGCGCGCATGAGGGTGTATGATCCTTATGTTCCGGTGCGTGATGTGTTTGCCATACGGGACGATGGAGTAGGACCTTCTCGCAGACGTGCGCGTGAGGAAGACTCGGACGAGGACCCTGAAGAAGAAGAGGATCCAGAGGAGGATCCAGAAGAGGAAGAAGACTCGGAGAAAGAAGAACCGGGAGAAGACCAAAATGAAGAAGGGAATCCGGAGGAGAATCCGGAGAATGATAGAAACTCGGATGAAAACATGGAGGATGGTGACGATGGAAGGTTTGATGAATGGTAGAAAGCTTTAGACAACATAACGGGATGCAGATCGTGTAGTAGTGTATGAACAGTATATGTATAGTGTGTTAGTAACGTTATAGTAATAGATATAGAAGCATAGTATTTTTTGTAACGTTATGTAATCAAGTATGTTAGTTGATGACGGTTAAGTTAGAAGAAGTATCACATTATGTACTTGACTTTCTTTTTGATTCTGATGACTTGTACATAACAGTCCTCTTTGAGACAATTTTCCCTATATATGCATGATGACCCTAAATGAGCTTTTGCGGCAAAATGAGCATGAAAATGATGAATGGTTTTACTAAAGCTATTTTATGATAAGATTGTATGAAGATGCTATGTATGTGTGAACTGTGATAACAATATACGAATGCTAATTTATCTCTACAATATCAAAATGCCACCTAGACGTGAACCCGAGCATGGAGTTAGAGGAAGAGATAGGAGAAGGGGTAGAGTTCCACAACCCGAAGAAGAAGAAGAAGTTATACCACAACCACCTCCACCTCCACCTGACCGTAGGATCGAAAAACTTTTTCTTAGGCAAAATCCTCCTGCCTTTAACGGAAAGGGAAGTCCGGATGACGCTGAACAATGGGTAAGAACCATAGAGAGAATTTTTGATTTTCTCCATTGTAAAGCACAAGAACGACTGTCATGTATTACTTTCCAACTCACAGGACCTGCTGATTTCTGGTGGGAAGCTCGAAGGAAAACTTTAACACCAGAACAAATGGATGATTTCACTTGGGAGGACTTCAAGAGAGAGATGTATGAGAAATACATCCCTAAAAGTTATAGGAAGAAAAAGAGAATGAATTCTTCAATCTGAAGCAAGAAAAGATGTCCGTGACGGAGTATGATCGCATCTTTTGCGATATGTCAAGATATGCTCCAGACCAAGTGAGCACTGACATGAAGATGTCAGAGAAATTCCAATCTGGTCTAAGGCATGAGATAAGGATATCTCTTGTGAGTCACGGTGACTTAACTTATACTGAAGCTCTCAGCAGGGCTTTATCTATTGAAGCGGCAATGCCAGAAGATAAGCCGGCCCAGACTCAGTCACATAGCGCTGTGGACAAAGGTAAAAGAAAGTGGGAAGGAAATTTTAGTAACAACGATCGAGGGAATTTTGGGAATGCAAACAATAAGAGGCCATGGCAAGGGAACATGGCGCCACAAGGGCAAGGGTGGAAAAGGCCAGTATTTTCCACGCCAATGAGGGGTCCACAAGACCAGATGAGGGCTCTTCCTTGCCCGAAATGTCATAAACTGCACAAGGGAGTGTGCTTAGCGAGCAGTGGCAGTTGCTTTAAATGTGGTATGAAGGGCCACTTTGCATACGATTGCCCAAGAGTACGCCCGGGAATAGCGGGAAGGCCAAATAAGCCAGGCCATGCCCAACCACTTAGGGCTATTCAATATCATCCCTAACCTCAGCCTCAAGAAGAGACCACAAAGAACAACGATGCAAAGCAGCCACAACAAAGAACGACAAGAATAAAGAAGCACCCCGCCAACCTCAACCGACATAGGCTAGAGCTTATGCTATACATCGGAGGCAGAACGAACAAAACCATGGAAACCTGGCAGGTATGGGAACACTTCTCAACGTACCTATTATACTTTTGTTCGATACGGGTGCTTCACATTCTTTCATCGCAATAGCATGTGTTGATATGTTAGAACTTAAATCAGAACAAGTAGATCAAGAAATGAGAATCTCTTCACCCATAGGAGGGATTATGACTGTCACACATGTTTGCTCGAACCTAGAGTTGAACCTAGGATCACTTAAGGTTCTAGCGAATAACTTGAACATAATACTTATGGGGGATGTAGATATAATCCTAGGGATGGATTGGTTAGCTGAAAACCATTCCACAATCCTGTGCAAGGAGAGGAAAATTTCGTTCCATTTTCCTGGACAAGAAGCTACGAGCTTTCATGGAATCAACATGGGGAAGAAGATCCCGATTATATCCGCGCTAAAGATAAGGAGAATGATAAACAAGAAAGGAAGTCGGGCATTCCTTGTATATCTAAACGGGAAGATAAAACAGAGACAAAGATCGAGGATGTGGAAATTATTCGGGAGTTTCCAGATGTTTTTCCCGATAATTTACCAGGATTACCCCCTGACAGGCAGCTGGAGTTCACCATCGACTTGGAACCAGGATCAGCCCTAGTGTCGAAAGCACCTTATCGAATGGCTCCAAAGGAACTTGAAGAATTGAAGATTCAAATTCAAGAGCAGTTGGACCTAGGTTTTACCAGACCTAGTGTATCACCTTGGGGAACGCCTGTCTTATTTGTCAAGAAGAAAGATGGTTCCTTGAGAATGTGCATCGATTATCGGAACTGAATAAACTGACACTTAAGAACAAATATCCACTGCCAAGCATAGATGATTTGTTCGACCAGTTATGAGGAGCAAGTGTGTTTTCGAAGATTGATCTTAAATCGGGTTATCACCAACTCAAAGTGCGACCAGAAGATGTATCTAAAACTGCTTTTCGAACAAGGTATGGCCACTATGAATTTATAGTTATGCCATTCGGATTAACAAATGCACCAGCCGTATTCATGGATCTCATGAATAGAGTGTTTCATCCGTACTTAGACAAATTTGTCTTAGTCTTCATAGATGATATTCTCATCTATTCGAAGAATGAGGAAGAACATAAGGAACACTTGAGAACTGTTTTGCAAACCTTAAGATCTGAACGACTTTTTGCCAAATTCAGCAAATGTGAGTTTTGTCTTAAAGAAGTAATATTCCTTGGACACATTGTGTCAGCAGAAGGAATTAAAGTGGATCCGGCAAAGGTAGAAGCAGTGCAAGGATGGAAATTGCCAAGAACCCAAAATGAAATCAGGAGTTTCTTAGGATTAGCTGGTTACTATCGGAGATTCATTGAAGGATTCTCTAAGATAGCAAGGCCCATGACACAGCTACTCCGAAGGGGATCAAATTTACTTGGACTGATGAATGCGAGGCGAGTTTCCAAAAGCTCAAGGAAAAGTTAACTAGTGCGCCAGTACTAGCAGTTCCAGAAGCAGACAAAGAGTATGTAGTCTATACTGATGCTTTCAAGAACGGACTAGGTTGTGTGTTAATGCAAGAGGGAAAAGTGATAGCCTATGCATCACGACAACTTAGACCACATGAATTGAATTATCCAACTCATGACCTGGAACTAGCAGCAGTAGTACATGCACTAAAGATATGGAGACATCACCTCTATGGAGTGAGGTGTGAGATCTTCACAGATCATAAGAGTTTGAAATATTTCTTCGAGCAAAGAGATTTAAACATGATGCAAAGAAGATGGCTCGAATTAGTAAAAGATTACGAATGTGGTATAAATTATCACTTAGGAAAGACAAATGTGGTAGCTGATGCCTTAAGTCGTAAAAGTCAATCCAAATTGGGATGTCTCTTTACAAAGGAAGAGAAACTCGCTGAAAAGTTTGAGAGAATGAAAATAGAAATGGTTGAGCAACCAGAGACGATCATGAGTCGTATTGCTACACTCACATTGACGTCTGACTTGAGGAAAAGGATAATAGACGAACAAAGGAAAGATGAAAAATTGGAAAGGGCAAGGGTCAAAATAAGAACTGAAGGACTAAAAAATTTTAGAGAAGCGCCTGACAATGCCATATTGTTTGAGGAAAGGTTATGCATTCCAAACAATAACGAGCTTCGAAATGAAATCATGAGTAAAGCTCATGATACTCCTTATACAGCCCACCCAGGCAGCACTAAGATGTACCAAGATTTACGAGAAACGTTTTGGTGGAAAGGCATGAAACGAGATGTAGCCTCTTTCGTAGGGCGTTGTCTTGTTTGTCAACAAGTGAAGGCATTGCACCAACGACCCTATGGAAAGTTACAGCCTTTGGAGATACCCGAATGGAAATGGGAAGACATAGCAATGGATTTTGTTACGGGTTTGCCAAAGTCAAAAAGAGGTAACACTGCTATATGGGTAGTAGTGGATCGACTCACCAAGTGTGCACATTTTCTGCCTATCCAGATTACTTATGGATCCGATAAGTTAGCCCAGTTGTACGTAAAGGAAATTGTACGCCTACATGGGGTACCAAAATCTATCACATCTGATAGAGATTCCAAGTTTATTTCAAGATTTTGGGTTAGCTTACAAAAAGAATTGGTCACGAAGTTGAATTTTAGCACCGCTTTTCATCCTCAGACCGATGGACAATCGGAAAGGACGATTCAAACACTTGAGGATATGCTAAGAACAGTAGTGTTGGATCGAGGTGCAAATTGGGAGCATGTCTTGCCACTCATTGAATTTGCTTACAACAATAGTTATCATGCAACGATTGATATGACCCCATATGAAGCATTATATGGAAAGAAATGTCGATCACCGCTTTATTGGGATGAAGTAGGTGAGAGAAGAATCTTAGGGCCTGACACAACAAGTGAGATGATTGAAATTGTTTGCCAAATCAGGCAAAGAATAAAAGAAGCTCAGGATAGACAAAAGTCTTACGCTGATACGCGTAGATCCAAGCTACATTTTGAATATGGAGATAAAGTTTTTCTTAAAGTTTCTCCATCAAAAGGAATTATAAGGTTTGGAGTAAAAGGCAAATTGAGACCACGTTTTATAGGACCTTACGAGATCCTAGAAAGAATAGGCCCAGTCGCCTATAGATTGGCACTTCCGCCAAGTTTGGGGAATGTACATAATGCTTATCATGTGTCACAATTAAGAAAGTACATGTATGATCCAAAGCACGTGATTCATCATGACGACGTAATCCTCAACCCAGATATGAGTTATGAAGAAGAACCTACGGCTATTTTAGATCGTAAGGTTCAACAACTAAGGAACAAGTCCATATCTCTAGTGAAAGTGCTGTGGAGACACCATGGACAAGAGGAGGCCACGTGGGAGCTCGAGGATGCCATGAAGGAACGATACCCCAAACTATCGATATGTAAAATGATATGTATTGTACAAGTTAGGTCATACTTAGGTAAAATATCGATTATGATTGTTGATTAACGTGAAAAATCGAGACTTATGAGATTATGATTAGAAATTGATTGAAAATCGATTTATATAAAAATTTATAGCTACGTATGTGACTAAATTCGAATGATATGTTATTAAAAGTTAAAATCGTTGACTAATGTGTAAACGTATGAAATACGTTAATACATGAACAATGTTATGTTGTACGTCTAATAGAAATATGGTATACGTTGAATAGATACACTAATACGTGTAAAACGTATTAAGATTATAAGAATATCTCTTTTTAAGAGATGATTTCATAATTGAAATCACTTTATTGAAAAACATTAGTATAAGTTCGACGTTTGACCTAAATGATTAATATGAGGTCTTAAATCATATTTCGTCTCTATCGAAATACGAAAAGTTATAAGTTAAGATGTTCGATGAAAAGACGTACTAAGTTGGTTAAAAAGATACGAAGGATTTTTTTTAAAAGGTTATCAAAGCTTATTAGACTTTGACGTTCTTGAAAAACGTAACCGATGTACGAAATTAATTTCTTACGTAAAGGTGTGACGCAATTCGATCATTGACGTTAGAAGAAAGTCTAAGTAAGAAGCATACGTACCAGGTGGGCTTTACTTTACTCCTCAAAGATAAAATGCTTATCAAATGTTTAATTACGATGCATTATTTCAAGAAAATATGATGAAATGTTTTATTTAATTACCTACCCAAATGTTTATGTTTTTATGTATGAATCCTATCTATGAATGATAATGAATGTTGTTGGTTCGCTACCAACTTATGAATGAAAATTGAATTTGGATCCTTTGCTAAAAGGACAATTCCTAGCCTGGATTAACGTGTACACTTAAGGGTGACTGTGTGCCGAAAGGACAATTCTCGGCGGTGACAGCATCGTGGAAGGAGGCCTACTTCTACGGCGTAAGATGATGTGATATGAAGAAGGAAAGGATATGGATCATACATACAAAGAAATTATGTCTGGCCAGACAATGATTATGAAATGACAGAAAATGTTTTAGTAAACACAAGGCCTTTTTAAAGAAAACCCTTGTGTCTTACTGATAGGGCAGTGTAATTCAATGTTATGATAAAATGTTTTGGCATGAGTCCACTGATTGCATTCTTGTACTCAGCCCTGCATGTTTGTTTTTAAATGTGCAGGTTGAGCTGATGATGGATGGATGTGTGTTGAGCAGTCAGAACCTTTTGTCGCTGATAAGTAGAACCTTGACTACACATCGTCATATGTGTATTCACATGTTTTTCCGCTGCAAAGAATACTAAGTTATGTTTGGAGTTGACAAACTAATACCTTCAGATCAGTTGATCCCTTTTGTTGAAGATTTGATGGTCTAGTTCCACATGTAAATTATGTGTGCTTTATCTTAAATAGTTTGAAGTTCTAATGTTTGCTTGATACATGTCCCACAAGTCCATATTAAAGTATGTTTCATGTTCCTTAATTACCGTTCCAAGTAATAGTCCATGCTAATCCGTCATTAGGACTAGAGGGCTGTTACAAAATTGTACCAACTGATACTACCACTTCCTCTGACCAGCTCATATATGTTGATGTCACTACTTCTTTTGAGCTAAGCCTTATTGTTCCTGACAACTATCTAAATCTTCTTGAAGAAGAGTTTCCGCTTGAAGAACTTGTTAAAGAGGAACTTCCTCTTGAAGAACTTGATTATGTTGACCTTGACTTTGATATGGATGCCATCGATTTAAGATGGTATGATCAACTTGTTGCTGTAAATGTTTCCCCACTTCAGTCGGTACCATATGAATCTCAACCTGAAACCCCACTCACATCTCTTTTTGAAGAAAACGAGTTTGAAACCGAGGCTGGATCATCTAGACCAATTGGAACCACCCGATCTTTCAAATATGAACCTAAATTTTTACAACCTATTGGTACTAGTCAATTGAAGCCTCTTCAGTTGTGTGATATGCCATTTATCATAGATCCTTCTCTTTTAGACATTAAGATCGGATTTTCTCATCCTACCTCTTTGGCTAACCGTTCTTCTGAACTTCCACCAGAGGATGAATGTATTGAGGAGGTATCGGACGAAGAGAATATGGAAGATATGCCAGATGTGAATGTAGGAGTAGAAAGAGTGGACGAAGAAAACGAGATGTTTGGTCCAGGCAATGGAGATGATACGGCCTCAAGGATGGACTAGAAGTATAATGAAATAGAATAGTAATGTGACGTGATATTGTACATTTGTAAATAGATAGTTAAGTAGGACTGATGTAGATAGTGATGGATGTATAACCTAGACTAACCGAAATAGTTTCCGATGCCTACTCTGTCAAGGCAAAATTTTCCTCTATGTAAAAAGTCCTCTAAGAGGCAATTTTCCCATGATATAAAAAATTAAAAATAAAAATAAAATTTAAAGATATTTACGCTATGTTGATTGTTGTTTCTCTTGTTTACCCTTGAACCTATTGTTTATATAATTATGCGAATTTAATTACATGTAAACCTATTTGTTAAACATGACATTTTATTCGCTTTCTTACAAATTTCTTATGTACATACTGCATACATATATTGTTCTCATTAATCCGAAATGCAATATGCCACCAAGACGTCGAAACCGAATTCCTGTGGTGAAAGAACAAGAAAGTGAAAATATACCCAAACCTACTCCCGAACCCACCCTCCTCCAAATACAAGAAAAATTTCTGAATTATTTCTTCGACAAAATCCACCATCTTTCTGTGGAACTGGTAATCCTGCCGAGGCAGATGAATGGATTCGGGCAATGGAAAGAATTTTCAAATTTTTGGAATGCTCAGATAAGGAATGCCTTTTGTGCATTTCCTTTCAATTAAAAGGACCGGCTGACTTCTGGTGGGAATCACGTCAGAAGACTCTCACCCCTGAGAGATTGGAAAGTTTTACATGGGAGCAATTTAAAGAGGAGTTGTTTGCCAAATATATCCCTCGGAGCTACAAGAAACAAAAGGAAATCGAGTTTATGAAATTAAAACAAGGAAAGAAAACGGTGGCAGAGTATGATAGAGAATTTTGTAATCTCTCTCGTTATGCTCCATACAAGATAGAAACGGACGAGAAGATGGCTGAATTGTTCCGCTCGGGCTTACGTCAAGAAATAAGAATCATTTTGGCAAGTCAACCTGCCCTATCATATGCTGAAACGTTGAATAGGGCGTTAGACATGGAATTAGAAATGCAGTCTAAAAAGATGGCCCCTTAATCAAATTCAACTTCATCCCAAATTCAAACCCCACAAAAGGTGAGGCCTCAAATTCAAAGATTCAAAAGAAAACCAAGATGGTAACCAAGAGATTTTCCAAATAAGAAACCTTGGCAAAGACCAAACCAACTTGTTTCAAATCCTTTCCGATCACCCTTTCAAAATCAACCACAAACACATCCAAATCCTCCTAGAATGCCTTTGTGCCCAAGATGTAATAAAGCTCATTCTGGAGTTTGTAAATGGGGTACCAATAGTTGTTACAATTGTGGCCAAATAGGTCATTATGCTAACAACTGTCCAACCAGACTAAGACCAGCAGAAAGTGGAAGAAAGTCAACTTCCGCTAAACAAATGCCACAAATGAAAGCTATAGGTGGTAGCTCTCAACAGCAAGCCTGTTTGACAACGGTACCACAACATCAGATGATTTTACCACCTCCACCTCAACAAACTCAATTCCAATATCAGAGGGCGTTCGCCTTAAACCCAAGGCGATAAGAATAGAATGCTGAGAATCTGGCAGGTATGGGAACTTTAAACGGCTTACCTATTGTAATTCTGTTTGACACCGGAGCTTCGTACTCTTTTGTTTCTACGACATGTCTAGATGTTTTTAAATTGAACGTAGTGCGAAGTGACCAGGATTTGAAAGTGATGAGTCCTTTAGGTAAATCCACAATAGTTTCCCACATATGTTCCAACTTAGAATTTGAGTTAGGAACTCTTAACCTGAAAGCAAGAATTTTACGAGTAATATCAATGTGGGATGTGGATATTATCTTAGGAATGGATTGGCTAACAGAGAATTTTACGGTAATTCAATGCGAACGACGGGAAATTTCATTCCATCCTCCAGGAAAAGAACCCACCTATTTTTATGTTGTTGAAATGAAAGAAAGAAAGGTTCCCATAATCTCAGCATTGCACGCTAAGAAGCTGATAAGGAATAAGGAAACTTGTGCCTATCTGGTATATTTGAACCTTGATGATAACAAGAAGGAAAGAAGACTAGAGGATGTGCCGATAGTTCAGGAATATCCAAATGTATTTCCTAAAACATTACCAGGGTTACCTCAAGATAGGTAATTGAAATTTACGATTGATCTAGAACCCGGATCGGCACCTATTTCAAAGGTACCCTACCGTATGGCACCCAAAGAGTTACAAGAGTTGAAAATCCAACTTCAAGAACTCTTGGACTTAGGATTTATTTGACCCAGTGTATCTCCATGGGGAGCACCCGTTTTGTTCGTGAAGAAGAAAGATGGTACCCTAAGAATGTGTATAGACTATAGAGAATTGAACAAGCTCACCTTGAAAAACAAATATCCATTGCCTCGGATAGATGATCTATTTGATCAATTGAAGGGAGCCGATATTTTCTCTAAGATTGATTTAAGATCGTGGTATCATCGGCTGAAAATTCGCTCGTAAGATATTCCTAAGATCGCATTTTTCAACACGATATGGTCATTATGAGTTTGTAGTAATGCCTTTTGGACTAACAAATGCTCCTGCCGTGTTCATGGACTTGATGAATCGTGTTTTTCACGATTACCTTGATAAATTCATCTTAGTATTTATTGATGATATTCTTGTATACTCGAAAGACGAACAAGAACATGAGACGCATCTAAGAATTGTATTAGAAACTCTAAGAGCTGAAAAGCGGTATGCCAAATTTAGCAAATGTGAATTTTGGCCGAGAGAGGTAAATTTCCTTGGACATATCGTATCAGCCGAAGGAATAAAGGTTGATCCTACTAAAGTGCAAGCTGTACAAGAATGGAGATCACCTACGACGTCGAATGAAATCAAGAGTTTCTTAGGGCTGGCAGTGATCGCTCACATTTCTAACACGAAAACGTGTAAGTATAAAGGTAAGTCGAGTATCGTATCCACATGGATTGTATCACGAAAACACAGAAGCTAACTCAACAATAATTCATCATTATCCAAGAATAGATTTGGTTTATAAAGGGTTTAGGGCTTCGGATATTCAATCCAAAGCAAAAAGGTGACAACTTGAAAATAAATGAAAGCAATAAATACTCAAAGAGATAACAATCTAGAAAGAGTAACCCTAGGGATGCACTAATCCTACCCACACGTATGTTTATCCTGCAGCCCATTAACCATTTTAATCCAGACAAGATGGAAGATCACATATGTAACCAACAATTTCAGTTACGATAATTGTGGTAGTTGATTGCTAATTTTCCCTATCACTGTTACGTCTCTAGGTGAAAATAAGCAACTCCAAAAGGATCACAAAGAATATGCTTCCTACGAATGTTCCTATCTCAGCTACGACTCAAGGCTTATTCGTATTATGCATTCAAGATCGATTAACAATTAGAACGGTTAAGTAATTAACTGGCAACTAGATATGCATCAAGATTGATCACAAATTAACACATAAAATTAAGCACCAAGAATCATAAATCAATGCCTGGAAGGTAAATAACAATGGCAGGAATCACAACACTTAGGATAGAATCATGCAAACCCTAGGATTAGAACGAAAATTTAGCTAGACATAATAAACGGAATAAAATATGAAATAATCATGGAAGTAGAAATTATATAGATAAAACCCGTAATGCAGCGTTTGAAGAACAATCGTTGGGTTCGTATCCCAACCTCAGCGAAAAACGGAATAAACACGAAAATTGTTCGGACAGAAACATTCCAAAGCGTCAACAATATGTAGAACTAATGTAAAACAATGTAAAAACTAATGCTAGATGGATCCAAATCAAAGCTAGAGTACAAAAATAGGAAAACTATGAAAAACTGGAAAAAATCGTGTAAAATAGGTCTGGAGGAGCTTGGGGGCGTGAGGGGGCGAAGCCCTATTTATAGGCAAGGGTGAAAACCCTAATTTTTGGGCCCAGCCGCCTCGCTTCACGGCCGAGCTCGCGGTCGCGAGCTCGGTCGTGAGGGATCTGGTCGCGTGCGTCTTCTTCGCTTGTGGCTGGACTTGCGATCGCTAGGTGTCCTTCGCGACCTGGCTCGCGTTCGCTAGGTGTGGCCGCGAGAAATCGGGCAGTAGCTCTTTCAAAGGCATCGCAAGTTAGGTCGCTCGCGGTCGCTTGTCGTGGCTGCGTCGTATGGTTTTTCCTCGCGGCCGACCTAGCGGTCGCTAGGTCGGTCGCGATACACAATCCAGAAGCTCATCTTCACCTCGCGACTGGGTTAGCGGTCGCTAGGGAGGCCGCTAGCCCCTGTTTTAGCCCTTCTTTTGCTCGTTCTTCGTTCCATACTTCGATTATCATCTTATAAGCCTACAAAACACCAAAGAGGAACCCGAGAGCAGTATCTTCCAAAAATATATAAAAGCATTGAGATCCACTACATAAACGCAATTTATAGATCTAAATTCATCTTTAAATATCAACAATAAACGTGTAAAAAGCGCGTTTATCAAACCCCCCAAACTTGAAGCATTGTTTGTCCTCAAACAAAAACAAAACAAAAAGAAAGAATGACACAACGACAGATCAACGAGCGTCAGCAAATGTGATTAACACAATCAAGCCTCAGAAATATTTCAAAGCTCAAAAATAGCGCACATGACGACATTAGTCAACTCCACAATGTACAACCATTGAAAGCAAAAATCTTATTCAATTCAACCCTCACAACGGCATGTGTGCAAAATATAGAGTACACTTAAACTCATAAAGAAATTAAGGACGTGTATACACTCAAAAACCAATGCAATGTAAAATCTTACCATAGGCTTTCCATTTCTCTAATATCTCCACCACATCAAATGCGTTCAAATTAGGATCAAAAAGGTCTTTTCATGGGTTGTAATGTAGGCACATTGGTTAAGGTAGGATAATATATGGTTAAGTGACTCAAATATAACTCCAAGCACCTCCATTCATACAATCAACTCATATGGACTTTGTCCATTTCTCCTTTTCTTTCCAACATGCTAATTCATCGTTTATTCAACACAAGGTACCTTATACTATGATAACTAAATTCCTTTATGCTCACATTTTTCACAATATTTTTCTTGGCTTTGTAATAGAGCTTATAGGGTCTATTCTTTTTCACATGGGAACCATTCTCTTACTCTCCATCTTTTATCCCAACTTAGAATATCATAAACAAATTTACCCCCTTTTGATTCCCATATCCATCCTCACCTCCTATCATCCGGTTAACAAAAGAATAAAATCTAATAAAGGCTCAAAGAAGGCGACAAACGGTATATATCATTGGGTTAGTGTTTGGGTAAATATGTGGTTAATAAAGATGGCATTTTATCCTTTCCATATTCGAAACACATATTACAGCCTCGACACAGAAAATACGGCAAGTTCTAGAAGATGATTACATGCATGATATCACACAATTAAAAGAAACTGTAATAAGATGTTTATACAGTGAAGCTCAAGTCTCACGGTTTAAGCAAATGGTGAAAAACAACAAGCTAAGCAATCTCAAGTCATTCATGCTTCATTTTTTTTGGGTCAAAACGTACGAAATAACATAAAACGGATAAGACATGTTACAAACTGAACTCAGGCATACCCGAGGGGGATACAACCAAATTTCCGTAGAAACAAGGCAAGGGGAGGGAAAAAGGACCTAATAGCCAAAACACATAGGCCAAAGAGCGACTCGCTCATACTATGAAAGCAATAAACAAACCTAAGCAACTCAACAACCCCTAAGTGATGCAATAGGGGCGGGCCTCATTAAAAACCCCATGACCAGTGGGGAAAAGAGTGCACTGTGCAGTGTAATCGCGGGGCACAAGGGGTGGGGTATGTGAACACATGAAAACACATGAGGTGCATTGCTTTGGTTGGGCCTAAGCAGTCCCTCAACACACACACACCCAAAAACCACTAACAGAGATTAAATACAAAATAAGGCATCCCAAAAGTGGATCCATAATCAAAACTGAGACATCCCTCAGCTTACTACAAAGCCAACTCAAAATGAGAAACAACAAGGTCCACAAGATACAAAGAATATAAAGCAGCATAAACATCTTCTTGAATACTCTTCACAAAGGTCTTCACATTGAAGGGGATGTCTTCAAAGTTAAGCTTGTTACGCGCATACCAAATGTGATTAACCGTCGCTGCTAGACCAATTTGCTTGGCACGAAGGATGATTGCAGATCCCGCCTTCTTCTCCCTCTTGATGTGCTTGATAGCACTAGCAACGGTAGTTATCCTCCTCAAGAGGCGAAGCCATTCCTTAATACGATTCCAAACCGCCTCCGTACCCTTACACTTAAAAAACAAGTGATCATGGGACTCTAAATGGGTATTACAAACAGTACATACATACGATATATTCATGTATCTCAATCTATCCACTGTCTTAAGTCTTCCTCTCATGGCAAACCACATAGTGATGGAGAACTTAGGCGGGATGTAATCTTTCCATATCGCCTTATGCCAGAACTGCCTCTCACCCTTATCTCGGAGATAGTGATAGGCAACTCCCGTCCCTTTAGTTCCAAACAGACTCTTAAGAAGATCTGCAGCTCTACAATGATCACCTCCTGAATCCTGCAAAAAACGATCACGAAGAGTGAGGATATTCTTAAGAAGAGGAGATAAATGAATGTGAGTAGGAAACTCCCATATGGTGGTGGTTGTCAAGTACTCAGCATGGATCCATTGAATCCACAGGGAGTCCTTCTTGGTATGGATGTTCCACAAGGTCTTTGCTAGTAAAGCTTTGTTCCAAGTTGAGAGATCTCGTAGCCCTAAACCTCCTTCATCCTTTGGTAGACAAACAGCTTTCCAAGCAACAGGACAATGTGTCGAACCCCACAGAAACCTCCTAGACATCGTATTGATCCGATCAATGATGGTGATCGGAAGAGATAAAACCTGTAACCAGAAGCACTCCATTGGCTAACACATCATGTGCACTATCAACATATTTTCAAAAAATTTCTATCATCATTGGCTACATGGATTAACACATTTTCACTTAACTCGTTGATCGACAGACACAAAAACGAAAAGAAAAACACGACGAAAGCCCCAAATATAACAACTTTATAAGACAAAGCAAAACATAAAAAGGACTCTTAACCCAATCAAACTCGACCACTCCCCCCAAACTTATTGTAAACAGGTGTGAAATAGAGGCAATAAGGTTTGCAGAAAAGAGTGATAGGTAGAGACCTTACCTCATATGCCGCGCTACTCCGACGGCTGGTAAAATCATCTCCATTGATCCCAACGCTGCATCATCTCCATCATTTGTCGTTGGTGCTCTTGATGCGCCTGTTGTTGGGCTAGGAGGGCCTGCTGCTGGGCCATCATGGAGGTCATACTCCCGTCGATGCGGTCAAGACGACCGTCTATGCGATCCAATCGCTCATAAATCCCCGGATCGCCTATGATGGGCTGTGGGTGCAAAGTGCCACCTGTCTCGGGCGCCGCCTGCTGCTCTTCCTCCTCTTGTGGCTGCTCTCCCTCAATCTCGCCTTGCGCATTTAAGCGCTGACTCCATCCGTAGTGAATGCCTAAGCTCAAGTTCCAATTGGCCTCCGCCGCACCAAATCTGCTTAAATTGGTGAGATCGAGGTTGGGCAGGTGGAATATAGACTGGCCGTGCTTGTCATATAATAGCCAGAGGTGACGGCTCGGTGTCTCTTCAAGAACGTCTAGACGTATAAACAAGGTTTATCTAGGAAAATATCCTGAGAGATACGATTCTCGCGAATCGTCACCCCAAAAAAAATCGGTAATAGGGGTAACGAATCCCCATATGAATATCCGTGCATTCCTCGAAACCGCTGCTTGTATTTGGAAGTGCTGGGCTAGGAACATGCCGGCGTACATCTTCTGCCTTGTCGCAGCACCAATCAGGAGACTCATGTCCTGAGAGAGGACAGTGCCGGTGTTTGAGCGGCCATGAATGGTGAAGGTAATGAGGCGGTGGAAGTAGCGGACCGTTGGATTCCGTATGGAACTCGCCTTCACCCTTGAGGCGTCATAGTGAGGGGTCTGCTCGAGTGAGGCGTCCATAAACAACGGCCACAGTTTTTGCGGCGAGTTCTCCAAATCCCCTATGTACTTGCCCTCGGGGTGGCCCTCGATGATAGAGTTCAATTCATCCACCGAGAGCTGTCTGGGCTTGTTATCCATCTGGAATGTGATGTAGTCGGGAGAACCTTGTGTCTTGTGGACGTGGACTGTCGAAAGGAACTCCAGAGTGAGGGTCCAGTATGTTAGATGATTGGCTGTGATGATAGGGTATAGACCGGCCCTCTCGGCTAACCACGTTACGTCATTTGCTATCCCCATCGCTTGGCACGTATCGATGCACATGAACCTCGAGTGTCGGTGCTTTTGCTGCACCAATCTCCTCCAACGTTCCCTGGACGAGGGATCCGGCAGTCGTACCCTAAAATTTGCGGGGTGGAACTCGTCATGTGGTTCGTCACGAGACGATGAAGCACTATCCTTGCCCTTGCGCTTGTGGCCGGAGGAATGCGACATAATGTACCTAGAGATATTTCAAAGTTAGCTCATGTACGTATTAAAAAGGAATTTAAGCGTAAACATCAACCCATAGCAATATATATATCTCCCCCGAACTTGAACTTGGTAAAATTCCTCCTCCTATTCTAACATATGATCTAACAAGGTGAAACAAGGGAGAGAAAACGCACACACAACTCAAAAACGCATGCAATGGCAATCTGGAGCTGCCTCGCGGCCAACCTCACGGTCGCGAGGCATCATCTCGCGCCCGCAAGCGTTGTCGTGCATATGCGCGCGCAGACACTCACGGCCAGGCTAGCGGTCGTGAGCCTGGTCGCGGGCAGCGCGTGATAGCACAGTTTGTGGAATTTTTTTGAAAGTTTTCAACTCAATTCAACAATGTAGGCAAATTAAACAACAATATGCATCTATGCACATCAATAGACCTAACATTGGAACAAACGTGCTCAAACACCAAGTAAATTTAGCAATATAAGCCCTAGTTCCGCAAATCTTCAATAACCCACAACAAGAAGATATAATGGACAAAACCATTCTAAATCATGCTAGAAAGCGTAAATCCAAGAAGAATTGAGGAAATGTAGCATACCTTGAGTGGATTTTAGGTTGAAAGCACAAGAAAAATGAAGAACTAGGTTTGTTTAAGCTTTGAGAGGTTGTTTTGCTGAGAATGGCGTGTGTGTGTCAAAAATGGGGAGGGAAGGGTTAAAAAATGGAGTTAAAACACGCGGGTTTCGTTCGGATGCGGGTCGGGTCACGCCTCGCGGTCGGGCTCGCGGTCGCGAGTTGCGCCCAGAATTTTCAAAATCGTTCTGCCCGTTTTTTCACGGTCGCGAGGGTGGTCGCTAGCCATGTCCACGCTGGGCAAATAGCTACTGCCCGTTTTTTCGCGGCCACTCCTCGCAGTCGCGAGGGTGGTCGTTAGGCTTGCTTTTTTTTTTTTTATGCTTTTATAAAAGCAAAAATACCTTGGGACTTAAAAACGAACAAACAAGACACGACACGATAAAAACAAAGAAAAATAAGAAAAACAAAACGAAAAACATAAAGCAAGAAAAAACGTTGGGTTACCTCCTAACCAGTGCTACATTTTTCATCGCTAGCTCGACGTTACCTCTCATCATCGTTCGTTGAGCTTGGTCACCTTGACTTCGCTGTCAAAGTGTGACTTGAAGTAGGATTTGAGGTATTGGCCGTTCACCTTAAAAATATTTCCACTCGAGTAAACTAATTCATAGCTCCCATTGGCATGTGCTCGGTAGACAGTGTATGGCCCCGACCATCTCGATTTCTACTATCCAGGGAAGAGACGGAGTCGAGCATTATAAAGCAAAACTTCATTACCTGACGAGAATCCTTTGGGACGTATAAGAAGGTCATGGAATTTACGGGCTCATTCTTTGTAGATCCGGGAGTTCTCGAAAGCTTCGTTCCTCCATTCATCGAGCTCCAACAATTGGTCAACTCTCATCAAGCCGGCCTCTTTAAAATCCATGTTGATTCTCCTTGTGGCCCAATAAGCTTTGTGTTCCAATTCAACCGGCAAATGACAAGATTTCCCAAATACCAGTTGATATGGAGATAGACCTATAGGTGCTTTGTAGGCAGTCCGGTAGGCCCAAAGAGCATCATCCAATTGCTTGGCCCAATCCTTCCTATTAACAACCGATTTATCCAAAATTTTCTTTATCTCTCGGTTGGCGAGCTCAGCTTGCCCATTCGCTTGCGGATGATATGGGGTGGTGACTCTATGCTTCACGCCATACTTAGCTAGGACATTGCCTAGCCACTTGTTGTTGAAATGAGATCCACCATCGCTGATCAATGCCCTCGGCACTCCAAATCGAGTAAGAATATTCTTGTGGAGAAACTTGATCACTACCTTGGAGTCGTTTGTGGCTGTGGGAATCGCCTCCACCCATCGTGAAACATACTCCACAGCAAGCAAAATGTACGTGTAACCACAAGACATGGGGAAAGGACCCATAAAGTCAATTCCCCACACATCAAATAATTCCACTTCCATGATGCTCTTCTGCGGCATCTCGTCTTTCTTGGTGACGTTTCCTGTTCTTTGACAACTGTCACAACTCTTGATGAAAGCTTGGCAATCCTTGAAGATCGAAGGCCAATAAAATCCACTTTGGCAAACCTTTGCCGCCGTCTTGGCTGCTGCAAAATGTCCTCCATTTAAAGAACTATGGCACTCGTGGATTATGCTCTCCCATTCTGTTTGGGGAACACAGCGACGTATCAAGCCATCGACACATCGGCGGTAGAGATGGGGATCATCCCAATAATATAACTTGACATCATGGAGAAACTTCTTTTTCTGATGATGACTGCACGACGGAGGTAAAACTCCAATGACCAAGTAGTTCACAAAATCTGCGTACCATGGTGTATGATCAATGATGCTCAATATGTGCTCGTCTGGGAAGTTCTCCTTGATCCCAATCCTCTTGTCTTCTCCTTCGACTGACTTCTCTAATCTCGATAAGTGGTTTGCAACCACATTCTCGCAACCTTTTCAATCTTTAATCTCCATGTCGAACTCTTGAATAAGGAGGATCCATCTCACCAATCTCGGCTTCGAGTCCTTCTTGTTGAATAGATGACGAATGGCGGCATGATCGGTGTGGAAAATAGTGTGGGTGTTGATCGAGCTAAAAACACACTCAAATTCACTCGCAATCGTACGAGGTAATCATAGCATGATAAGTTAACCCAAGTCGTCTCTCAAGGAAAACTTAACTGGGCGATTGTTCGTGTCATACACAGAAAGCGATTAAATCCTAAACATTCTAATACCAACGAGGGTTTGAAATATACGGGAATTTAAATACGAGAAAATAAATAGCATCCTAAGCTAGGGGTTGTCAATCCCAAGCTAAACTAATAAAGCAATAAATCTAAACCAGGGGTTGTCAATCCCTAGTTGAACTACGAAAGCGATAAATCGAAAACAATAAACAAAGCAATATAAATCGAATGAACATGAAAACAATCCACTGTCACTATGGAATTGAATTCAATAACAATCACAAAGCAATAATTCTATGAAGTTAAATCCGATAAACATGATAAATCCCAAAGTATAAATCCAACAAGTAATCTCGAAACAAAGCATGTAATTATTCTAATAAAACATGAATTGAAAGGATGAAAAGCATAAATTAATACTATAAAATTGTATCTGTGTTATCGCCTGAAGAAATCCCCGGAAAAAGACTGAGGAGCAGCGCCGCGGCTGCGTGCATCCAAACTGAGAACGGAGCCCTTTTAATTGACCTAAGCGCGCATATATATATTGAATAAGGTTAAGCGCCGGTTTACAATGAACGCAAGCTTAGAAAATGTTCTGACTTGAACTTGAACGCTGGCTGATGTTGAGCGCGAGAGGGAAAATCATTCTGCCTCACAAATGAGCGCTGGCTCATTGTGAGCGCCGGTTGGCAAGGCGATAGAGTCGCGGGCGCTGGAGAGGGAGCTGCTTGGCGCTGGGCTAAGCTAGTTGTTGAACCAGCGCTTAAAATTGCTGAACGCGCGCTGAGGAAGATGGGCCAGCTGGTGAACCGGCGTTCATATTGAACCGGCGTTCGGAGGCTGGGTTTTGAGGTTGGGCGCGCGGGCGCGCGGGCGCGCGACACTGCTTTGTGCAGTGTTTTTGTTTTGGCCCGTTCTCCTTCGTCTAAACTCTGATTTGCGCACGATTTTCGCCTACGGACTCCTATCGCAACGTACTTTACTTCTTATGAAGGAAAAAATCCTTGATTCCTTCTCCATTATTTATGAGAATCATTGAAAGTATTCAGCGCCGGTGCGCGAGCGGGCGCGCGGAGTGCACGTGCGCGACTTTAAAGAATTGATCCGTTCTCCCTCGTCCGAACTCCGAATTACGATCCGTTTGTGCCTACGGACTCTTATCGAGACGATCTTCAATATATTTGATCCTTGGAACATCCATTTCATCCTATTTTAATGCCGTTTTTCTACAAAACATCAAAACAACGAAGTAAGTCCGAATCGATAAATATTAATCAAACCAACGGCATAAATAGGACAAACCACTGAAAATGACATGTAAAACAATACCAAGAATCATCACAAAATTATACCAAACAACTCCCCCACACTTATCCATTTGTTTGTCCTCAAGCAAAGTCTATACTAATAAGAGTCGAAAGATAACTCATGCAACTTAACCCTTATTCTAATCAATCAAACCTTATTGCATTTCCCCCACACTTGGTGTTTACGAATTCAAAGATAATGTGAAATAAATCAAGAACGGCAATTGATTTCCAATAAATAAAGAGGTAATCTCTGCTCAGACCCAACTCTCCGTTATGGGTGAACAACTAATGTGGTCACCTTTAGCAACAAGTTTCTTTTATAAAGCACAAAGAATGTTTTAACAGATTTTGGAATAATATTCAAAAGGTGCACTCTCGATGAACTCGAGTCTCCTAACGTGGTTTCCCATGTCCATTTCTCAAATTACGAGAAAGAGGGACATAATCCCATCCTCCATTTCAACAATCTCAACAAAATACTGGAACTTTCATTCTCCTCATTTTCTTCTTCTTTTTCACATTTTTTTATATATATATAAAATGAAACAAGTATATAGGCAACCACAATCTTAACACTACCCCTAACATTAGCCGGACAAATCACATCAATTTCCCCCCATTCATTTTCTATCAATCACAGTCTCGTCAATTCACATTATACTCAAATCATATATCACCAAAAGTTTTGGAAATTCAAAATCAATTTGATCAATACCACAGAGTTCAGTTGAACAAATCAAAATCCTAACTTACTCGCATAGACAAAGCTTAAGTCCAAACAATCAAAATAAGCATAAGGGCACATCATTAAGCATACAAAATATATGTGAACGACACAAACCGAGTAAACATCCCCACATTTTAAATCGAGCATCGCCCCCGATGCTCAAAACATTAAAAGCTCAAATGACCATAGAGGATGATACTTCACGATAATCGACGAATGTGCTGTTGTAGAGTTGGAGCATCACGGCTTCATCTCGCCGACGACTTTCCGGATCCGAGCAAAACAAACTCAACAACAACGGATCAAAGAAAATAGGAAAACAAACAAAAGAGAAAGGAAAGGAAAAGAACAGAAAAATCCGTGGGTAAACTCCCACGTAGTACTCAGTTTAACGTCGTGAGCACGACGTAAACCAGACAACAATGGACTATCCATAATCCTTCACCTGCAGGAATACCATCTCGGCCAAAGCATCAGTAGTAACCATATAAGAATAGAGGACATTAAAGAAGACAAGTGATGCACAATTTATGCTCAAGTCGAACATCCTATTCTCCAAAATAAAATAAATAATTTCAATTCCCAAAATACAGTACTTTGGTGAATTAGGATGTTGACAAATAATTGATGTTACCTCAACCTTTGTCCTCGATTTGTCCTCCTCTGGGATCCCGTACTCCAATTGTTGAGGTAGTGCAATCACTTCCCGAGTGGGCTTTGGCATGTTTGCAACTTCGCACGCCCACTCTTCCTCGTCAGCCGCCCTGGTATCAACTTCCTTGTGGCTCTGATTTTGCTCCTCATCCTCACGTGCCCATTTTTCCACCATTTCCACCTCCTCTGGCTGCAGCGGCTCTTCAGGTGGCTCTCCCATCACATCTTCAATAATTGGGTCACTTTCAAGAGTAGTGACCGCCGAGCTGATCGGGTTGGTATGGGAAAGTCGGCTCATCCGATGTCTCTTCCACCCATTCTCAATACTGGGTCACTTCCTAGAATAGTGACCGCCTGGACTTGATTGGATTGATCTCGAAGTTCCCTTCCTTGCTGCAATAGTTCATCAAGCAGGCTCTGGACATATCCCATTTGCGTATCCAAACGCAAAGCTGAGGCGTTTGTAGCATCCAATCTTTGGACTAAAGCATCCGTTTTTGAATGGATGACTTCTCTTTTGAGTTAACTCATCCTCCCAAGCCGGCCTCGGAGGTGGATACGGTCGTGGGTACTGCTATGTGGAAGCGGAGGAGGTTGTTGTGGATATGAGTACCGAGGTGGAGGTGGTTGTTGTGGGTACTCATATTGAGGTGGAGGATGTGGTTGCTCCCGATAGGCATTGTAGGATTGATCCTCATATTCTTTGCGGAGGCGCTTGTTCCCGATAGGGGTTGGAGGCTTGATCCACATAGTGCGGTGGAGGTGGTTGATCCCAATATGGATTATAGGCTTGTTGCTCGGGGTAGGGATCGTGGGCTTGATGCTCAAGCCCAACGGGTATTCCTCGGCAAAATCAAATTGGGCTCCTTCTTCGGGAGAAGAATTTGCCCAATACGACGAACTTTCCTCCCCAACCGGGTTGACCATATTCGCATCGTTGATAACCCCGCATTAATGAGACACCAACAACAAAAACAAGATCACACGCACTGTGGGAGAAAATAACCAAGCAGAAAGAAAAGAAACACAGAAAACAAACAACACAAACAATACGCCTAAAGTTTTCCCGGCAACGGCGCCAAAATTGATCGAGCTAAAACACACTCAAATTTACTCGCAATCGCGTACGAGGTAATCGTAGCGTGATAAGTTAACCCAAGTCGTCTCTCAAGGAAAACTTAACAGGGCGATTGTTCGTGTCATACACAGAAAGCGATTAAATCCTAAACATTCTAATACCAACGATGGTTTGAAACATACGGGAATTTAAATACGAGAAAATAAATAGCATCCTAAGCTGTGGGTTGTCAATCCCAAGCTAAACTAATAAAGCAATAAATCTAAACCAGGGGTTGTCAATCCCTAGTTGAACTACGAAAGCGATAAATCGAAAACAATAAACAAAGCAATATAAATCGAATGAACATGAAAACAATCCACTGTCACTATGGAATTGAATTCAATAACAATCACAAAGCAATAATTCTATGAAGTTAAATCCGATAAACATGATAAATCCCTAAGTATAAATCCAACAAGTAATCTCGAAACAAAGCATGTAATTATTCTAATAAAACATGAATTGAAAGAATGAAAAGAATAAATTAATACTATAAAATTGTATCTGTGTTATCGCTGAAGAAATCCCGGAAAAGAGGCGAGGAAGCGCACATGCGGCTGCGTGCATCCAAACTGAGAACGGAGCCCTTTTAATTGACCTAAGCGCGCATATATATATTGAATAAGGTTAAGCGCCGGTTTACAATGAACGCAAGCTTAGAAAATGTTCTTACTTGAACTTGAACGCTGGCTGAAGTTGAGCATGAGAGGGAAAATCATTCTGCCTCACAAATGAGCGCTGGCTCATTGTGAGCGCCGGTTGGCAAGGCGATAGAGTCGCGGTATTTGGAGAGGAGATCTTGGGCGCTGGGCTAAGCTAGTTGGTGAACCAGCGCTTAAAATTGCTGAACGCACGCTGTGGAAGATGGGCCAGCTGGTGAACCGGCGTTCGGAGGCTGGGTTTTGAGGTTGGGCGTGCGTTTGCGCGAGCGCGCGCGCGACATCGCTTATGCTGTGTGTTTTGTTTTGGCCCGTTCTCCTTCGTCTAAACTCCGATTTGCGCACGGTTTTTGCCTACGGACTCCTATCACAACGTAATTTACTTCTTATGAAGGAATAAATCCTTGATTACTTCTCCATTATTTATGAGAATCATTGAAAGTATTCAGCCGGGCTTGTGGCGGCGCTGGAGTGCACGTCTTGCGACTTTAAAGAATTGATCCGTTCTCCCTCCGAATTACGATCCGTTTGTTCCTACGGACTCCTATCGAGATGATCTTCAATATATTTGATCCTTGGCACATCCAATTCATCCTATTTTAATGCCGTTTTTCTACAAAACATCGAAACAACAAAGTAAGTCCGAATCGATAAATATTAATCAAACCAACGGCATAAATAGGACAAACCACTGAAAATGACATGTAAAACAATACCAAAAATCATCACAAAATCATACCAAACAGGTGCCCACTAAATAAGGTCTAAACTTATCAAAAGCATAGACTACATCAAGTAATTCTTTCTCGGTGGTTGTGTAGTTCATTTGAGCCGAGTCGAGCGTCTTACTCGCATAATAGATGACTCTGAATAGCTGGTCTCGTTTCTGACCCAACACGGCTCCCACTGCCCAATCACTACCATCGCACATTAACTCGAACGGTTGACTCCAATCAGGTGATACCAAAACTGGGGTCGATATCAGGGCTTGCTTCAATTTCTCGAACGCCCTCAAACATTCACTAGTGAATACGAACTTCATATCCTGCTCAAGCAGTCCACACAACGGCTTCATGTTCGCAGAGAAATCCTTGATGAATCGCCTATAAAAGCCCGCATGACCGAGAAAACTCCTCACGGATTTGACGTTTGTGGAAGGAGGTAGTTTCTCGATTGCCACAATCTTTGCTCGATCTACTTCCAAGCCTTTCCAGAGACTTTGTGGCCAAGCACCACACCTTCCTTTACCATAAAATGGCACTTCTCTCAATTGAGAACAAGATTCGTCTCCTCACATCTGTGTAGCACTTGGGATAGATTGTGGAGACAATGGTCGAAAGAAGAACCAAACACGGAAAAGTCATCCATGAATACTTCCATAATATTTTCAATCAACTCATGGAAGATGGACATCATGCATCTTTGGAACGTGGCTGGAGCATTGCACAATCCAAACGGCATTCTCCTATAGGCAAAAACTCCATAAAGACATGTGAACGCCGTCTTGTGCTGATCTTCGGGGGAGATGGCAATCTGATTGTACCCTGAATATCCATCTAGAAAATAATAAAACTCATACCCCGCCAGTCTGTCCAACATCTGATCAATGAAGGGCAAGGGAAAATGGTCCTTCCTTGTGGCTGCGTTCAGAGCACGATAATCAATGCATACTCGCCATCCCGTCACTAGTCTTGTTGCCACAAGCTCATTTTTCTCATCTCTGATCACTGTGATACCCCCTTTCTTGGACACCACTTGAGTTGGGCTAACCCACTCACTGTTTGATATAGCATAGATCATGCCCGTGTCTAATAACTTGAGGACTTCCTTCCTCACGACCTCTTGCATTGCCGGATTCAAGCGGCGTTGAGGTTGCACCTTTGGCTTGTACTCATTCTCTAACAAGATACGGTGCATGCAAATCGAAGGGCTGACTCCCTTGATATCAGAAATAGTCCACCAAATCGCAGACTTATACTGTTTCAGCACAACCATCACCTTCTTCGACTCTTCCTCTGTCAAAGCTGAGGATACTATCACCGGACACGTCTCATCGTCGCCTATAAAGGCATACTGAAGGTGGTCTGGCAACTCCTTTAATTCCAACTTGGGTGCGTTCTCTTCCTTCTTCACCACAGCATCCTCTCCTCCAATCGGCTTCCTCACGTCTCAATAAGGCACTGACTCCTCGGGGAGGGCCTCAACTTGCTCGATGGATTCAAGATACTCTAAAATCTCAGCACACGCCTCATCGAGGTCTGAGGGTGAGAAAATTGAGTTCTGCATACAAAACTCCACTGGATCAGATGATTGCAGTTGAGTGGAAGGCAACTGCTCTATAACACGACATTCATCCATCGTCTTCTCTTCAGGTTGCTTCATTACGTCATAAATAGAGATTTTCATCTCCTCATCGTTGACCCTTTAGGTGAGATCTCCATCTTGCACGTCGATCAGTGCTCAGCCGGTAGCTAGGAACGGTCTCCCAAGAATAAGAGACCTGTTCCCATCCTCTGGCATGTCGAGAACCACGAAATCTGCTGGAAAGATGAAATTTCTAACTTTCACGAGCACGTCCTCCACTATCCCTTTTCGGATATGTCACTGATGTGTCTGTCATCTGGAGAGCAATGGTGGTCGGCTTGATCTCTCCAATCTCTAATCTATTGAATATGGACAACGGCATCAAGTTGATGCTTGCCCCTAAGTCGCACAGAACCTTGGAGAATGTCTGTCCTCCGATGACACATGCTATGGTGAAGCCGCTAGATCATTTCGCTGAGCGGCAACTTTTTACAAGACAAAGATCGCACTCTTGAGACATATTTATCGTCTCGAATTTTCTAAGTTTCTTCTATGGTGGCCGCTAGCCTCCTGTTCCTTTTCATCTTTGGTTCGTTCTTTGCCTTGTGCATCGATTATCACCTGAAAAGCCTACAAAACACCAAAAAAGAACCCCAAGAGCAGTATCTTCTAAAAATAGCTAAAAGCATAATATCAACTATATAAACGCACTTAAACTGATCTAAATTCATCCAAATATATCATTAATAAATGAGTAAAAAACGCGTTTATCAAACCCCCAAACTTAAAACATTGTTTGTCCTCAAACAAAAATAAAGACTCAACAAAAGATCAACGAGCCTTAGCAAAGATGGTAGCTATAACAGGCCTCAGAAATCTTTCAAAGCTCAAAAACAACAATACACTTGACGATATTAGTCAACTCGACAATGTACAATAATTGAAAGCAAAATCTTATTCAATCCAACCCTCTCAAAGGCATGTGCATAATATAGTGTACACTCAAACTCAGAAGAAAAATCAGGACGTGTATACACTCAAAGATCAATGTCATGCAAAATCTTACCATAAGCTTGCCATTTCTCTAATATCTCCACTACGTCAAATGTGTTCAAATTAGGATCAAAAACGTCTTTTCACGGGTTGTAATGTAGGGACATTGGTTAAGGTAGGGTGATATATGGCTAAGTGGCTCAAGTGTGACTCCGAGTACCCCCATTTATATTTTTCAATACATATGGACTTTGTCCATTTCTCTTTTTCTTTCCAACTTGCTAAATCAACAGTCATTTAAACTCGAGATACGTATACTTTGATTAACTACCCCTTTATGCTCATATTATTCTTATCATCATTTTTTTTTCTTTAATAGAGCTTATAGGGTCCATTATTTTCCACAGAGGTACTTCACTAGCTTTTAACCCGACGTAATACATCAAAAGGGTCCATTCTTTTCCACAGATATGCATCACTAGCTTTTAACCCGACGTAAAACATCAAATCATTTAACCCCTCGATTCCCATATCCATCCTCACCTCCTATCATCCGGTTAACAAATAATAAGGTCTAATAAATGCTCAAGAAGGTGACAAATGGTATTTTATGGGTTAGTGTATGGGTAAATTGTGGTTCACAAATATGGCTCGTTATCATTTCCATATTCAAACACATATTGCAATCTCGATACGTAAAACACGGCAAGTTCTAGAAGATAATTACATGCATGATAACACACATTTTAAAAGAGACTGTAACATGTAATTAATGTACAGTGAAGCTCAAATCTCACAGTTCAAGCAAATGGTGAAAAACAACAAGATAAGCAATCACAAGTCATATATACGTTGTTTTCTTACACATCATGTGCACCATCAACGTATTTTTATCAAAATTTCTATCATCATTGGCTACATAGGTAACACTTTTCACTTAAGCTCGTTGATCAACAGAAACGAAAACAAAAACAAAAGACACAAGCGCCCAAAACATAAAAACTAGCCAGACTAAGCAAAGACATACAAAGGACTAAACAACCAACTACACTCTTCTACTCCCCCCAAATTTAATGTGAAATGTACAGTAATAAGGTTGCAGAAAAGATATGGTTGGGAGAGAGACCTTACCTGATATGCCGCTACTTCGGTGGAGGATAGAATCCTTGCCACTGCTCCCATTGCTGCATCATCTGCATCATCTGACACTGGTGCTCGTAGGATGCCTGCTGTTGGGTGAGGACGGTCTGCTGTTGTGCCATGATGGAGCTCATACTCCTGTCTATGTGGTCGAGGCGATCATCTATCCGATCCAGACGTTCATAAATCTGGGGGTCGCCGTGGTGGGGTGGTGGGTGCAGCTCGCCCCCTGTCTCATATGCGGCCTCTTCATCCGCTTTCTCTTCCTCTACCTCTCCCTGGGCATTTAGGCACTGAGCCAAGCTATAGTGCACTTCTGACCCCATGTTCTAGTTGGCATTGGGCCCTCTATCTCCGATTATGTTGGTGAGATCATTGTTGGGCAATCGAAAGATTGATTGGCCGTTCTTATCGTAGAGCAGCCAGAGGCAACACTGGGAGTCTCGTTTTAGGAACGTCTGGAAATATATAGGTATTGCTTCTCCAGGAAAATATCCTGGGAGACTGGATCCTCACGAATCTCTACCCCGTAAAAGTCAACAATAGGGGTGACGAACCTCCCAATGCATATCCTCGTATTCCCAGAGACTTCTGATTGCATCTGGAAATGCTGGGCGAGGAACATCCGGGCGTGCATTTTTTTGCTGGCTGCAGTGCCTATCATGATACTCATATCTTGGGAGATGGAGGTGCCGGCATTTGTGCGGGCATGTATTGTGAAAGTGAGGAGGCGGTGGAAGTAGCGAAATGCTGGATTCCGGATTGAGCTCGCCCTTGCCGTCGTGGCATCATAGATCGGATTCTGCTCCAGTTCCGGATCAATAAACAACGGCCACATCTCGAAGGCCGAGCTCTATATCACCAATGTAGTTTTCGTCGGGAGAGCCTTGCATGATTTCATTCAGCTCGTCACATGTGAGCCGTCGGGGCTCATTTCCGAACTGGAAAGTTATGTAATCTGATGACCCATGTGTTTTATGGACGTCTACGATCTACAAAAATTCCAAAGCATTAGGATCTCGCATGTCAAGTAATTGGCAGTGATGATAGAGTATAAACCAGATCTCTCGGCGAGCAAAGTAACGTAATTGGCTATACCCATTACCTGACATGTGTCAATACACATGAACCGTCACTGACGGTGCTTCAGTTGCACCAATCTCCTTCATCTGTCCCTAGAGGCGGGACTCGGCAAATGAACTCCATAATTTTGGGGGTGAAACTCGTCGATAGTTTCCCCCTTGTGAAGATGAAGCTGGCTCCTTTCCCTTTCTCTTATTTCCGGATGTGCGTGGCGGCATATTGTACCTAAAAGATATGTAAATGTTAGTTCAGGTACACCATTCTAAAAATTCAAAATAAACGCCAACCCAATTAGATATAAAGTTCCCCCAAAGTTGGAATTAACAAAATTCTTTCCCCCACAATATCATTTGGTTCATATACAGCATAACAAGGGAAAGAATACACAAATAGGCTCAAAACACACAATAAAAAGGGATTAGAGGTTGGCTTGTGGCCGCCCTAGTGACCGCTAAGGTGGTCGCGAGCCACTGGCTAGCGACCGCTAGCTTGGTCGCTAGTCGCGATTTGCACAGCTAAGGTTTCATGATTTCGATCCCAAAAACACAATGTAGGCGATTTAATCCAACAAATCAACTTCAATGAACATATATATACCTAACAATGTAAGAAGCATGCTCAAAAACCATATAAATCTAGCAAAAAAAAGGCTCTAGTTCATATGCTCCATAATATTCCACAAAAAGAAGAAAATAATCGGTCAAACTCTTTTAATTCATGCTTACAAGCTAAAATAAAAAAAGATTTGAAGAGAATCAGCATACCTTGAGCGGAAAAGACGTTGAAAGCACAAATGAGTGAAAACAAACTTTGGTTTTGAGAGCTTTTTGGGTGTTTTTGCGTGTGTGAATGTGTAACAAATGAGGGAGAACCTAAAAAAATAAGGCAAAACACGCGGGTCGATGCATTTAATTCGGGTTGGGTCGGTTCTAGGGGTCGA
The DNA here is from genome assembly GCA_036937905.1 of Salvia rosmarinus. Taxonomy (NCBI): domain Eukaryota; kingdom Viridiplantae; phylum Streptophyta; class Magnoliopsida; order Lamiales; family Lamiaceae; genus Salvia; species Salvia rosmarinus. Next base: position 53,629,906 of record CM072815.1, on the reverse strand, counting down.
GCTAGCGACCGCTAGCTTGGTCGCTAGTTTTGGATGAAAACATTATGTAATGATACTAGCGGCCACTCTTGCGATCGCTAGGGCGGTCGCTAGTTTTTGCTGAAAATGTTCTGTATTGGACTAGCGGTCGGGCTAGCGATCGCTAGCTCGGTCGCTAGTTTTGCTCGAAAACATTTTGTACTCCAGCTAGTGGCCTGGCTAGCGACCGCTAGCTCGGCGCTAGTCGTGACCGTTTTTTTTATGTTTTTATAAAAGCTATTATATTTTGGGACACAAAACTGACCAAAACGACACGAAAAGACAAAAACCCATAAAAAAAAAACAAGCTAAAAAAGAAAAACATAAAACACGTAAACATATTGGGTTACCTCCCAACTAGTGCTAAATTTTTCATCGCTAGCTCGACGTTACCTCTCTTCATGGTACATTAAGGTTGGTCACCTTGACTTCACGGTTGAAGTTTGGAAGCCTTTCGTTATTCTTAGATGGTCTTGTTTTTGGGTCGTCCTTCTTCTGGTGATCGATGGAATCCTGTAATAAGGGAACGGGTGCTTTCAACAGTGGAACGTTCTTCGACTTGACAGGTACAATTAGCTGGGGATTTTTTAGTATAGTTGCATTATCGTCGGTGTGGGGGCACCGGGGTGTTGTCCATTTTCTTAAAGTCACAATAATACTTGCTCGAAGTCATGACGGCTATCCTGCTCGAGTAGAGATTTCGAGTTGTGAGGTATGAACTAGAACTGTCGACGTTTCTTTAGTCTTTGCTTCATGATTAGTCTAGTGAAAACCTATCGACGGTCGTGTTCGTTATCACATAGTTATATTGGATCGAGATTGTCGGGTTAGGATACTTGGTGTGGTGACCACTTCTTTGTTTGCAGTTCTGGAGTTGACGATCGGGATGTAGGTTAGCAGATATAAGTATGGTGTACTGAACGTGAAAATTTTATGATCTACATGAGCTGTAACAGACCACTAATCCAAAGGAAGGATTAGCAGGGGCTATTACTTGGAACGGGATTAAGAAGCATAGGAATAGAATAAGATATCGAACTATGACACATATATCAAGAAAACTTCTAGAACTTCAAGACATTCAAGATAAAGCACACATAATTTACATATGAGACAAGACAATCTGATCTTTAACAAAAGGGTTCAACTGATCTAAAGGTATTCAGTTCTCTACTCAAAATATAACTCAGTGTTCTTGCAGCGAAAAATATGTGAAGTACACATATGACGATGTGCACTCAAGGTACAAACTATCAGCGGCAAAAGGTTTCCTACTGCTCAACATTGTTCCATCTCATCATCAGCTCAACCTGCACATTTAAAAATAAACATGCAGGGCTGAGTACAAAGATGCACTCAATGGACTTATGCCAAAACGTTTATCATAACATTGAATTACACTGCCCCATCAGTAACACACGAGGTTTTATTTGAAATGCTCGTGCTTACTAAACATTTCTGTTATTTTCATAAACTTGTCAGACCAGACATATTTTCTGTATGTATGATCCATATCACATCTCATATAACATCTTGAGCCGTAGAAGGAGGCCTCCTTCCACGGACGCTGTGACCGGCCGTGCAAACCTTTCAGCACACAGTCACCATAGTGTACATGTTAATCATAGCCAGGAATTGTCCTTCCAGCATAGGACCCGAATTCGATTTTCATTCATAGTTGGTAGCGAACCAACAACTTGATTATCATTCATAGTTGGCGAACCAACACTGATAGGATCCATACATAAAACATAAACATTTTGGGCAGGTAATTAAATAACATTTCATCATCATTTCTCAACATAAAGCATCATAAGTAAAGACTTTTCATTTCGAAGAAAGCATCATAATTAAAGCATTTGTCATTTCGAGAAAAAGCCCACTTCGTATATATGCTTCTCAAAACTATTTCCTTTCTACTTCAGCGATTACTTCCTCATCCCACCTTTACGTAAGAAACTAATTTAGTAAGTCGGTCGCGTTTTTCGAAAACGTCCAAGTCTAAAAAGACTCGATAACCTTCTAAATCTTTTAACCAATTTAGTACGTCTTTTCATCGAATATCCTAACTGATAACTTCTCGTTTTTCGATAGAGACGAAACATGGTTTAAGACCTCATATCAATCATTCAGGTCAAACGTTGAACTCATACTAACATCTTTCGATAAAATGATTTCAATTATGAAATCGTCTTCTTATAAATAGATATTCTTATATCTTTAATACGTCTTACACGTCTTAGTGTATTTATTCAACGAAACCCATATTTATACTAGACATACAACATAACTTTGTTCACGTATTAATATATTTCATACGTTCATACTTTAGTCAAGTCATTTGACCATCAATAACATATATTTCGCAACATTCATACATATAACTATTAATTTACATATATAATCGAATTCTAATCGATTTCTAATCACATTCTCTTAAGCCTCGAATTTTCACGTTAACCAACAATCATGTTCGAAAATACATGTAACAGCCCGCCAATCTAAAGTACGGATTAGACGGATCATACCATTAAACGAGGATTATGAACATAAAATGATAAGGAGATGATAAACAATCTTATAATATATCAAAAGATAGGAGGTGACCATACAACGTAATTCATATAACTAGACCAATGATCTATAACAAGAGGTTTGATGATCCAAGGTGATATGCATCAATAATCAAAACATAACTATGTGTTTAAACAATGAAAGCATGTGAATGCATATATGACGATATGCATTCAAGGTTAAACTATATCGACAAAACTCCGATCGCTCAACACTTGTCCATCCATCGTCATTTCGACGCACATTTAAAACAAACATGCGGCTAAGTACAAGAATGCACTTAGTGGACTCATGCCAAAATACTTTTATTAAATTACATCGCCCATCAAGATAGCACGAGGGTTTTAGTAGAAATAACTCGTGAATACCAAAATACTTTATCACTTTTCAAAAGATCGCCTGCGCAGGCATTTTCTGGTATGTATGATCCGTATCATCTGTATTACTTTCTCATAACTCTGTTCACATTTGTAGAAGTAGCCTCCTTCTCTGACGCCGTGATCGTCAAGATGTTGCTAACGGCTCACAGTCACCTATGGTGTACACGTTAATCCAGGCTAGGGATTTCGCATCTAGCACAGGATCCGATATCGATTTTCTATAAAGTTGGGAGCGACCCAACAACTGAAATTTCCATGGTTCGCTAACCATCTCATGATAGGATCCATACATAAAACATAATTATTTTGGGCATGTAATTGAATAACAGTTCATAATCATTTTCAACTGAAAGCTTTTGTAAATAAATACTTTTCGAAGAAAGCATCGTAAATAAAAGGGTTTTCGAGTAAAGCCCACCTCAGTATCTGAAGGTTGTTATACTACGGTCTCTTTTCCCACGCATCGCCTGGCCCAAGTATTACCTTAACGTAAGAATGATTTTAGTACGTCGGTCACGTTTGATAAAAACGAACATAGTCTATAACGTTCTATGCATCAAATAGGGCTATCGCCGGACTTATTTTGACGTTTTTTATTTAATTGATATTGATTATGAATTTTCTCAATTTATAAGAGTTATTCTATCTTTTAGTATGTAAATGCGTTTAATGCACTTATGTAACGTTAGTTACATTGTTACTAAACGTACTACGTCGCATAGATCACGTATTATTGAATTGTGTGCCCGTTGACCTTGGTCAATGTTTTTGGTCAACTATTTTGACCAAGTCAACGAAAAGTCAACAATTTTGACTTTGGTCAATACTTGACTTTTTAATTATTTATGAAATTTTATCATTTCATGTGCAATTCTTGATCTAAAATTCCATAAAATCATACTATGTCTAAAACATCATTTGGATCATATTATGTAATTACTTTGGTCAAATAAAATCATACACCTTAGAATTATACTATATGGTTTTCGGTTTTCATATTTCACCAAGTAAACAATTTTTAAAAATTCTAATAAATTCACATAACACTTAATCATCCTTAACTATGCTTACTATAACATAATTGTTATTTATTATGAACTATTGAATTTTATTTACCTAAGTCATATTTTGAAATTTTGACTTAGGTCCAATTAATTTTTATAAATTTCAATAAATTCACACAACCATATATTATGAATCTACGTCATCAATATGACATGATAGCATTTAAATATGGATTATATCACAACCTACTATCATATATTATAGATTTTGAAAGTCTTGGACTTAGGTACTAAAGTTCTCCAAAATTTCTATATAAATTCATATAAGCTTGTTTAATACTCTAGATTATTATTTCATGCTCAAATCTATAACTAAAAATCAAAATCATCAACATATGACCTCCCTATATTTTCGGTCCATATTTTAATTTTAATAGCATGCTTAATTTCATGATATAATTATACTATATGCGTAATAACATCATATAAACATAATATCTAAATATATTAGCATAAGTTATGTAATTTTCGAAAATCATAAGAACATACTAAGCTTATAACATAAATTGTAACGTGTATACAAAGCTTGTAAGAAATCTAACCTTTTAATCGGATTAGAAACGATCGGCGAATGTTTCTTTGTTCTAAGCTCGGGCTTGAAGGATTGGAGATCACTCTCTTTTCTCTATTATTTTCAAACTTTTGGTGTGGGATGAAGAAATGAGAGCCTTCTTTGGGTATTTATAGACTTAGGTTAATTATTTTATTATTATTATATGAAAATATCTAAGCCCACTTGTTGCAAACCTTATCCCTAACCTTATCAAGAATCTTATCATATCTTATCTTTTTAATACTTTATATTATCACCTTATCACTTAATAAATGCATTGGATAATGCTTATCACATAGTATGAAGTTTATCACATAGTGTGACACATGGGTTATTTTCGATCCACTTAATAGCTTAGGATTAGATTTTTAATTTTTTCTTATATTATATGCTTTATTATGTCATATTATAATTTAATTAAATAATTATAGCATAATTATCAAGAATTTAATGAATTATCACATTATAATCCTATAGTGTAGTTTACGCTAATCATAGTGTATTAGGATAGGATTTTATTTTATTTTCCTATCATATCTTATATTATATTATTATCATATAATAAAGTAGCTTTTGAAAAGTCAAAAATTTCAACTATACATGTGTCCCTATTATATAGTATGAAAATGAATAAATTCCATCCTTATGCTCCAAGTTTTCGCCCCTCTCTATTCAATGAACTTGGATTACTTGTTTCACTTGATAACTATGTCCATTATACACCTAATATAGGATAAGATCCAACTCATAGCTTATCCTTAATTATAGGATAATGTTTATCACATAATTCTCACTTAAAACCCTAAATATTTCGCCACTTTAGGGCACAAGTGCACCCCCACTTGTTCAAGTTGTAATACACCTCATTTTATCCTTAATGACATCATAATAATATAATAATTATCATATATCATTAATTAAATAAGAATAAAAATTAAATTGTAATTAGAAAACCCTAATTTTCGATTTTCACTAAGGTATTCCCAAATATTTTATTCTTTTGTATAAAATAGCTATTACATACTTATGTGACATATTATATGTCTTAGATAATAATTTAATCATAGAAAAGTATTTAAAATAATATAGATTCACAAAATCCTAATTTTGGGAAATTAGGGTTTTCGAAACCCTAATTATTGGGGCTTTAAATTCTATAATTCTCTAGCATTATTTTGATGATAAATAATGCTCTTATATCATAAAATAATCATAGGAATTTGTATTTTATAATTCCATGATCATTTGGCTGAGTTATCGACTCATCTCTAAAAACCGACGTTTGAAACGTCTCAAAATTCTCATAGGCGAATTATCTCTATAATGTTCAAAATAAAGTTTGTTACAACTTTATTTATTCCTATAATAATAGGAATTTCAAAATTAAGCTTAACTGCTTAAGAATAGTGTAAGACGTAACTGTCGAATTTATTCGACGTTAGAAAATTATGTTCGAAGGAACATTGGAAGTTATATTCCTTAATTCACTAAGCATCAGTGAATTTTATACAGAAATTATCTAATTATGCTTGGTCAAAGTCAAGAGTTTACTAATTAAGATTTTAATTATTGAATTAATAATACTAATCACGGAATTATTATCGTAATGCAGTATTAAAACTACGGGATATTACAATACACATAAGTATGATCTATCTTGGACATAATACTTTGTTTTTCAAACCTTACGTCACTTAACAAAATGTTTCGACATAAACTTCGTATAACTTGTTTTAAAAATCACATAAATTCATAGTTTGTCTAAAACATATTTTTGGAACTAAATATGTGATTACACTTGATAAATTAAATTTAAAACTTTTAACCTTATAACTTTGAATTTTCGGCACTTTTAAGAATAAATTCATAACTTATACAAAAATTCTCATAAATTCACATAACACACTATATTAACATAGGATCAATAATATGTAATAACATTAGACATAGAAAAATTGTACATTATAATCTTACACTTTATGATTTTCGAAAACTTTGGAACAATACCTAAACATTTTTCAAAAATTATAATTATTTTACACAACATATTATTATCAATACATATCAACAATATGTGATAATATCCAACATACACAAATCACATATCAATATAATATAAGCTATGGTTTTCAAAATTTTTGTAGTATGAACTATATATTTTCCAAAAAATTCTAATTAATTCATATAACATATTATTATGATTATACATCAATAATATACCTTAATATCATTCATACATAAATTATACATCAACATATGATTTCTTATGATTTTGAAAATTTCATGAAGTATATACTAATGTTTTCAAAAATTCTAAATAAATTCATACAAGCTTAAACATTACTAAGTATTATTAATCCATGCTCAAAACAACAATAAAAATTCATTTCCATAAACATATGATCATTATATATTTTCGGTCCTAACACAGAATTTTATAACATGCTCAACTTTGTACTAAATTCATAATATATGCTTATAACCATCATATAAACAAATTTAATAAACAACTTAACATTTAAACAACATTTCTCAAATTTTCACAATAAATAACAAAAGCATATAACATAAGATTTTATGGATGGAATTCGAAAATTTTTGCATATATAAGAAGCTCGTACGATTTCTAACCTTTTAATCGAAGTCGATTGTCGGCGGCAACGTTTTTCTAACTTAAAATTGAAGAGAGAAATTGAAGAACACTTTCCTCTTTTTTTCTTTTTTGCTCACGGTAATGAGAGAGAAAGAGAAGGTAATGAAGTGTTTTTTGATCTCTTCTCACTTTAGTAATTAAGTTAAAAGAATAAAATACATAATGCATGGTTATAATTAAAGCAACATGTTGTCCAATCTTTCCTCACATTTTCGGTCACCAAGTGGAGAGAAAGAATTTTTTTTTCATCTTATCACACACTTTATTAATTATGTAACCTTATCAAAATATTTACTAACTATCATTTTCAAACTTTAGATAAAAATATCTTCTTCCCTTTCTTTACCAAGGTGTCAGCACCCTCAAATTATATGGAGGTGATTTTTATTCATTTCGATGACATACACATTAATTATGCTCTAGGAAATATTTAATTCAAAGTCAATAATTTACACTTGATTTATTTACCAAAATACCATACCTTTACTAACAAACAAAAATCATATCTTATCACTTTAATAAAGATCATATTATCTTATGTAGGAATTAAATATATGTCATTTTCAAAGAATAAGCTATCACTATCATAAAGTTTGAATTTAATTCTTCCTTTCACACTAAGTATCATTTTCGGCCACTTCATTAAGGTAAGAGATGATTTTTGTTTTCTTATGAAAATATACATTAATTCATCGTTCATTATCAATATCATTAGCCATCACTATCAAAGAGATTTAAATTTTCTTCTCTTCTCATTTATTCAATATTTTCGGCCACTACATAACAATTAACACATCCCACTTGTTTAATTAATAAATCATCTCATCTTAACATTAATAATATCTCAACATCATAATTGTTACACATCATCATCAAGAGCATGAAATTTTCTTCATTTCACACTACTAAGTGTGAATTTTCGCATCAATAGCATGAAATTTTCTTCATTTCACACTACTAAGTGTGAATTTTCGGTACTTATGCACTATATGTGCTACATATTTTATTTTCTTCCAATTCATAGCTATGTGACATAATATAAGTCTTAGATGATAAAATAAATCATAGAAAAAATAATTAAGAACAATTCTATGTCACACTTTCAAAAATTCGAACCCTAATTCGAAAATATGAACAAATTATCCAACCTTTATTCCTTAATTCTTTAGCATTATTTTAAAGAAGGATTATATAAAAATAATGCTCTTATTGCATAAAATAATCATAGGACTTTAAATATTGTAATTCTCTAATCGTTATACTAAGTAATCGAATCGTCTCAAAACGTTGACATTCGAAACGTCTCAAAATATTGATAATCAAATCATCTCAAAACGTTAAACATAAAGTCGTAATCGTCTTATTCATTCCTTTGATAATAAGGAATTAAATTCTAAGCTTCGTCGCCTATAAATAACGTAAGATTAACTATCAAAATTTAATCGACGTTAGAATAATACTTTCGAATGAATAATATAAACTATATTCCTTAATTCACTAATCATTAGTGAATATGATATGAAAATCCTCCTATTATGGATAGTCGAAATTGAGCTTCGATAAGTTAATATTTCAATTATCGAAACTAAACCTAATTTACGATTTAGATTATCGTAATTTAGCTTTAAAACTTTGGATATTACATTCTACCCCCCTTAAAAGAAATTTCGTCCCGAAATTTGCATACCTTAGAAAAGTTTGGGGTATCTTTCATTCATAGCATCCTCGAGTTCCCATGTGCCTTGTTCTTGTCCATGGTGTCTCCACAGGACTTTTACTAGAGATATGGATTTGTTTCTTAACTGTTGAACCTTACGATCTAAGATAGCCGTAGGTTCTTCTTCATAACTTATATCTGGGTTGAGGATCACGTCGTCATGATGGATCACGTGTTTTGGATCATACACATACTTTATTAACTGGGACACGTGGAAGACATTATGTACATTCCCCAGACTTGGCGGAAGTGCCAATCTATAGGCTACTAGGCCTATTCTTTCAAGGATTTCGTAAGGTCCTATAAAACATGGTCTCAACTTTCCTTTCACTCCAAATCTTATAATTCCCCTCGATGGAGAGACCTTAAGAAAAACTTTATCTCCGCACTCAAATTGCATCTCAGATCTGCGCGTATCGGCGTAAGATTTCTGTCTATCCTGAGCTTCTTTTATTCTTTGCCTGATTTGGCGGACAATTTCAATCATCTCACTTACTGTGTCAGGTCCTAAAAATTTTCTCTCACCCACTTCATCCCAATAAAGTGGTGATCGACATTTCTTTCCATACAATGCTTCATATGGGGCCATGTCGATCGTTGCATGATAGCTATTGTTGTAGGCAAAACAAGTTCCCAACTTGCACCTCGATCTAACACCACTGTTCTCAACATATCCTCAAGAGTTTGTATTGTCCTTTCCGATTGTCCATCTGTCTGTGGATGGAAAGCTGTGCTAAAATTCAACTTCATGCCAATTCTTTTTGTAAGGTAACCCAAAATCTAGAGGTGAACTTGGAATCTCTATCTGATGTGATAGATTTTGGCACCCCGTGTAGGCGTACGATTTCCCTTATGTACAATTGAGCTAACTTATCAGATCCATGGGTAATTTGAATTGGCAGAAAATGTGCACACTTGGTGAGTCGATCCACTACTACCCATATAGCAGTGTTACCTCTTTTTGACTTTGGCAATCCCGTCACAAAATCCATTGTTATGTCATCCCATTTTCATTTGGGTATTTCTAGAGGTTGCAACTTTCCATAGGGCCGTTGATGTAATGCTTTCACTTGTTGGCAAACAAGACAGCGTTCGACAAAAGAGGCTACAACTCGTTTCATTCCTTCCCACTAGAACTTTTCTCGTAAATCTTGATACATCTTAGTGCTGCCTGGGTGGACGGTATAAGGAGTATCATGAGCTTCACTCATGATTTTATTTCTAAGCTCGTTATTGTTTGGAATGCATAATCTTTCCTCAAACAATATGGTATTGTCAGGCGCTTCTTTAAAATCTTTCAGCCCTTCAGCCCTCATTTTGACCCGTATTCTTTCCAATTTTTCTTCTTTCCTTTGTTCTTCTATTACCCTTTTCCTTAAGTCAGATGTCAATGTAAGCGTGGCAATACGACTCATGATCGTCTCTGGTTGCTCAACTATTTCTATCGTCATTTTCTTAAACTCTCCAATGAGTTTTTCTTCTTTTGTAAAGAGGCAACCCAATTTAGACTGACCTTTACGACTTAAGGCATCAACTACCACATTTGCCTTTCCTGGGTGATAGTTTATACCACAATCGTAATCTTTTACTAATTCAAGCCATCTCCTTTGCCTCATGTTCAAATCTATTTGCTCGAAAAAGTACTTCAAACTTTTGTGGTCTGTGAAAATCTCACACCTCACTCCATAGAGATGATGTCTCCAAATCTTTAGTGCGTGTACTACTGCTGCTAGTTCCAAGTCATGAGTTGGGTAATTCAATTCATGTGGTCTAAGTTGTCGTGATGCATAGGCTATCACTTTTCCCTCTTGCATTAGCACGCAACCAAGTCCATTTTTGGAAGCATCAGTATAGACCACATACTCTTTGTTTGCTTCTGGAACTGCTAGTACTGGTGCAATAGTTAATTTTTCTTTGAGTTTCTGGAAACTTGCCTCACATTCATCAGTCCAAGTAAAATTGATTTCTTTTCGGAGTAGTTGTGTCATCGGCCTTGCTATCTTAGAGAATCGTTCAATGAATCTCCGATAGTAGCCAACTAGTCCTAAGAAACTCCTGATTTCATTTTGGGTCGTTGGCGACTTCCATCCTTGCACGGCTTCAACCTTTGCCGGATCCACTTTGATTCCTTCTGACGACACAATGTGTCCAAGGAACATTAATTCCTTAAGCCAAAATTCACATTTGCTGAACTTGGCAAAAAAGTCGTTTGGTTATTAATGTTTGCAAGACAGTTCTCAAGTGTTCCTTATGTTCTTCCTCGTTCTTCGAATAGATGAGGATATCATCTATGAAGACTAAGACAAATTTGTCTAAGTACGGGTGGAACACTCTATTCATGAGATCCATGAATACGGCCGGTGCATTTGTTAGTCCGAATGGCACAACTATAAACTCATAGTGGCCATATCTTGTTCGGAACGCCGTTTTGGATACATCTTCTGGTCGCACCTTGAGTTGATGGTAACCCGATTTGAGATTGATTTTCGAAAACACACTTGCTCCTTTTAATTGATCGAACAAATTATCTATCCTTGGCAATGGATATTTATTCTTAAGTGTCAGCTTATTTAGTTCTCGATAATCAAAGCACATTCTCAATAAGCCATCTTTTTTTTTACAAACAAGACAGGTGCTCCCCAAGGTGATACACTAGGTCTGATAAAACCTAGATCCAACAACTCTTGAATTTGGATTTTTAGTTTTTCCAATTCCTTTGGGCCATGATGGAGCTCATACTCCCGTCTATGTGGTCGAGGCGACCATCTATCCGATCCAGACGTTCTTAAATCTGGGGGTCGCCATGGTGGGATGGTGGGTGCAGCTCGTCCCCTGTCTCATATGCAGCCTCTTCATCCGCTTTCTCTTTCTCTACCTCTCCCTGGGCATTTAGGCACTGAGCCAAGCTATAGTGCACTTCTGACCCAATGTTTCAGTTGGCATTGGGCCCTCTATCTCCGATTATGTTGGTGAGATCATTGTTGGGCAATCGAAAGATTGATTGGCCGTTCTTGTCGTAGAGCAGCCAGAGGCAACGCCGGGAGTCTCGTTTTAGGAACGTCTGGACATATAGGTATTGCTTGTCCTGGAAAATATCCTGGGAGACTGGATAATCACGAATTTCTACCCCGTAAAAGTCGGCAATAGGGGTGATGAACCTCCCAATGCATATCCTCGCATTCCCAGAGACTTCTGATTGCATCTGGAAATACTGGGCGAGGAACATCCTGGCGTGCATTTTTCTGCCGGCTGCAGCGCCTATCATGATACACATATCTTGGGAGAGGCAGGTGCCGGCATTTATGCGGGCATGTATTGTGAAAGTGAGGAGGCGGTGGAAGTAGCGGAATGCTGGATTCCGGATTGAGCTCACCTTTGCCGTCGTGGCATCATAGATCGGATTCTGCTCCAGTTCCGGATCAATAAACAATGGCCACATCTCGAAGGCCGAGCTCTCTATATCACCAATGTAGTTATCGTCGGGAGAGCCTTGGATGATTTCATTCAGCTCGTCAGATGTGAGCCGTCGGGGCTCATTTCCCAACTGGAAAGTTATGTAATCTGACGACCCATGTGTTTTATGGACATTTACGATCGACAGAAATTCCAGCGTTAGGATCCGATATGTCAAGTAATTGGCAGTGATGATAGAGTATAGACCAGATCTCTCGACGAGCAAAGTAACATAATTGGCTATACCCATTGCCTGACGTGTGTCAATACACATGAACCGGCAATGACGGTGCTTCAGTTGCACCAACCTCCTTGATCTGTCCCTAGAGGCGGGACTTGGCAAATGAACTCCATAATTTTGGGGGTGAAACTCGTCGATAGTTTCCCCCTTGAAGATGAAGCTGGCTCATTCCCTTTCTTTAATTTTCGGATGTGCGTCGCGGCATATTGTACCTAAAAGATATGTAAATGTTAGTTCAGGTACACCATTCTAAAAATTCAAAATAAACGCCAACCCAATTCGATATAAAGTTCCCCCAAAGTTGGAATTAACAAAATTCTTTCCCCCACAATATCATTTGGTTCATATACGGCATAACAAGGGAAAGAATACACACATAGGCTCAAAACACACAATAAAAAAGGATTAGAGGTTGGCTTGCGGCCGCCCTAGCGACCGCTAAGGTGGTCATGAGCGATGGCTAGCGACCGAGTTAGCGATCGCTAGCTTGGTCGCTAGTCGCGATCTGTGACTAGGGTTTTCTGATTCGACCCCAAAAACACAATGTAGGTGATTTAATCCAACAAATCAACTTCAATGAACATATATATACCTAACAATGTAAGAAGCATTCTTAAAAAACATACAAATCTAGCAAAAAAGAGGCTCTAGTTCATATGCTCCATAATATTCCACAAAAAGAAGAAAATAATCGGTCAAACTCTTCTAATTCATGCTTACAAGCTAAAATCAAAAAAGATTTGAAGAGAATGAGCATACCTTGAGTGGAAAAGACGTTGAAAGCACAAATGAGTGAAAACAAACTAGGGTTTTGGGAGCTTTTGGGTGTTTTTGCGTGTGTGAATGTGTAAAAATGAGGGAGAACCTAAAAAAATAAGGCAAAACACGCGAGTCAACGTATTTAATTCGGGTTGGATCGGGCCTAGGGGCCGAGCTAGCGACCGCTAGATCGATCGCTAGTTTTGGATGAAAACATTATGTAATGATACTAGCGGCCACTCTCGCGATCGCTAGGGCGGTCGCTAGTTTTTGATCAAAATGTTCTGTATTGGACTAGCGGTCGGGCTAGCGATCGCTAGCTCGGTCGCTAGTTTTGGTCAAAAACATTCTGTACTCCGGCTAGCGGCCTGGCTAGCGATCGCTAGCTCGGTCGCTAGTTGTGACCCTTTTTTTTATGTTTTTATAATAGCTATTATATTTTGGGACACAAAACCGACCAAAACGACACGAAAAGACAAAAACCCAGAAAAACAAAACAAGCTAAAAAGAAAAACATAAAACACGTAAACATATTGGGTTACCTACCAACCGGTGTTAAATTTTTCATCGCTAGCTCGACGTTACCTCTCTTCATGGTTCATTAAGGTTGGTCACCATGACTTCACGGTTGAAGTTTGGAAGCCTTTCGTTATTCTTAGATGGTCTTGTTTTTGGGTCTTCCTTCTGGTGATCGATGGAATCCTGTAATAAGTGAACGGGTGCTTTCAACAGTGGAACGTTCTTCGACTTGACAGGTACAATTAGCTGGGGATTTTTTCAGTATAGTTGCATTATCGTCGGTGTGGGGGCACCGGGGTGTTGTCCATCTTCTTAAAGTCACAATAATACTTGCTCGAAGTCTTGACGGCCATCCTGCTCGAGTAGAGATTTCGAGTTGTGAGGTGTGAACTAGAACTTTCGACATTTGTTTAGTCTTTGCTTCATGATTAGTCTAGTGAAAACCTATCGACGGTCGTGGTCGTTATCACATAGTTATATTGGATCGAGATTGTCGGGTTAGGATACTTGGTATGGTGACCACTTCTTTGTTTGCAATTCTGGAGTTGACCATCGGGATGTAGGTTAGCAGATATAAGTATGGTGTATTGAACGTGAAAATTTTACGATCTACATGAGCTGTAACAGCCCACTAATCTAAAGGACGGATTAGCAGGGGCTATTACTTGGAACGGGATTAAGAAACATGGGAATAGAATAGGATATCGAACTATGACACATATATCAAGAAAACTTCTAGAACTTCAAGATCTTTAACAAACTGGTTCAACTGATCTGAAGGTATTCAGTTCTCTACTCAAAATATAACTAAGTGTTCTTGTAGCGAAAAACATGTGAAGTACACATATGACGATGTGCACGCAAGGTACAAACTATCAGCGACAAAAGGTTTCCTACTGCTCAACACTGCTCCATCTCATAACCAGCTCAACCTGCACATTTAAAAACAAACATGCAGGGCTGAGTACAAAGATGCACTCAATGGACTTATGCCAAAACGTTTATCATAACATTGAATTACACTGCCCCATCAGTAACACGCGAGGTTTTATTTGAAATGCTCGTGCTGACTAAACATTTTCTATCATTTTCATAAACTTGTCTGGCCAGACATATTTTCTGTATGTATGATCCATATCACATCTCATATAACATCTTGCGCCGTAGAAGGAGGCCTCCTTCCACGGACGCTGTGACCGGCCGAGCAAACCTTTCAGCACATAGTCACCACAGTGTACACATTAATCCTAGCCAGGAATTATCCTTCCAGCATAGGACCCGAATTCGATTTTCATTCATAGTTGGTAGCGAACCAACAACTTGATTATCATTCATAGTTGGCGAACCAACACTAATAGGATCCATACATAAAACATAAACATTTTGGGCAGGTAATTACATAACATTTCATCATCATTTCTCAACAGAAAGCATCATAAGTAAAGACTTTACATTTCGAAGAAAGCATCATAATTAAAGCATTTGTCATTTCGAGAAAAAGCCCACCTCGTATATATGCTTCTCAAAACGATTTCCTTTCTACTTCATCGATCACTTCCGCGTCCCATCTTTACGTAAGAAACTAATTTAGTACGTCGGTAGCGTTTTTCAAAAACGTCCAAGTCTAAAAAGACTCGATAACCTTCTAAATCTTTTAACCAATTTATACGTCTTTTCATTGAATATCCTAACTTATAACTTCTCGTTTTTCGATAGAGACGAAACATGGTTTAAGACCTCATATCAATCATTCAGGTCAAACGTTGAACTTATACTAACATCTTTCGATAAAATGATTTCAATTGTGAAATCTTCTTCCTATAAATAGATATTCTTATATCTCTAATACGTCTTACAAGTCTTAATGTATTTATTCAACGAAACCCATATTTATACTAGGTGTACAACATAACTTTGTTCACGTATTAATATATTTCATACGTTCATACTTTAGTCAAGTCATTTGACCTTCAATAACATATATTTCGCAACATTCATACATATAACTATTAATTTACATATATACTCGAATTCTAATCGATTTATAATCACATTCTCTTAAGCCTCGATTTTTCAGGTTAACCAACAATCATGCTTGAAAATACACATAAGTATGATCTATCTTGGACATAATACTTTGTTTTTCAAACCTTACGTCACTTAACAAAATGTTTCGACATAAACTTAGTATACCTTGTTTTAAAAATCACATAAATTCATAGTATGTCTAAAACATATTTTTGGAACTAAATATGTGATTACACTTGATAAATTAAATTTAAAACTTTTAACCTTATAACTTTGAATTTTCGGCACTTTTAAGAATAAATTCATAACTTATCCAACAATTCCCATAAATTCACATAACACACTATATTAACATAGGATCATTAATATGTAATAACATTAGTCATAGAAAAATTGTACATTATAATCTTACACTTTATGATTTTCGAAAACTTTGGAACAATACCTAAACATTTTTCAAAAATTCCAATTAATTTACATAACATAATATTATCAATACATATCAACAATATGTGATAATATCCAACATACACAAATCACATATCAATATAACATAAGCTATGGTTTTGAAATTTTGGAGTATGAACTATATATTTTCCAAAATTTAATTAATTCATATAACATATTACTATGATTATACATCAATAATATACTATAATATCATTCATACATAAATTATACATCAACATATAATTTCTTATGATTTTCAAAATTTCTTGAAGTATATACTAATGTTTTCCAAAATTCTAAATAAATTCATACATGATTAAACATTACTAAGTATTATTAATCCATGCTCAAAACAACAATAAAAATTCATTTCCATCAACATATAATTACTATATATTTTCGGTCCTAACATAGAATTTTATAATATGCTCAACTTTGTACTAAATTCATAATATATGCTTATAACCATCATATAAACATATTTAATAAACAACTTAACATTTAAACAACATTTCTCAAATTTTCACAATAAATAACAAATGCATATAACATAAGATTTTATGGATGAAATTCGAAATTTTTTGCATATATAAGAAGCTCGTACGATTTCTAACCTTTTAATCGGAGTCGATTGTCGGCGGCAATGTTTTTCTAACTTAAAATTGAAGAGAGAAATTGAAGAACACTTTCCTCTTTTTTTTCTTTTTTGCTCACGGTAATGAGAGAGAAAGAGAAGGTAATGAAGTGTTTTTTGATCTCTTCTCACTTTAGTAATTAAGTTAAAAGAATAAAATACATAATGCATGGTTATAATTAAATCAACAAGTTGTCCAATCTTTCCTCACATTTTCGGTCACCAAGTGGAGAGAAAGAAATTTTTTTCATCTTATCACACACTTTATTAATTATGTAACCTTATCACAATATTTACTAACTATCATTTTTAAACTTTAGATAAAAATATCTTCTTCCCTTTCTTTACCAATGTGTCGGCACCCTCAAATTATATGGAGGTGATTTTTATTCATTTCGATGACATACACATTAATTATGCTCTAGGAAATATTTAATTCAAAGTCAATAATTTACACTTCATTTATTTACCAAAATACCATACCTTTACTAACAAACAAAAATCATATCTTATCACTCTAATAAAGATCATATTATCTTATGTAGGAATTAAATATATGTCATTTTCAAAGAATAAGCTATCACTATCATAAAGTTTGAATTTAATTCTTCCTTTCACACTAAGTATCATTTTCGGCCACTTCATAAAGGTAAGAGATGATTTTTGTTTTCTTATGATAATATACATTAATTCATCTTTCATTATCAATATCATTAGCCATCACCATCAAAGAGTTTTAAATTTTCTTCTCTTCTCATTTATTCAATATTTTTGGCCACTACATAACAATTAACACATCCCACTTGTTTAATTAATAAATCATCTCATCTTAACCTTAATAATATCTCAACATCATAATTGTTATACATCATCATCAAGAGCATGAAATTTTCTTCATTTCACACTACTAAGTGTGAATTTTCGGTACTTATGCACTATATGTGCTACATATTTTATTTTCTTCCAATTAATAGCTATGTGAGATAGTATAAGTCTTAGATGATAAATTAAATCATAGGAAAAATAATTAAGAACAATTCTATGTCACACTTTCAAAAATTCGAACCCTATTCAAAAATATAAACAAATTATCCAACATGTATTCCTTAATTCTTTAGCATTATTTTAATGAAGGATTATATAAAAATAATACTCTTATTGCATAAAATAATCATAGGACTTTATATATTGTAATTCTCTAATCGTTATACTAAGTAATCGAATCGTCTCAAAACGTTGACGTTCGAAACGTCTCAAAATATTGATAATCAAATCATCTCAAAACGTTAAACATAAAGTTGTAATCGTCTTATTCATTCATTTGATAATAAGGAATTAAATTCTAAGCTTCGTCGCCTAGAAATAATGTATGACTAACTATCGAAATTTAATCGACGTTAGAATAATACTTTCAAAGGAATAATATAAACTATATTCCTTAATTCACTAATCATTAGTGAAAATGATATTAAAATCCTCGTATTATGGATAGTCGAAATTGAGCTTCGATAAGTTAATATTTCAATTATCGAAACTTAACCCTAATTTACGATTTAGATTATCGTAATTTAGCTTTAAAACTTTGGGATATTACATTCTACCCCCTTAAAAGAAATTTCATCCCGAAATTTGCATACCTTAGAAAAGTTTGGGGTATCATTCCTTCATAGCATCCTCGAGTTCCCTTGTGCCTTCTTCTTGTCCATGGTGTCTCCACAAGACTTTTACTACAGATATTGATTTGTTTCTTAACTGTTGAACCTTACGATCTAAGATAGCCGTAGGTTCTTCTTCATAACTCATATCTGGGTTGAGGATCACATCGTCATGATGGATCACGTATTTTGGATCATACACATACTTTCTTAACTGTGACACGTGGAAGACATTATGTACATTCCCCAGACTTGGCGGAAGTGCCAATCTATAGACTACTGGGCCTATTCTTTCAAGGATTTCGTAAATTCATAACATAGCTCATTTATAATCATACATTTCTTTGAATTTCAAGAATTCAAACGTATCACTTTTCAACATATCAATGTCCAAACCATTTTCAATCTCTTTTCAAAACTTTCATTTTCAACATTTTTCCATTACTTTCATTTCCAAACAATTTCCATAACTTCCATTTCTTTTTAAAACATCTTTTCAATCCTTTTCCACTTTCAATCTTTTCATTCCCAAACTTTAAGAAAAGTCATTTACCTCATCCCGGTTGAGCTTGATGTGATGGAGTGTTGAGCATAGCGAACAAACAACTTAAAAGGGAATTAAAAGTGAATAAATAGTAAAATAGTCAAAATCTTGACACAAGAAGAGGGTGGTGCAAATATCATCTCAGATATAAGGGCCTATGCGTTTTTGATTAAGCAACTCGAAAGCAGAAAGCAACCACTTGACACTGTCACTACCCAGGTTTATAGCTTTAGGAATATATTTGAACTAGACTACCACGAGTTTTGGATTGCTTGACCAGTCAATGCCCAGGTACCACAGTCGTCTCGCTCGGCCATGCTAGCTCCTCAACCTGAAAACATTTGAAAAGAGTTTTGGGCTGAGTACTAGCGTACTCAGTGGGACCTTATGCCGCATTTTGAGAAATAACAGTTCATAAAAAGTTCAAGAAAATAGCATGCTAAACACATATCATAGGGTAGGTTTTAAAGAGAAAAATTCTGACCCTATATATGCAAAATATAGTTTTCTCCGAGCAGAGCTCGTATCGCAATATACTTTCTTGCTCATCACATATGTGCTACCTATTGGACCATAGGGGGAAACAACGTTCCACTAATGGCCGCCTTCGCTAAGACTAGGGAACTTGGCCAAGTTCACCTAGCCCGGACTTCCTTGTAAACTACCTCAGCCAGTACTTAGCTCGAGGCACAATCGTTAACTACTCTCGGCCGAAGCCGTAGCGGTTTAACCGTTCCAAGGTCAGCACCAAGCAATGAGAGTTCACCTATCATGCAATTCTAAATTTTAATAGACATCTTGGGGCTTAATAACCCGAAATACATTGTAGAAAATAGAGTTCACCTGTCACCGGAGTGGTACCAACAGCTCATCATATTCGTACAAATCCATTGGTTGTCCTTGGATAACCTTAATCAGTCCTACAAAATGAGTCTAGTCCTTAGGCATAATTATTTAATAATGATTTCTCAAAACCCAAGTCCTAAACTAGTTTTATCTATTCCCAAGTTTAGGATTTGGAGTCAGAGTTCCAGTCGGATCTTTAGATCCATATTTATATTTTTAATGCATGTCATGATATGGTATGAAATCATGTAGTCACGTATGTACACTTAATCACATACTTGCATCCAAGTCAAGCTTCTGTAAAAATTTACCATGTTGCATTTACTTGTCTTAATCATAAAATATTTAAGCATCGTAATGAAATTCGTATCAAGGTATGCATATAAGACAAGTAGTTTCACATAATTAGAAACATATTTTTGTGCACAATTGGAATTTTTAACACTAAGTCAAATTTTAAGTTTTTAACTTTCAGCAAAACTGTCCAACGGATATACTTTGATGACTCATAACTCTCAACTCAAAATACTATATAGATTCATAAAGATAAATTATGGAAACCTCTAAACACATACTACAAGTTCTAAGAAGGAATCAGATCCAAACGAGTTGTGGTTCTGAAGATATAGGGTCTCAAAGTGGGCAACTCGAACTGACTTCTATACTTAGAATATTTTTCATGATTTCCAGATTTGGCTTAACGACGAGCAATTTTGCGAGGCTCGTAACTTTTGACTCACAATGCCAAAATGGGAAAGAGACCCCACTATGGAAACCTTGTAACAAGAACTACATGTTATATACATAATTACTCGGATGATACCCGACGCATCAAGAGATACAAGAGCTCAAAATTGACTAGTTGAAAACAAACAGTTTTGGATAGGTGAATTGGGATGGACAGAAAGCATACCTAAAGGATTTGGATTGAAATCAAACTTTCTAGATCACAACTAGACATGGTAAGGAACGTTTTTGGTGAAAAACCTGAAATCCATATCGGACTACAAATGACTCGAGCACCCTTCGCAAAATTCGGACTTGGGCATTTTGTGCAAAATTCGGACTTGGGCATTTTGTCAAGAAGATTCACTAGGATATGTTAACTTCAAAAATTCACCTAGAGCTTATTAGGTAGAGCCTATAGATAAGACCTATCAATTTGGAAATATATTTGATAGTAGTTTAATTGGAAAAATACTCACTCAAATATTCTCACTAGATTCGAACATAAAAATGATTTACTACAAGTTATCCCTACAGTGACAGTTTTGCGCAGCTCATTTGTAAATTCATAAATAATTAGTAACCATTTTTAGAAACCTCTGAAAATGTACAGAGAGCTTCTATACATACTAAGTTATGTATATGAAAAATTTGGGCATGTTACTAGTAGTCGAACTCTAGATGGAAACTAAATACCGTAGGCTCTGAACAGGGGATTTCGACAGCTTTATGTAGTGAGTTTTAAAAATATAATTAAAATAGTAAAACAAATTTTATTGACTTGAAATTTACAGAGATCTAGAAGACACAATAAATTGGAACATAGTATAATTTGGTAACAATATAACCACTGAAACTTAGTTTATTAATTTTAGAAAGTTATTGTCTTTGCAAACTGGAGCCTAGTTTTTAGTGAGCAAATGTAAACCATAGTAAAGCCTACCAATTCACACAGGCAATTTATCAAACACTTGATAGGCGTACATACAACACACGAATTGGTGAACTTATCACCCCAATCCACAACCAAATTCAGCAAACCCAACATGCAGTCCATCCCATTAACGTTCAATAATCAAAATTCTCAATTCTATTAATTAAATTAGCAATGCAACCATATAAAAGTGTATACCTAACACATTCAATCATATAAATGGATATGCATTTATAATTTGGAAAATTCCAAGGACTCAGAGATGCGGTTATACCTTCAACACGAATTAGAAAGAAACATGAGAGGCAAGGTGTCGACGATGCTCGTTGCTTCGAGTGAACTTCGGCTGAGTCATGGAACTAAATTCTTAAAATGGTGAAATGGGGGCTGTTCCTTAATGAATTTAGAGAGAAATAAGGACCGTGGCTATAAGAAACGAAGAAGGAGAAGTGACTATCTTACTCTTGGGCTTGGGTGGCCGTTGGCCGCTTAATTCCCGTAGGGATCACGGCGGCATTTCAAGAGGAAGAATATTGAGAGAAATAGAGAGTGATAGTCCTTGGCTTCAAGATTGAAGTAGTGATATATAAGTGGTAGCCGTGGGAAATGGGGCTCTTGTGGGTTTATCTTCTTGAGATGAGGTAGTGGGAGAGGACTGTGAGGTATAGAGAGATAAGTGGGTTTTTCTTGCCTTCTTATGGAGTGGAAAATGAGAGAAAGAAATTGAGAGAGATGGTTGCCGAAGAAGAAGATGGATGAAGGTGGAGATTATTGGAATGATTCCAATTGAAAATGAGTTTTGGGGTCTCGAGGTATTACGATTAGGAGAGTTGGGAAGCAAGCACTTGTCATGACAAGAAATGCTTAGCTCCCATGCATACCATACAAATATGACACCACTTACACCCTATTACTCATACACACATACGTCACACAACTCACACACATGCATGCATTTGCACTCACACGGTCACACACTATGCACAATTACTACACATGCTTTTATATATATATAGATATATATATATTAATCATATTACATGGATATATATACTAAGTAGATACATAATTTCACATATTGTGTATATATATATATATAAAGTCAATTATATATTTACCACTTACCATTGCATATAATACTAGTGATAATATGTAATTCATATAAGAATTTCGAACTCAAGCTTCAATATTTATATATATATTTATATATTATCTTGACATTTAATTGTTAAGTAACGATCTCGTCTATATACAAAAAGTGCAACACGTTAGTGGTTTTAAAAAAAAGATTTTTCTCTAGAAACTAATAAATTTATTATTAGCATATTATATTAAGGTTCATTACTAGCATTTAAGGTTCATAACTAGCATGCAGCTTTCCGGGATATTACATGGACTGTATCCCGATTGTCAAAACTTCAATGCTGAGTGAGAGCAATCTATGGAGAATACTACAAAAATTCGTCTTTCTTCCTCCTTCAAAATTTTTGAGAATTTCGAAATATATATGAAATTGTCTACTTTTGATTTTCTCTGTGATACCCCGTCCTTTCTAAACTTCTGTTTTGCATGGCACGTTTTTTGAGAGAAGGTCAAAAGGTTGACTTTTTGTTTCAGTGATGCGACCGTCACGAAACCTCAGCGTTGTGAAGAGTGTCTTATGACGAATTCATAGACACTAAGTATGCAGGTCTCCGACCAGAGATCGGAATTTCGCTCGTCAGTCAGGGAGATCTGACGTATGCGCAGTCTTTGAACCGGGCTTTAAACATTGAGTCTATGTTTCCCCAGGAAAGAACGATGCCACCCGGACAGCCAGCTGACGGAGGAAGAGGTAAGAGGAAATGGGAAGATCGAGGAAAGGCAATCAAGTGTTCCAAGGAACGAGGCGGTCCAAAGATGATTTCGAGGAATCGGTATTCGAGGAAAGAAAGGCAACCTTGGGAAGGAATTTCCAACCCGTGCGGCGGTGGGAAAAAACCTTGGTGCCAGAAATGCCAGAGGAATCATTTAAGCGAGTGCAGGCAAGGTAACGTCGAATGTTATCGTTGTAGGAAGTTTGGACATTACGCTCGAGATTGTCCATTAGGAGGTCGGCAGAAGCAGCCAAGAAGAAGACGAGATCCAGCTCCGCAGAGGCAAAACCAAGCTCCGCCGAGGATAAACAACAGAGCAGGAGGTCACCCTAGGCCAGCAAACCAAAGGCCACCTCAACAAGCAAGGGTGTACGCCTTGAATCAGTAGCAGGCAGCTCAAGCTCCCGGAAATCTTTCAGGTATAATCCATATGAGTGATATACCCATTTTCGCTTTGTTTGATACATGAGCCTCACATTCTTTCGTTTCGAAAATCATGTGTGAGAGGTTGGGTTTGGTACCCAAGGAATCACAGAGTACCCTGGAAATTAGCATCCCATCAGGGGAAGTGCTAAAGGCAAAAGAGATATGCCCGAACCAGGAGGTAGAAATCTGTGAGCAGAAAGTCTTTGTCAATTTGCATGTCATCGAATGGAAGATTTCGATGTCATCTTTGGCATGGATTGGTTGGAAAAGCAGTGGCAACTATCGTTGTCTCGAGAGAAGTTGCTTTTCGAACGTACCGACGGAGTGGAAGTTTGTTTCACGGCATAAAGATGGGTGTTTGCGTTAATGATCTCAAAGACCTTGAAGGCAGTGAGGATGATCAGGAAGGGAAGCTGTCAGACTTTCTTAGTGAGTTTGACAGGGCACGCTGAAGAGCGCAAGCAGTTGCAAGAGGAGCCAGTGGTGTGTGAATATCCGGACGTGTTTCCCGAGGATTTGCCATGTTTGCCGCCTGATAGACAAGTGGAATTCACTATTGATCTGGAACCAGGAGCAGCACCAGTATCAAAT
This sequence comes from Salvia rosmarinus, assembly GCA_036937905.1. NCBI lineage: Eukaryota > Viridiplantae > Streptophyta > Magnoliopsida > Lamiales > Lamiaceae > Salvia > Salvia rosmarinus. The sequence continues at coordinate 53,605,285 of CM072815.1, read as the reverse complement.
GCACCATACAGAATGGCACCTAAAGAATTGCAAGAACTGAAAGCGCAGTTGCAGGAGCTGTTGGATCTAGGTTTTATCCGACCTAGCGGGTCACCGTGGGGAGCGCCAGTTCTGTTCGTCAGGAAGAAGGATGAGTCGATGAGAAGCCATCGTGAGTGCGCAACGAGGGCACGAGTTCTTGGAAAAGATGCGTTTGAAAGCGAGGCTGGAAGACAGCAAAGGGTTCACAGAAGCAAAAGACAACGCGTTATTATTCCGAGGAAGGTTATGTGTGCCACTTAATAGGGAATTGAGAGATAAGATCATGAGTGAAGCTCATAAGGCACCATATACAGCTCATCCAGGAAGCACCAAAAATGTACAGAGACCTTAAAAGGAACTTTTAGTGGGAAGGGATGAAAAAGGATGTAGCTGCGTTTGTGGAACGTTGTTTGTCTTGTCAGCAAGTCAAAGCTGTGCATCAACGTCCGTCAAGTTTGTTGCAACCGCTACCTATCCCAGAGTGGAAATGGAAGCATATCGGTATGGATTTTGTGGTGAGTTTTCCAAGGTCAGCGAGAGGAAACACCGCTATATGGGTTGTGTAAGGAAATCTTATTTTAACCCTCTCCCGAGGATCTATCTTGGATGTTTAATTCACCATACATTGATTATATTCTAGCATGCGTCTATATAATTAATTACAACACGTAGGGGTTTCTCGTGTTTACCTTTGAATCATCGGGGATGTACGGATGAGCGGATCGAGACTGGTGCTTTGATCTTCTTGATCAGATCACGGTTGCCCAATCTCCAACGTCGAGTGAGGACGATCTATGGAGAATGCTACATAAAATCACCTCCTTTTTCTCTCACTATTTTCGAAAAACTCTCCTTAGGTATCCTAAGAATTCTCGAAAAATATGCTTGTGGATAATTGAGGATTAGCTTTGATTCTATCTCTTATCTTATATTTATAATGCACTATCAAATCCCACAAGGAAAGGATTTATGCATATCCCATAAATATAATAATATCTTTATGGATAAAGAGAATCAAATCATCATCCTTAGAGAGATATGGGGCGCGATTTTCACCAGTAGCTACGGGCCTGGATGGGCCAGCCCAGGGATCAAATGCAAGGAATAAAGATGGGCCTCAAATAAATTAATTATCTTATGTTCAACCCGAACATAAATTAATTTATAAACATTCATTCATGCCACTAGAGAATAAATCTTGACTTACCCTTTATTGCGAAGGTGAGTCGAGACTTGCATTTACATTACGAATCCCGTATTTAAGATATCAAACGTCCATTAATTATTTATAGCATTCTGACTTCTTAAAATAATTAATATCTTTAATTCCTTAAGTAGTACCACTCAACCTTATTATTGTACTTGAGCTAACTCAACTGCGGGGTTTAGTACAATAAATCTTTGAGCTCCTTAAGGGGCGTCATCATCCTAAGCGGATACGGTGACTCGTCTGAGATAACTAGCATGACATACAAGCACCGCCACCACCCAAGATGCAGAGAATATTGGGTTAGAACATATATCCTCACCCATAAGCTGTTGGATTTGTATCTTGAAAGCGGTTTGGTTGAGCTTGTATACAATGTTTCTGTTACCACTATTACAATCTCTATCCGAATTGAATACTTGATTGCATATATCGTGTCCCTTATCTCATATATAAGTTAGATCATACGGTGTGTAGAAGATCACGTAAGTCCGTATGATTGGTCAAGCTTAATGAGATATAAAAAGTTTCACGGTGAGACAACTTGAGGACGAGTTGTCGGTATAAGCTCTGATATAGATAAGAAGTGACTTGACTTAGTTGCTTGTCTATCTTTGGTGCGTCTCGGCGTATTGAAGGATCACGATGAGATGTGTTCTTCTATCGACCGTCGTGAAGAACCAAGATCTCGGTGACTTACGATGATCTAAACCTCGATAAGGTATTAGGTGAGTATGAGTTGTCGACCATCACTTTGACTTGTTATGGGTGAGGTTATATGTTCTAACCCAAGATTCTCGCATCTTGGGTGGTGGCGATCTTGTATGTCACGCTAGTTATCATGTCGAGTCACCGTATCCGTTTAGGATGATGGCGCCCCTTAAGGAGCTCAAAGGTTTATTGTACTAAACCCCGCAGTTGAGTTAGCTCAAGTACAATAATAAGGTTGAGTGGTGCGCTTAAGGAATTAAAGATATTAATTATTTTAAGCAATCGATTGCTATAAATAATTAATGGACGTTCGATATCTTAAATACGGGATTCAGTAATGTCTAAGTGCAAGCCGACTCAATTTCGGTAATAAAGGGTAAGTCAACATTTATTCTCTAGTGGCATGAATAAATGTTTATAAATTAATTTATGTTCGGGTGAACATAAGATAATTAATTTATTTGAGGCCCATCTTTATTCCTTGCATTTGATCCACTGGTGGCCCATCCAGCCCGTAAGCTCTTGGAAATCGGCGCCCTATAGCTCACTATGGCAAGATTTTATTCTCTTTATCCCACAAGGATCTAATTATATTTATGGGATATGCATAGATCCTTTCCTTATGGGATTAAGGTAATGCATTATAAATATAAGGTAAGAGATAAAGTCTAGGTTAATGTTCATTAATCCTCATAGAATTTTCGTCCATCTCACAAGAAATTGAGAGAGAATTTGGAGACTTCCATAGAGCATTGGGTGATTTTCCGAAGCATTCTCCATAGATCGTCCTCACTCGACGTTGGAGATTGGGCAACCGGGATACAGTCCAGAAGGTCAAAAGCACGAGTCCGTTCCGTTCGATCCGTTCGTCCTGTTCGACCGACCTCTACAGATCCAAAGGTAAACACGAGAAAACCCCTACGTGTTGCAATTAATTATATAGACGCATGCTAGGTATATAATCAATGTATGGTGAATTAAACACCCAAGATAGATCCTCGGGGCGAGGGCTAAACCTAGTTTTCCCATCAATTGGTATCAGAGCCTGGGATCAGAATCTTGGCTCTGTTGGATTAATTCACGTTTGATTATTACGTGCGCTTAATTAATTGTTGGATCCGCGCTCATCGTGGCTCGTTTTGTTTTGTTGGGTTTTGTTTTTCACCAGAAAATCCGTGGTTAGATTAGATTTATTTTACGTAAATCTTATCTGTAAAAGAAGAACAAAGATGAAAGCACGAAGATCGAGATGACGAAGAACGTTGGGAAACATGGGCGCACAACCGGACGACGTGCGCGGCGGCAACGCGCGCAGACGCGGCACTCGCGATCACGTCGCCCGGCGTGGCGCGTGTTTTCTCGGCGGCGGGCGGGCGGGGCGGCGTGGCGGCAGGCCTCGGCGGACGCGGGCGGCAGCCGGCGGCGCCCTGCAGCGTCGCGGCGGTAGCGGGCGATGGCGGACGGCAGCGAGGCGCGCGTTTATCGCGCTGGAAACCTCGGCGCTTCTGTCCGTGCTCGGCGGGCTCGACCGAATCGCACGCTGAAACCTCGGCGAGGTCTCGGCGGCGCCGGGCGACGCGGGCGTGCGATTGAGCAGCGGATGCCCGGCGGCGCTAGGGCGGCGCGGCTCGGCGACGGTCGGCGGGCGCGGGTGAGCTCGGCGGGTCGTGGTCGCCCACGCGATCGCGAGGCAGCTCACATGAGGCGAGCACGCCAGTCGCGCGCGAGGAAGGCGGCGGCGGTGCGGGCGCACGCATGGGCATGTGCCCTGGCGGCCCCGGCACATCTTGGGCCGACCGACCCAAACCGGCCCGAACCCAATTTTCGGCTGAACCCGTTTTGGCGATTCAGTTTTGGCGATCCGGCCCGTTCCGATCCGCCCAAATCCGCTTTTAACGATTCGGTCCGTGCGGGTGCGCGAGGCCCGTTTCAAGTTTAATTACATGCTTTGCAATTCTATGTAATAGATTAGGCGAAAGTGCACGGAGTTCCACGAGTGGAGCCACGATGAGCGTTTTATTTTATTTTTATCGTTCATTGCATGTCGTGGATGTTTAAATTATGCGATAGCATGCTATGTATGTTTAAATTCGTTGACAAACCTTTTTAGTGTTTCACGTTTTTAAGTGCGCATAGTAAGCATGCTAGGTTTATCGCGTTTTCAAGCATATTTTAGAATTACTGCGAGCATGTTTTACATGTTGAGTTCTATAGACAAGCATGCTAGGATTACGTGATCTGCATGGACAAACCTTTTGAATAAAAGACTAAGCAAGCAACCCGACAAATTAATTTTTCAAATTAAAATGTCAAGACCTCCACCTTTAATCTCTAAACAAAGTGATACTCGCTTTGTGAGTGGCGTCCACACGCGTGGCTTGCTTGCCTTTGTTTATCATAAGTTTATTAGATGAGATTTCTAAATAAAACATTTTAAATCTATTGAGAAGTGGGAGTTTCATGTTTAAGCGTCCACAGCATTGGCTTGCATGTGCGATTTTCATAAGTTCTCTAGAGATAGATATAAAATGAGATAACAAAAGAATTTGAATTAGAAGCGGTATGGTCCAGTGAGTATGCCAATTCTAAAATTCATTTCTATTTGTTAAAAATGTGGTCATTGCTTAGACATCACCTCAGTACAACTTCCATGAAGTCCCTTCTTGCGATAGTGATGTGGTCTAGTGAGGTCAATCGTTAATTTCATTTGTCGTAAGGTTAAGTTGACATGGATTGAAATTAAGCGACTAAAATGTATATTTTAGTGCGGTCGGGGTTCATGTGTAGCGTCCACAGCGTGGCTTGCATGTGGGATTCCTTGGGCGATTGGAGGTTTCAATTAATATTGTTTTATCAAAGGTTACAATATTATTATTACGAATTATGTGCGATCGTATGCTTATGTGTTTTACATTATCTTTTCGGATATGTCTCTTACCGATTATCAATATGCTCGCACAAAATCCCTATCCGGTCCAAATTTTATCGAGTGAAAGCGAAACATGGAATATGTTCTTATCATTTGAAGAACACATGTTTGTTCTCACTACTCCTAAACCGATGCCCTTCGACGCATCGACTAATGAGCGGACGAGTCGGCGGACTTTGGAATAAGTCGAACAATATGGCTAAATGCTATATGATGACTACTATGTCCAAAGGCTTGTAATAGCATGACATCGATCGATGGTAGATCGACGATATTTGGTCAAGTCTCGAGAGTAAGTTTGGGCGATCGGATCGGACGATCGCTTCCACACAATGAGAGAGATCTTGGCGTGTAAGATGGAAGAAGGAAGTTCGGTCCATGAACATGTCTCCCATGACTCATCTCATGGATAGTCTTGATCGGTTGGGAGGAGGTATTGACGTGAAGCCGAGGTCGATATCATCCTCAATACACTACCAAGTCTTTTGAGAACTTTCGGCGTAAATGCGATCATGAGCAAGACCGAGTTTACACTTAGTCGGTTGCTTAATGATCTCGTGGCTGCGGAAGGAGTTATGGGAGAAGGAACACATGCTCTTGCTAGCACATCTAAGGGCCCAAAATTTCCGTTGCAAAATGGGAAAGAAAAGGGCACCAAGGTGGTAGAGGCGAGGAAATAGTGGGAGTAATGGGAGCAAGAACATGGCTGCCAGGAGGCAGAAGAAGCCGAAGGAGAAGGCGAAGTGCTTCAAGTCTTGGCAAGGCGGGAATTGGAAGGCTAAGTGCCTATGCTCAAGACTCAAGTGCGTGGTTTGCTTTAATGTGAAACATGTTTAGCTACTTGTTCTACCCATTCTTGGGTAGTAGACACAGTGCGTTGATCATGTTTGTTACACCTTACTGAGGGGTTCTGCGGACAAGGGAGCTAGCTAATGGCGAGATAACGATCTCCATGGGCAACGGCGAAAGTCGAGGCGATTGCGGTTGGAGATGTTTCTTTGGGTTTTGGAACAACAGTTTTAGTTTTGAAAGGCGTTTTATATGTGCGGATTTTGGTGGAACCTTGTTCTGTTTGAAATTATTTTCTCATGGATATTACATTATTTTATATAGTGGTGTTTCTATCATGAAATGACGAAGTTATACGTGTTGTACGTTATATAATTCTCTTTATACTATTTCAAACCAAACATAATACCTATAACTATGTTGCATCTTCATCAAACCCAAAAAAGAAAGTTTTCTTAGAAGATGACACCACTTTCTCTGGCATCTTAGATTAGGTCACATCAATCTAAATAGGATCCAAAGGCGGCTAAGAATGGGCGTTGGGTAATCTAACAGTTACTCCATTCCGATCTGCGAATCTGTATAGAAGGTAAGATGTCGACGGACCCTTCAGCGAAGGTTATAGAGCCAAAGAAATGTTGGAGTTAGTCCATTCGACTGTGTGGACCGATGTCCACACAAGCTCGTGGAGAATGCAGTATTTTGTCACTTTCATTGTGATTACTCAAGTGCGGATCGTATACCGCTTCGCGCAAGTCGAATGCTTTGAGAAATTCAAAGAGTTTAAAGGCGGAAGTGGAGGCGAAGCTAGGTAAAAGTATCAAGTCGCTGCGTTACGATCGCGGTGGCGAATACCTCGATAACGAGTTTATGGACTATCTAGTGAAGTGTGGGATTACATCCCGGTGAACTTCATAGGGCACACCACTGACAAAATGGTGTGTCGGGCGAAAAATAGGACTCTTTTGGAAATGGTTAGATCAATGATGAGTTATGCAACATTGCCTATTTCGTTAAGGGGTATGCCTTGAAAGCGGCATACTTGCTAAATCTAGTACCATCCAGTCGATCGAAAGACCCCTTTCGAGTTGTGGTTTGGTAAGAAGCCCGATTTAAGCCACATAAGGATATGGGCGATCCGGCTGCGTCTTTGAACAAGAAGGCGACAAGTTGGAGGCTAGATCCGACGCAAGGTTGTTTATTGGCTATCTAGAGGGCGAAGGTGGTTTATTCTATAGTCTAAGGATCGGAAGGTCATTATTAGCACTAATGCTCGATTCTTAGAAGAGGACTACATGAAAATCATAAATCAAAGTTGAAATCATTCTTCAAGAATTAGAAGATGATTGTATTCCACCACCGATTAGGCGAATGTGCGAGATGTCGAGTCTAGTGGGAGGATCGACACCAGATACTTCAAGAAATTGAAGTGGGTCGAGTTCCTTTGGAGATACCGACCGTCTGCAGTGGTACCTACCCGACAAGTTGTGCAAGATAGAGAACCACAAGTTTACGCACCACCGTTGCCATAGTGCTGTGTAGAACCTCGTCGTCAGTGGGAGGTTGTTCGTCAACCCGAGCAATTTATGTTCGTGGGACAATATTCGGATATAGTCTAGGAAGCGAACATGCAATAATCGACCCATGGACATACTGAGGAGGCGATACAAGACATTGATGCAAGATCATGGCACACGCTATGGACTTAGAAATGGAGTCCATGCGGCTATGGATGTATATAAAAGACACCTCTACCGGATGGCGAGGAAGCCATAGGTAGTAAGTGGATATACAAAGGAAGAGATTACGATGGAGAGGTTTGGCTTTTAAAGCCGGGCTTGTGGCGAAAGGTACACTCAGTTGAGGGCATCGATTTCGATGAGACCTTTTACTTTGTAGCAATGCTCAAGTCCATCAAAATTCTTACGGCCATAGCAGCCCACTTGAACCTAGAGGTTTGGCAAATGGATGTTAAAACCGCTTTTCTAAGCGGTTACCTTGAGGAAGGTAGAGACATCTATATGCGACAACACGAAGGTTATGTGGTAAAGGGTGAAGAGCATCTAGTATGGAAGCTTAAGTCCATTTATGGACTTAAGCAAACCTCCGATCATGGAACTTACGCTTTGACGAGGTAGTAAAGTCCTATGGATTTACCCGATTGCCTAGCGAGAGTTGTGTGTATCGGTTAGATATTAACGGTGATGTGGTATTTCTTGCACTTTGTGTAGATGACATTCTTCTAGTTGGCAACAACGTGAAGTCATTATCGGGCGTAAAGAGTTGGTTATCCGATCAGTTTCAAATGAAAGACCTAGGAGATGCAGCGTACATTCTTGGGATCGAGGTTTAGCGAGATCGCGAAGAAAATGTTGAGCTTATCTCGGGCGTCTTACATTGATCTTGTGATTACTCGTTTTAGTATGCGGACCGCCAAGAAAGGATTGCTACCTTTCGGACATGGCGTTCCTTTATCTAAGGCGCGATCACCTATGTTGCAAAGGAGATAGAGGAAATGAGACAAGTTCACGCGCGCCGTAGGAAGTCTCGTATGCTGTAATGCTATGCACGAGGCCCGATATACGCTATCACGGTAGGCATAGTAGCTGATATCGATCTAACCTGGACAAGCTCATTGGGCTGCGATAAAGCATATACTCAAGTACGAAAGGACTCGAGATTATAGGCTAGTTTACCATGCGAGATAGTCTAATGCCTTTGGGTTATCTGGACTCGGTTTCAAGTGACCGTGATGAGAAAAAGTCGACCTCGGGCTATGTGTTTACCTTGGGAGGTTGAGCCGTATCTGGCGGGTGCAAGCGGCGATGCATTGCGGACTCTACCATGGAAGCGAATATGTAGCGCCGGAGGCTTCTAAGGAGGCTGTATGGTTCAAGAACTACCTCATGGATCTAGGTGTGGTACTGGTTTGCCCAAGAGTATCATAGTTTCTTGTGATAACTTTCGGTGCGATGGCAAACTCGAAGGAACCACGGACCCACAAGGCGACCAAACACATAGAGAGAAAGTACCATGTCATACGAGAAATCGTTAGATGAGGTGACGTCTTGATTGAAAAGATTGATCTGACGGAAAATCTAGCGGATCCATTCACGAAGAGCACTGCATAAAAAGTCTACGATGGACACGTTAGAGGACTTGGATTGCACTGATGGCACCCACTTAGAAAAAACTTTTGTATAAGTGGGAGAAGCAAAGTGATGGTTGTTTGTAATAGCTAGTAGAGAGACACATTGTATACTAAAGTTTGCTTTAGTATAAGTGGGAGATTGTTGGTTGTATCTTGAAAGCGGTTTAGTTGAGCTTGTATACAATGTTTCACATTACCACTATTACAATCTCCTATCTGAATTGAATACTTGATTGCATATATCATGTCCCTTATCTCATATATAAGTTAGATCATACGTGTGTAGAAGATCACGAAGTCCGTATGATTGGTCGAGCTTAATGAGATATAAAAGTTTCCTGGTGAGACAACTTGAGGACGAGTTGTCGGTATAGCTGCGATATAGATAAGAAGTGACTTGACTTAGTTGCTTGTCTGTCTTTGATGCGTCTCGGCGTATTGAAGGATCACGATGAGATGTGTTCTTCTATCGACCGTCGTGAAGAACCAAGATCTCGGTGACTTACGATGATCTAAACCTCTATACGGTATTAGGTGAGTATGAGTTCTTGACCATCACTTTGACTTGTTATGGGTGAGGTTATATGTTCTAACCAAGATTCTCCGCATCTTGGGTGGTGGTAGTCTTGTATGTCACGCTAGTTATCATGTCGAGTCACCGTATCCGTTTAGGATGATGGCGTCCCTTAAGGAGATCAAAGGTTTATTGTACTAAACCTGCGCAGTTGAGTTAGCTCAAGTACAATAATAAGGTTGAGTGGTACTGCTTAAGGAATTAAAGATATTAATTATTTTAAGCAGTCAGATTGCTATAAATAATTAATGGACGTTCGATATCTTAAATACGGGGATTCGTAATGTCTAAGTGCAAGCCCGACTCAACTTCGGTAATAAAGGGGTAAGTCAGCATTTATTCTCTAGTGGCATGAATAAATGTTTATAAATTAATTTATGTTCTGGGCTGAACATAAGATAATTAATTTATTTGAGGCCCATCTTTATTCCTTGCATTTGATCCCTGGGCTGGCCCATCCAGGCCCGTAAGCTCTTGGAAATCGGCGCCCCTATAGCTCACTATGGCAAGATTTTATTCTCTTTATCCTACAAGGATATAATTATATTTATGGGATATGCATAGATCCTTTCCTTATGGGATTAAGGTAATGCATTATAAATATAAGGTAAGAGATAAAGTCTAGGTTAATGTTCATTAATCCTCATAGAATTTTCGTCCATCTCACAAGAAATTGAGAGAGAATTTTCGAGAATTCCATAGAGCATTGGGTGATTTTCCGAAGCATTCTCCATAGATCGTCCTCACTCGACGTTGGAGATTGGGCAACCGGGATACAGTCCAGAAGGTCAAAAGCACGAGTCCGTTCCGTTCGATCCGTTCGTCCTGTTCGACCGACCTCTACAGATCCAAAGGTAAACACGAGAAAACCCCTACGTGTTGCAATTAATTATATAGACGCATGCTAGGTATATAATCAATGTATGGTGAATTAAACACCCAAGATAGATCCTCGGGGCGAGGGCTAAACCTAGTTTTCCCATCAATAACAAGTCAAAGTGATGGTCAGGAACTCATACTCACCTAATACCTTATCGAGATTTAGATGATCGTAAGTCACCGAGATCTTGGTTCTTCACGACGGTCAGATAGAAGAACTCATCTCACCGTGATCCTTCAATACGTCAGAGACGTACCAGCATAGACAAGCAACCAAGTCAAGTCACTTCTTATCTATACCGCAGCCTATACCGACAACTCTTCCTCAAGTTATCTCAGCTGTGAAACTTTTTATATCTCATTAAGCTTGACCAATCATACAGACTTCTGTGATCTTCTACACACTGTATGATCTAACTTATATATGAGACAAGGGGACACAAATATATGCAATCAAATAATCAATTCAGATAGGAGATTGTAATAGTGGTAAAAGGAAATATTGTATACAAGCTCAATCAAACTGCTTTCAGTATACAAATCCAACAATCTCCCACTTATACTAAAGCAAACTTTTAGTATACAATGTGTCTCTCTACTAGCTATTACAAACAAAACCATCACTTTGCTTCTCCCACTTATACAAAAGTTTCCTTTCTAAGTGGGTGCCATCAAGCGCAATCCAAGTCCTTGAACGTGCACATCGTAGACTTTTTGCGACATGCTCTTTGTGAATGGATCCGCTAGGTTATCCGTCGTATCAATCTTTTCAATCAAGACGTCCCTCGTCTAACGATTTCTGTATGACATGGTACTTTCTCTCTATGTGTTTGGTCGCTTGTGGGTCCGTGGTTCCTTCGAGTTTGCCAATGCACGAGTTATCACAAGAAACTATGATACTCTTGGGCAAACCAGTACCACATCTAGATCCATGAGGTAGTTCTTGAACCATACTGCCTCCTTAGCGACCTCAGGCGGCTACATATTCGCTTCCATGGTAGAGTCCGCAATGCATCGCCGCTTTACACTCCGCCAGATACGGCTCCACCTCCCAAGGTAAACACATAACCCGAGGTGGACTTTTCTCATCTCGGTCGACTTGGAAATCCGAGTGCAGATAACCCAAAGGCATTAGACTATCTGCATGGTAAACCAAATTTATAATCTCGAGTCCTTTTCGGTACTTGAGTATATGCTTTATCGCAATTCAATGAACTTGTCGAGGTTAGATCGATATCTAGCTACTATGCCTACCGCACAGCGTATATCGGGCCTCGTACATAGCATTGCGTACATGAGACTTCCTACGGCGAAGCGTAAGGAACTTGTCTCATTTCCTCTATCTCCTTTGTCATAGGTGATCGCTGCTCCTTAGATAAAGGCGCGCCATGCGAAAGGTAGCAAACCTTTTGGCGGTCTGCATACTAAACGAGTAATCACAAGATCAATGTAAGGCGCCCGAGATAAGCTCAACATTTTCATCTTACGATCTCGGTAAACCTTGATCCCAAGAATGTACGCTGCATCTCCTAAGTCTTTCATTTGAAACTGATCGGATAACCAACTCTTTACGTCTGATAACAACTTCACATTGTTGCTAACTAGAAGAATGTCATCTACATAAAGTGCAAGAAATACCACATCACCGATGACATCTAAACGATACACACAACTCTCGCTAGGCAACTGGGTAAATCCATAGGATTTCACCACCTCGTCAAAGCGTAAGTTCCAGGATCGTGAGGCTTGCTTAAGCCCATAAATGGACTTCTTAAGCTTCCATACTAGATGCTCTTCACCTTCACCCCATAACCGGGTTGATGCATATAGATGTCTCTACCTTCCTCAAGGTAACCGCTTAGAAAAGCGGTTTTCACATCCATTTGCCAAACCTCTAGGTTCAAGTGAGTCGCTATGGCGGAAGAATTTCGATGGACTTGAGCATTGCTACGCATTTAAAAGGTCTCATCGAAAACGATGCCCTCAACTGAGTGTACCCTTTCGCCACAAGCCCGGCTTTAAAAGCGAAACCTCTCCATCCGAATCTCTTCCTCTTGATTCCCACTTACTACCTACGGCTTCCTCGCCATCCGGTAGAGGTGTCTTTCATATACATCCATAGTCGTTATGGACTCAATTTCTAAGTCCATAGCGGTGTGCCATGATCTTGCATCAATGTCTTCAGATCGCCTCATTGTATGTCCATGGGTCGATTATTGCTCGCCGCTTCCGGGACTAAATCCAAAGATTCACCCACGAACATAAATCGCCGGGTTGACGAACAACCTCCCACTACGACGAGGCGCCATCGCACAATGGCAACGGTGGGTGCAAGAACTTGTGGTTCTCTATCTTGCACAACTTGTTTGGTAGGTACCACTTGTACGGTTGGTATCTCGAGTGGAATTCGACCCACTTCAATTTCTTGAAGTATCCGTGCCGATCCTCCCACTAGACTCGACATCTCGCACCTTTGGCCTAATCGGTGGTGGAATACGATCATCTTCTAATTCTAAAGAATGATTTCAACTTTGGATTTATGGTTTGTCATATAATCCTCTTTCTAAGAATCGGGCATTAGTGCTAATAACGACCTTCCGATCCTTAGGACTATAGAATAAACCACCTTCGTCCTCTAGATAGCCATAAATGCCTTGCGTCGGATCGAGCTCCAACTGTCGCCCTTCTTGTTTAGCACATGTGCCGGACTCACCCCATATCCTTATGTGGCTTAAACTAGGCTTCATACCAAACCACAACTCGAAGCGGGTCTTTTCGATCGACTTGATGGTACTAGATTTAGCAAGTATGTCACTGTTTCTAAGGCATACCCCGTAGCGAAATAGCAAAGTTGCATCACTCATCATTGATCTAACCATTTCGAAAAGAGTCCTATTTCTTCGCTCGACACACCATTTTGTTGTGGTGTGCCCGTGTAGTGAGTGGAGGTAATCCCACACCGCACCAAGTAGTCCATAAAGTCGTTATCGAGGTATTCGCCACCGCGATCGATCACATGACTTGATACTTTTACCAAGCTTCGCTCCACTTCCGCCTTAAACTCTTTGAATTTCTCAAAGCATTCGGACTGCGGTGAAGGTGTATACGTATCCGCACTTGAGTGTCGTCAATGAAAGTGACAAAATACTGCATCTCCACGAGCTTGTGTGGACAGTCAAATGGACTAGCTCCAACAATTCTTTGGCTCTATTCTTAGCCGCCTGAACAGAGTGGCTGTTAGATTACCCAACGCCCATTCTTAGCCGCTTTGGATCCTATTTAGATTGATGTGACCTAATCTAAGATGCCGAGAAATGTGGTGTCATCTTGCGAAGAAAACATTCTCTTTTAAGGTTTGATGTAGATGCAACATAGTTATAGGTATTATGTTTGGCGTAAATAGTATAAAGCTTAATTATATAATGTGCCAACACGAGATAACCGTCATTTCTTATGATAGAAACACTACTATCAAAACAATGTAATATCCATGAATAAATAATTTCAAACAGAAACAAGGTTCCATGAAAATCCGACACATATAAAACGCCTTTTAAAACTAAACTGTTCTCTCAAAACATAAAGTAACATCTCCGATCGCAACGGCCTCGACATTCGCCGCTGCCCATGGAGATCATTATCTCACCATCACTCAGCCCTTGTCGCAGGAACCCCGCAAGGTGTAATAAACATGATCAACGCTGTGTCTACTACCCAAGAATGGGTAGAACAAGTTGCTAAACATTTTCCACATTAAAGCAAATGGCGACTTGAGCCTCAAGCATAGGGCACTTGGCCTTCCAATGCCCGAGACTAAGCACTGCGCGCCTCTCCTTGGCTTCTTTAAGCCTCCGTGGCATGCATGTTCTTGTTCCCATTACTCCCACTATTTCCTCGCCTCTACCACCTTTGGTGCCCCTTTTCTTTTCCATTTTCAACGGAAAATTTGGGCCCTAAATGTGCTAGCAAGAGCATGTGCTCCTTTACCCATGACTCCTTCCGCGGCCACGAGATCATTAGGCAACCGACTAAGTGTATACCGGTCTTGCTCATGATCGCATTCACGCCGAAAGTTCTCAAAAGACTTGGCGGTGTGTTGAGGATGATATCGACCTTGGTCATTGTCAATACCTCCTCCCAACCGATCAAGACTATCCATGAGATGAGTCATGGGAGACATGTTCATGGACCGAACTTCCTTCTTCCATCTTACACGCCAAGATTTCTCTCATTGTATGGAAGCGGATCGTCCGATCCGATCGCCCAAACTTACTTTCGAGACTTGACCATATTTCGTCGCGCTCACCATCGATCGATGTCAGCAATGCAAGCCTTTCGACATTGTAGTCTTCATATAGCATTTGGCCATATTGTTCGACTTATGCCAAAGTCCGCCGACTCGCCGCTCATTAGTCGATGCGCTGAGGGCATCGGGTTTAGAGAGTGAGAACAAACATGTGTTCTTCAACGATAAGAACATATTCCATGTTTCGCTTCCACTCGATAAAATTCGGACCGATAAGGATTTTGTGCGAGCATATTGATAATCGTAAGAGACATATCCGAAAAGACAATGTAAACACATAAGCATACGATCGACATAATTGTGAACAACAATATTGTAACCTTTTGATAAAACAATATTGATTGAAACCCAATCGCCCAAGGAATCCCACATGCAAGCCACGCACGTGGCGCGCACATAAACCCCGACTGCACTAAAATATACCTTTAGTCGCTTAATTTCAATCCATGTCAACTTATCCTTATGACAAATGAAATTAATGATCGACCTTACTAGACCACATCACTATCGCAAGAAGGACTTCATGAAGTTGTACTCGAGGTGATGTCTAAGCAATGACCACAATTTTAACATCGAAAATGAATTCTTAGAATTGGCATACCACCGGACCATACCGCCCAATTCAAATTCTTTGTTATCTCCTTTAAAAACTATCTCTAGAGAACTTATGAAAATCGCACATGTAAGCCACGCACGTGGATCGCCACATGAAACTCCCACTTCTCAATAGATTTAAAAGGTTTTATTTTGAAATCTCATCTAACAAACTTATGATAAACAAGGCAAGCAAGCCACGCTGTGGACGCCACTCACGCGATCGCCTCACTTTGTATAGAGATCAAAAGTGGAGGTCTCGACATTTTAATTTGAAAATTAATATGTCGGGTTGCTTGCTTAGTCTTTTGATTCAAAAGGTTTGTCCATGCAGATCACGTAATCCTAGCATGCTTTTCTATAGAACCCAACATGTAAAACATGCTCGCGTAATTCTAAAATATGCTTGAAAACGCGATAAACCTAGCATGCTTACTATGCGCATCCAATCACGAAAACATATAATATGTTTGTTCACGTAATTTAAACATACATAGCATGCTCTCACGCATAATTTAAACATCCACGACATGCAATGAACGATAAAAATAAAATAAAACGCTCATCGTGGGCTCACTTGTGGAACTCGCACTTTCCCGCCTAATCTATTACATAGAATTGCAAAGCATGATCTTCAACTTGAAAACGGCCTCGTGATGCACGGGCATGGACCGATTCACAAACCGGTCGGGCCGAGCGATTGGAACGGGCGAACCGGTCAAAAACCGAACCGGGTCAAAAATCGGATCCGGGTGAAAAAACGGGTCGTACGAACCCGGTCGGGTCGACCTGCAACAAATGGGCCGGGTCGATGGCGGATTGGGCGTGCTTTGGGCACGCCCCGTGCGGCGCCCAGCTCCACGTCGTCGCCCCACTATGCCGAGAAAAATCGGCGACTGAGGTTCTCGCGAATCTCGTGACCGAGGCCGCCGAGCACCGCCAAGGCCTCGCGCGAGATTCGCGGCGCCGCCGTCGCTCGCGCTGCGCGCCGATCCGCCTGAGGTTTCCGGCGCAACGCGCACCGTGGCCGAGCGCCCGAGACGAAGCCTTGCCGCCGCCAGCACCGCCGGGGCATCCGCGTGAAAATCGCGTGCCCCGCGTGCCCAGCCGCCGCCCACGCCCGAGCACGCTGAGGTTCGCCGCACTTGCGGCGCCGTGGCCGAGCGATGCCGAACGCTGCAAGGCCACGCTGCGTCCGCCGAGCGCCGCGCATGCTTTGCGTGTGGCGCCGCCCGCACCGCCGTAACACGCTGAGGTTTCCCGGCTGCTCGCCGAGATATGCCGAACACGCACGCACGCGCGCCGAAGCGGTGCCGCGCCCGCGCTGCGTGGCGGGGCGCCTGCATCGCTCGGGCCGCCGAGCCATGCGCTAGCCTTCCGCCTCGGCGCCGCGACGCCTTATCCGCCGATGCCGCCGAGAAACGCGACACGGCGCCGAAGCGCCGCCGGCGTCCGGTTTCTCCGGCAAGTCTTCGCCATCTCGTTTTTATGTTGCTTCGTTTTCTTTACGAGATAAGATTTACAGGAAAATCTAATCTAACCACGGATTTTCTCGTGGTGAAAACAAAATCTGCAAAAACAAAACCGAGCCACCGATGAACAGCGATTCAACAATTAATTAATTGCGCACGTTATAATCAAACGTGAATTAATCCAACAGAGCCAAGATATCGATCCTGTGCTCGATACCAATTGTAGGAAATCTTATTTTAACCCTCTCCCGAGGATCTATCTTGGATGTTTAATTCACCATACATTGATTATATTCCTAGCATGCGTCTATATAATTAATTGCAACACGTAGTGGTTTTCTCATGTTTACCTTTGAATCTGTCGGGGATGTACGGGATGAATGGATCGAGACTCGTGCTTTGATCTTCTGGACTGTATCCCGGTTGCCCAATCTCCAACGTCGAGTGAGGACGATCTATAGAGAATGCTACAGAAAATCACCTCCTTTTTCTCTCATTATTTTCAAAAATCTCTCCTTAGGTATCCTAAGAATTCTCGAAAAATATGCTTGTGGATAATTGAGGATTAGCTTTGATTCTATCTCTTACCTTATATTTATAATGCACTATCAAATCCCACAAGGAAATGATTTATGCATATCCCATAAATATAATAATATCCTTATGGATAAAGAGAATCAAATCATCATCCTTAGAGAGATATGGGGAGCGATTTTCACCAAGAGTTACGGGCTCGGATGGGCCAAATTTCAGTAGATCAAATGCAAGGAATAAAGATGGGCCTCAAATAAATTAATTATCTTATGTTCAGCCCAGAACATAAATTAATTTATAAACATTCATTCATGCCACTAGAGAATAAATGCTGACTTACCCCTTTATTGCCGAGGGTGAGTCGGGCTTGCACTTAGACATTACGAATCCCCGTATTTAAGATATCGAGCGTCTATTAATTATTTATAGCATTCTGACTGCTTAAAATTATTTAATATCTTTAATTCCTTAAGTAGTACCACTCAACCTTATTATTGTACTTGAGCTAACTCAACCTGCAGGGTTTAGTACAATAAACCTTTTAAGCTCCTTAAGGGGACGTCATCATCCTAAACGGATACGGTGACTCGATACAGATAACTAGCATGACATACAAGCTCTGCCACCACCCAAGATGCGGAGAATATTGGGTTAGAACATATAACCCTCACCTATAACAAGTCAAAGTGATGGTCAACAACTCATACTCACCTAATACCTTATCGAGATTTAGATCATCGTAAGTCACCGAGATCTTGGTTCTTCACGACGGTCAGATAGAAGAACTCATCTCACTGTGATCCTTCAATACGTCAAAGACGTACCAGCATAGACAAGCAACCAAGTCAAGTCACTTCTTATCTATACCGCAGCCTATACCGGCAACTCGTCCTCAAGTTGTCTCAGCTGTGAAACTTTTTATATCTCATTAAGCTTGACCAATCATACAGACTTCTGTGATCTTCTACACATTGTATGATCTAACTTATATATGAGACAAGGGGACACAGATATATGCAATCAAGTAATCAATTCAGATAGGAGATTGTAATAGTGGTAACAGGAAACATTGTATACAAGCTCAACCAAACTGCTTTCAGTATACAAATCCAACAGGTTGTCGTCGATAGACTGACGAAGTCTGCTCATTTCTTACCGATTCGGATGACGTATGGGTTAGATAAGCTTGCTCAGCTTTACGTCAAAGAAATCGTACGGTTACATGGTGTACCGATATCGATTACGTCAGATCGTGACCCGAGGTTCACGTCAAGGTTTTGGAGGAGTCTGCAGGAAGCAATGGGGACCAAGCTGAATCTCAGTACAGCATTCCATCCTCAAACGGACGGTCAGTCGGAAAGAACGATTCAGGTTTTGGAAGACATGCTGCGAGCAGTCGTGGCCGATAGAGGAGGGAATTGGGAAGAGATACTACCTTTGGTGGAGTTTGCCTATAACAACAGTTATCAGGCCAACATAGGAATGGCTCCCTATTAAGCGTTGTACGGAAGGAAGTGTCGATCGCCACTTTATTGGGACGAAGTGGGCGAGAGGAAGATGTTAGGACCAGAGATGGTTCAGCAGACGGTCAAGGTTATCGATCAGATCAAGCGAAGGATCAAGGAAGCTCAGGACAGGCAGAAGTCCTATGCGGACAAGCGTCGTACGGATCTTCAGTTCATGGCCGGAGATCGCGTCTTCCTTAAGGTTTCCCCAACGAAAGAAGTCGTTCGTTTTGAAAAGCGAGGTATGTTACGACCGAGGTTCATTCGACCTTTCGAAGTTCTCGAGAGGATAGGCCCCGTTGCCTATAGGTTAGCTTTGCCGCCTAGCATCGGAGATGTTCATGACGTGTTTCACGTTTCTCAGCTGAGAAAGTACGTGTTCGACCCAAAACACGTGATCAAGCACGATCAGGTGATTCTTGCTCAGGATCTGAGTTACGAGGAGAGACCAGTGGCTATCTTGGAACGAGAAGTGAAGGATTTGAGGAACAAACAGATTCCGTTGGTGAAGGTGTTGTGGAATCACCACGGAGAGGAGGAAGCTACATGGGAGTTGGAAGACAAGTTCGGTGGCTCAAGACCGAATTGTTTCGCTATACATGTTTGAAATTTCGGGGACGAAATTTTTCTAAGGAGGGAAGGATGTGATACCCCATCCTTTCTAAGCTTTTGTTTTACATGGCATGTTTTTCGAGAGAAGGTCAAAAGGTTGACTTTTGTTTTCAAGGACGCGACCGTCATGAAACCCTCGTTGTGAAGAGTGTCTTATGACTAATTCATAGACACTAAGTATGCGGGTTTTCGACCACCCATGAAGGTTTGGCACCGGGGAAGTTATCGAAAACCGAACTTTTCATTGGTCTTTAAAAGCATATCTTGTTTATAGTCGTTGTGTCCAGTATTTTATTTCGAGTCCATGGGTACTAAGTTTGCTAAATTTGGAGTCCGCTTGCAAATGTTGTGTCGCTTTTACGTTTTGAAAAGGACCGCTATGCTTGAATGCACCCGCCGTTTCCTATAAATAGAGGGCTAGGGCCTCGTTTCAACGCTCATTTTCCTTCGCCTCTATGTTTACGGAAGAGCCGAGCAGCCTGTGCACGCTGCAAGTTACCGGAGGAGTGGGGATCGAGTCGTGAGGCTCGCGACGGCGCCATCATGCCGCCGCCGAGCCACCACCGCCGATCAACCTCCCCGCAGCCCCTGCTTGTTTTTGTCCTTTATTGTTTTGATTCCGCTTTTAGTAGATCGATAACATAGAACTCGATTCTAAAGGGACGAGGCGAAAACGGCCGAGGCCACCATTTCGCCAAAATGCCGCCGCCGCCAAGGCGCCGCCGTGAGCCTCGTTGTCATTGCTTTGCGGCCGACGGCCACCTTTACTACGGGTCCATTAGGTTTTGAGTTCCGGCTATGCATTCCACTAAAGTACCGATTCTGCTTTTTCTATTTTTCGCTTACGCATGTCGGATGTTTTCCTTTCGCTTCGAGTTTTCTAAAGGAAGACATGCCCGGTTATCCATTTTCAACGAGTTTGTCATTCCATGTTCGCCTTTATGCATATTGCTTATGTTTCCATTTTCATGCATCGATTTTGGATGGTTTATCCTAGATACGGCGATAGGCATCGATTTTTGAAGCTTCTTCACGCTAAGATTTGAGTCAACTTGCATGCATGCATATTTTGAAAGTACCCTATTATTGGTCTTGATGCCCGAATATATTTCCTTCGCATCGAAAGTTGATTTGAAAACCCGAGAGTGCCAAATATGGGTTCGTAAAGTCGAAAACCCCGCTTTTGCTTCGATCTTCGTTTGATCACGTTGTTGCTTTGCTTTGTGGGATGTGACCCAAAAGTTGTTCCGCCTTGTTACCGGGTACCTACCAAAGGCGATCGTGAAGTCACTGGATCCGTAGATACCTCCCGTTAATTTTTCTTCTGCTCGGTTGGGTTATATATGCTTATTTTCAATTATTTACTCGATATTTCAAAATAAAACATGTGCGCCAGAAAATATTTTGATGATGTTATTATCGTTTCCCGATCCGAGATGTGGTTCTATTGTGATTGTGCACGGATCTCTATTCAGTGGGTTGATCACCATCTCGAGTATTGATCGAAGGGATTGACCCCAACACGTGGTTATGGTTACGCGGATAGACCCTAAGTCCACACGAAATGGTAATGAGGTGGTTATGGTTGTGACGGATTTGACCCTCAAGTCCACACCGAGTTAGCCGGCCGGATACGCTCCGGCATGGGCCGTTGGATATGTTCCGGCCGAGATATTACGGGTCGGTTGGATATGTTCCGCCGAATGAATGAGATGTGATGGGTTGGCGGATACGCTCGAGCCGTGGTTCTTGGTTCTATGATGAGAACAACAAGAATAACGGATCGTATCGAAAATGAAAAATCTATTTTGCTTACTTAGAAGTGGACTTACGCTTTAAAACCTTCTAGTAAGTGCTCAACACTGCATCATGATTCTTTCGATTTATGATAAACCCCACCGAGAGCGCTAATACTCACCCCAAACTCTTTTTCAAATCTTTCACGATGGAGGAGGGCTGGACGAGCAACGCCGAGGTGGAGCTGCGGGTTCTTCATGCTATGCTTCCGCGATGTTGTGTTATATAATGATTCGATTTTGACGTATTCTTGTCCCTTATTTTGCTTTCTGATTTTTGAACAAGATTTGCTATTATGTTATTATGTCGTGAGTCTCAATATGAGCATGCTATATGGTTGACCGTCTAGTCAATGTGGTGTAATGCTATGTTGCTTTCGCATTACTTGTTATAAACCAAGATCATGTTTTCCGAGGTTATGATATCGATATTATTCTCACAGGATTGTCCAAGCACCCCTCCCTTCGTGATATGTCCTAGTTATAGAGGAGATGCCCGATTTCATGGTCACATCTTCTTATCATGTATGTTATATGTATCCCCTCTTCCCCGCTTAACCCCCACCCCTAATCACACCCAGGCATCCGTGCTTTCCTGAATTGGGGCGTGATATTCTCTCACCTTATATTTATAATGCAACCTTAGATCATATTTGGATAGGATCTTTACGTATCTAATAAATATATTCATATCTTTTCAGATAGAGAGGATCAGAACAGAATCCATTTGGGATCCTTATGAGGTGGACGAAATTATGCAGCTCCAGGCCTTGATGGGCCAGCCCAAGGATCAAATGCAAGGAATAAAGATGGGTCTCAAATAAATTAATTATCTTATGTTCAAGCCCAGTAATATAAATTAATTCATAAACATTTATTCATGCCGCCAGAGAATAATGTCGACTTACCCTTTATTTCCAAAGTTGAGTCGGGCTTGCACTTAGACTTCATGAATCCCCGTATTAAAGATATCGCACGTCTATTTATTATTTACGCTGCTCGATCGCTAAAATAATTAATCTCTTTAATTCCTTAAGTAGTACCACTCAACCTCATTATTGTACTTGAGATAACTCAACCTGCAGGGTTTAGTACAATAAACCTTTTGAGCTCCTTAAGGGGACCTCATCATTCTAAACGGATACGGGGACTCGATACAGGAAAATAGCATGACATACAAGCACTGCCACCACCCAAGATGCGGAGAATATTGGGTTATCTCATGTAACCCTCACCCATAACAAGTCAAAGTGATGGTCAGCAACTCATACTTACCTAATACCTTATCGAGGTTTAGATCAAGGTAAAGTCACCGAGATCTAGGTTCTTCATGACGGTCCGATAGAAGAACTCATCTCACTGTGATCCATCAATACATCAGAGATGTAACAGTATAGACAAACAACCAAGTCAAGTCACTTCTTATCTATACCGCAGCCTATACCGACAACTCGTCCTCAAGTTATCTCGCCAGATTCTTTTATATCTCATTGCTCGACCAATCATATGCACTCGTGATCTACTACACACCGCATGATCTAACTTATATATGAGATAAAGGGACATACATATGCAATCAAGTAAACAATTCAGATAGGAGATTGTAATTGTTGTAAAAGGAAACATTGTATACAAGCTCAACCAAACTGCTTTCAGTCTACAAATCCAACAATCTCCCACTTATACTAAAGCAAACTTTTAGTATACAATGTGTCTCTCTACTAGCTATTACAAACAACATCATCACTTTGCTTTCTCCCACTTATACAAAAGTTTCATTTCTAAGTGGGTGCCATCTTACGCAATCCAAGTCCTCGAACATGCTCTTCGTAGACTTTTTACGGCAGGCTCTTCGTGAATGAGTCAGCTAGGTTATCCGCAGTACCAATCTTTTCAATCAGCATGTCTCCTCGTCTAACGATTTCTCGTATGACATGGTACTTTCTCTCTATGTGTTTTGTCGCCAGGGTCCGTGGTTCCTCTCGAAGTTTGTTACATCGCACCGAGTTATCATAGTATACTATGATACTCTTGGGCAAACAAGGTACCACATCTAGATCCATGAGGTAGTTCTTGAACCATACCGCCTCCTTAGCAGCCTCCGAAGCGGCTACATATTCGGCTTCCATGGTAGAGTCCGCAATGCATTGCTGCTTTGCACTCCACTAGGATACTGCTCCTCCTCCCAAGGTAAACACATAGCCTGAGGTAGAGTTTTTCTCATCACGCGCCTTGGAAACCGAGTCCGAATAACCCAAAGGCATTAGACTATCCGCTTTGTAAACTAGCCTATAATCTCGAGTCCTTTTCAGGTACTTTTGTATATGCTTTACCGCAGTCCAATGAGCTTGTCCAGGTTAGATCGATATTCAGATACTTTGCTTACCGTGATAGCGATATCGTGTCATACATAGCATTGCATACATGAGACTTCATACGCGGAAGCGTATGAACTTGTCTAAATTTTCTATCTCCTTTGCGCTACATAGGTGTCTGCCCATAGATAAAGGAACACCATGTCCGAAAGGAAGCAATCCTTTCGCGGTCTCGCATGATAAACGAGTAATCACAAGATCAATGTAAGACGCCCGAGATAAGCTCAACATTTTTCTCGTGCAATCTCGTAAACCTTGATTCCAAGAACGTACACCCATCTCCTAAGTCTTTCATTTCAAACCGATCGATAACCAACTCTTTACGCTCGATAATGACTTCACGTTGTTCAAGTATAAGGATGTCATCTACGAAGTGCAAGAAATACCACATCACCGCCGACATCCAAACGACACACACAAATTTCACTAGGCAACCGGTAAATCCATAGGACTTTACCACCTTGTCAAAGCGTAGTTCCATGATCGAAGTATCAAGTCCATAAATGGACTTCTTAATCTTTCATACTAGATGCTCTTCACCCTTCACCACATAACCTTCGGTTGTCGTGATATAGATGTCTCTACCTTCTTCAAGGTAACCATTTAGAAAAGCGGTTTTCACATCCATTTGCCAAACCTCAAGCGTTTACGTAGTCGTTATGGCCGTAAGAATTTCACGGACTTGAGCATCACAGTGAAAAGGTCTCATCGAAATCGATGCCCTCAACTGAGTGTACCCTTCGCCACAAGCCCGGCTTTAAAAGCCGAAACCTCTCCATCTAAATCTCTTCCTCTCAGATACCCACTTACTACCTATGGCTTCCTCGCCATCCGGCAGAGGTATCTTTCATATACATCCATAGTCCATATGGACTCAATTTCTAAGTCCATAGTGTGTGCCATGATCTGCATCCGTGTCTCAGATCGCCTCACCGTATGTCCATGGGTTGATTACAACCTGTCGCTTCTTCGACTAAATCCAAAGATTCATCCACGAACATAAATCGCCGGGTCGACGAACAACCCTCCCACTACGACGAGGCGCCATCGCACAATGGCAACGTAGGCAAGAACCGTGGTTCTCATCTGCACAACTTGTCGGGTAGGTGCCACTTGTATGCCAAGATTCCGGAAATCGACCCACTTCAATTGAAGTATTTGGTGTCGATCCCTCCCACTGTATGCACGCATCGATCGAGCTAAAAACACACTCAAATTCACTCGCAATCGTATGAGGTAATCGAAGCGTCGGTAAGTTAACACGAGTCGCCTCTCAAGGAAAACTTAACAGGCGATTGTTCGTGTCGCATACGTAAAAGCGATTAAAACCTAAACATTCTAATGCCAACAGGGTTGAACATGCAGGGAATTTAAATACGAGAAAATAAACAGCATCCTAAGCTAGGGGTTGTCAATCCCAAGCTATACTAATAAAGCGATAAATCTAGACCTGGTGGTTGTCAATCCCTAGTTGAACTACGAAAGCGATAAATCAAAAGCGGTGAATAAAGCATAAGCAATCATATTATTCATGTGGTTTGTCATTCCCTAATCTAAATCTAATTGCACATAAATCATCATCATCAACCAATCAAACAAGAACAGAAATTAAACGAAAGCATAATAGATTAAAGCAACATGAACACAATCCACTGTCACTATGGAGTTGAATTCAATAACAATCATCAAATAATAATACTGTGAAATTGATTCCAATAAAGCTCATAAATCCAAGAACATAAATCCAAAAACTGATAGATCCAAGAACATAAATTCAACAGCATAAAAACTAAAAATTAAAGTATTCAATCGATGAAATAGGGATATAAAATAATACTGTGGTTTGATCTCTTGTTGTCTGATGAATTCCTGGGAGAAAATGGGCAGAAGCCGCAGCTGCGGAAGAGAAAAACTCGTAACCCAAGAAGCCCTTTTCGCACTCTAAACGCGCATATATATATATACCGCGAGCGCCGGCCTGTAAGTGAGCGCAAGTTCAAAACGCTCGACTTGAAGAGAACGCCGCCCGTGAATGAGCGCCGGAGGAAAAAATGGGTCTGCTCTCACGGATGGCTTCGAGCCGGTTGGTGAATTGGCGCGCCGAGGTACAACACGAGCGGAGGGCGTGGCGTATGGACGGCGGGAGAAGGCATCGCTGGCGCGGATGCTCCTCGCCGGCGCGGTGCGACAAACGCGAGCGGCGCTATTACACTGGCCGGACGGCGCGCTGAGATGCCGAGCTGGGAGCGGTGAAGCGGCCGCCGACGAAGCGCGAGAAGGCGCGACGGTGTGGAAGCGATGCCCGCCGGATGGAATCGAGCGGCCGGTGAGCGGGCGCGACAAGCACGCGAAGCGCGAGGGCGGGCGCGAGGGCGCGGTAGATGGTCGAGGTGAGACGGCGGGATGAGCGCGGGCGATGCCGCGTGTTGAGCGTCGGCCGCAAGACTCCGCCAGGCGCTGATTGGTGGCCGAAGCGGCGGCGGCTAGTCGAGCGCGCGAGTGAATTGGTGAGCGCGCAGGCCAGCGGGCGCGCGGTGTGCGGGCGAGCACGGGAGTGCGGGTTCGCGACGACGCGCGCTGGTGGCCGAGGCATGCGCGCGCCGGCGGGCGCCGGCGTGGGTGCTCGGGCGCCAGGCGCGACTTTTGACGCTTTCATCTCGCTTCTCCTCGTCCGAACTCCGAATTAGATCCGCCGCCACGGACTCCTATCGAAAGGCTCTTCAACTATATCTGATCCTTGAAGATCCAATTCATCCTATTTTCTGCCGTTTTCCTACAAAACATCGAGACGAACGAAGTAAGTCCGAATCGATAAATATTAATCGAACCAAAGGCATAAATAGGACAAACCATAGAAAATGACACGTAAAACAAAACCAAGAATCATCACAAAATCATACCAAACAACTCCCCACACTTATCCATTTGCTTGTCCTCAAGCAAAGTCTTTACTAATAAGGTTCAAAGATAACTCATGCAACATCACTCTTAGTCCAATCAATCAAATCTCTTTGCAATTCCCCAAACATGATGAATACATAATAAAAGTTAATGTGAAACAAATCTAAGATTGTGAAAATATCAAACAAACAGTAGGTTATTTTTTGCTCGCACTCCAACTCTCCGCTAGAGGTGAATTAACTAAAATGGTTACCTTTAGCAACAAGTTTCTTTTGAGAACACAAAGAAAAGTATAAACAAATTTTGGAACAATGTTCGAAGTGAAGTCTCGATGAACTCGAGTCTCCTATCGTGGTTTCCCATGCCCATTTCTCAATTTACGAGAAAGAGGGCGTAATCCCATCCTCTATTTATACATTCTCAACAACATCGAGTTTTAATTCTCCTTATTTTCTTCTTCTTTTTCACATTTTTTTTTATATATATAAATGAAACAAGTATATAGGTAACCACCCGTTAACACTCCCCTAGCATTAGCCGGACAAATCACGCCAATAACCACCGATTTAAAATCAATTCACACAATCTCGCCAATTCACATTGCACTTAATCACATGACATCAAGATAAACGAGAAATACATCAAGGTCCGATCAATACCACAGTAGTTCAACACAAATCAAAATCCTAACTTATTCAGACAGTACACAAACTCAAGTCCAAACAATCTAAATAAGCACAAGGGCACGCTATTAAGCATACAAAACAATACATCACGTGATACAAAACCGAGTAAAACATCCCCACATTTTAAATCGAGCACCGTCCCCTGCTCAAAACATTAAAAGCTCAAATGACTATAGAGGATGATACTTCCCTGATAAACGATTTAATGTGCGCTGTAGAGTTGGAGCACCACGGTTCATCTCGCTGCTGACAACTTTCCAGACCTGAGCAAAACAAACTCAACAACAAACAGATCAAAGAACAACGAAAACCAAAAGAAAAAGAAAGAAAAGAAAACAAAGCCAAAACGTGGGTTGCCTCCCACGGAGCGCTTGTTTAACGTCATTAGCTCGACGTGTTTATTAGAGCAACGGTGATGGTCAATGTGGCTATCCGCCATAATCATGATGCCATGAGCTCCATCGGTGCCCCAGAGGACTATACCAAATGTTGCCCCAGATAGGGCATAGACACCTTTATCGCCAGCCTTTAGAAAAGCCGCCACCATCTCTATAAGATCGAGGTCAACTCCGCTTCTCCAAAATTAGAAGCTCGGCTGAAAAAGATCACCGGCTTCCTTGCTCATCCTCCACAAACACATACTTCATCGGTAGTTCCTTCAATACCATTGGGTCCGCATGCTAACAAATTCCTTTCCCAATCTCTTCATCAACCGAAACCGCATGAACTACCTCAACCGTGTTCTCAAGTCGTCTCATACTTGCTCTGGAGTCTAACCCGAGACTACCACCTCTTCCTCCTTTCTTGTGGTGTAATATCTTCGATGGCTCTTCCACAACACGATCATCCGCCGATCACCTCAAGGACAATGACCGCTGAGCCTCACAGGTGGCTCAAGTTCTCTCATCGCAAGTTGTCGCTGATACTCAACCAACTTCACACCCATCATCCCACACGCCTCTAAACGCCAAGAGTTACGCCTCTATCATCCAATGGCGAACTCATGGTCGTGGTCGCTCGAGCCTCATAGGGTGAGCTTGGAGGCCCCTATTGCATCTTGTTGCAAAGAACTCGCCACCTCACTCATCATTTCTAATTTTGCTTGCAAGCGCCCGATTTTGGTGTTGTCGATCCAATCGCAGGTGGCGAGTCCAATCAATTCGGTCCTTTATCCAACGGATACTCCGAGGTGGGTGGAGGTGGTGGAGAAAATCTGCTGGGTGATACCATCGCTGCTGGAGGTTGTGGTGTGATCATAATATCCATAGTCGTCGGGTCCCAACATCTCGAATCGGGACGTGGTTCCCACCATTCTCATCGGACGAGGAGGTCTGTACCGTGGATCCCACCATCCCAAATCAGGTTGTGGATCCCAATATTCCGTGGTGATTATTCCACACCGAACCATATTGTTGTGGTAAGGCTCAAATTCGCTTGGTAACCACATATAGCTCGCCATGCCAAAAGCATACATCTTCCATCAAACGCGGCAACCTAGCATTCACAACACTCACACAAAATGGATCACACGAATCGAGTATAACAAAATAAAACGAAAAGAAAATGAAAATAAACAACACAAACAATACGCTAAAGTTTCAGAACCGCCAAAATTGATCGAGCTAAAACACACTCAAATTCACTCAATCGTACGAGGTAATCGTAGGGTAAGTTAACACGAGTCGCCTCAAGGAAAACTTAACAGGCGATTGTTCGTCGCATACGTAAAGCGATTAAAACCTAAACATTCTAATGCCAACAGGGTCGAACATGCAGAATTTAAATACAGAAAATAAACAGATCCTAAGCTAGGGGTTCAATCCCAAGCTATACTAATAAAGCGATAAATCTAGACCAGGTTGTCAATCCCTAGTTGAACTACAAAGCGATAAATCAAAATGTGAATAAAAGCATAAGCAATCATATTATTCATGGGTTTGTTCCCTCAATCTAAATCTAATTGCACATAAATCATCATCATCAACCAATCAAACAAGAATGTAAATTAAACGAAGCATAATAGATTAAAGCAACATGAACACAATCCATCATTACATGGAGTTGAATTCAATAACAATCATCAAATAATAATCGTGAAATTGATTCCAATAAAGCTCATAAATCCAAGAACATAAATCCAAAATTGATAGATCCAAGAACATAAATTCAACAAAGATAAAAACTAAAAATTAAAGTATTCAATCGATGAAATAGGGATATAAAATAATACCGTGGTTTGATCTCGTTGTCTGGAATTCTCGAGAAAAGGGCAGGCCGCAGCGGAAGAGAAAAACTCGTAACCCAAGAAGCCCTTCTCGACCTAAAACGCGATATATATATATCGGGCGCGAGCCGTGAAGTGAGCGCAAGTTCGAAACGCTCGACTTGAAAGAGAACGCCGCCGTAATGAGCACCGGAGGAATGGGTCTGTCTCCGGATGGCTTCGAGCTACCGGGGATGAACCGCGCCGAGGCACGGCCGGTGGAGGGAGCGCATGGACGCGCGGGAGGGCGCCGCGCCGCCAATGCCTCCAAGCGGCAGACAAACGCGAACGGGCGCTCACAGCTACGGACGGCGACGGAGATGGCGAGAGAGCTGGCGCCAGGAAGCCGCCGGCGAGCGAGGAAGCGACGGTGCAAGGCCAGCGATGCCCACGGACGGAATCGAGCGCCGGTGAGCGCGCATGGACAAGACGAGCGGAGAGCGAGGGCACGGGCGCGCGTGGTCGAGGGGAGACGGCGCTGATGAAGCGCGGGCAGCGCTGCGGTTGAGCCGGTCAGCACTGCCGGCGCTGGATGGGTGAGCGCCGTGGAGCGCATTTAGTGAAATTAAGGCCGCGCAGCAGCGCGCGTGCGGGCGAGCTGGAGTGCGGGTTCGCGAAACGCGCTGGTGGCCGAGGCATGCGCCCGCGGTGCCGGGGCAGGTGCTCGGCGCCGCGCGACTTTGACGCTTCATCTGCTCTCCTCGTCCGAACTCCGAATTAGGATCCGCGCCACGGACTCTATCAAAAGGCTCTTCAAATATATCTGATCCTTGGCAGATCCAATTCATCCTATTTTCTGCCGTTTTCCTACAAAACATCGAGACGAACAAGTAAGTCCGAATCGATAAATATTAATCGAACCAAAGGCATAAATAGACAAACCATAGAAAATGACACGTAAACAAAACCAAGAATCATCACAAAATCATACCAAACAACGATATCCCGCATTTTGGCCTAATCGGTGACGGAATACGATCACCTTCTAATTTTAAAGTATGATTTCAACTTGATTTGTGGTTTTTATATAATCCTCTTCTAAGAATCGGCATTAGTGCTAATAACACCTTCCGATCCTTAGACTATAGAATAACCACCTTCGCTCCTCTATGATAACCAATAAACAACCTTGCTTTAGATCTAGCTCCAACTTGTTAGCTTTCTTGTTCAAGATACTGCTAGACTACCCCATATCCTTATGTGGTTTAGACCAGTCATACCAAACCATAACTCGAAAGGGTCATATCGACCGACTGATGGTACTAGATTGAGCAAGTATGCCGTTGTTTCAAGACATACCCCGAACAAAATAGGCAATGTTGCATAACTTATCATTGATCTAACCATTTCTAAGAAGTCTTATTTCTTCCTCCGACACACCATTTTCATTGGTGTCTTTGAGTGCGCGAGGTAATCCCACACCGCACCAAATAGTCCATGAACTCACATCGAGGTATTCGCCCGCGATCGTATAGCGATTTGATACACTTACCTAGCTCGCCTCAACTTCCGCCTTAAATTTCATTTCAAATGACATCCCACACCGCTAGGTCTGGGACAGAGGATATCACAGGTTATGAGTGAAATAGAAGGAAAAGAAACAAGAAAATAGTCACACTTATAATATTATATATATTTAGGCAATAGAATATATATTTATCATCAAAGAAACTTATGACGAAATACTAGCTAATGACAATTTAAAAGGCAATTAAATTAATAAATAGAAATAGTCAAAATTGACATGAGAACATGGTGGTGCAAATGTCATCCCGTATATGTGGCCATGCTGCTTAACTAACAACTCGAAAGAAAACAAACACTGACAACCCCACCTGTTCATACTTTAGGAAGATTTTGGAAACTAGACTACCAAGAGTTTTGATGGCTCACCACCAATGCCAGATGCCATAGTCGCCTCGCCGCCATGCTATCCTCAACCCGAAAACATTTGAAAAGAGTTTTGGGCCAAGTACTACGCATCATGGGATCTTACGCCCATTTTGAGAAATCAAAGTTCATAAAGCTAAAGAAAAGAGCATGTAAACACATATCATAGAGGTTTTAAAGAGAAAAGGTCGACCCTATATATGCAAAACATAGTTTTTCCGAGCATAGCTCGATCGCGACATACTCGCTCATCATATCCGTGCTACCCATCGGACCATGTGGAAACAACGCCCACTAACCCCGCCAAGACTCAGGAACTTGGCCAAGTTCACCCACTTCCGTACACTACCTCAAGATTAGCTCGAGGCACGATCGTTAACTACTCCCTACAGCCGAGCGGTTTAACCGCCCAAGGTCAAGACCAAGTAACGAGCATAAAAAAGATGCAACTCAATTTCAATAAATATCTTGGGGCTTAATAACCCAAATACATTGTAAAAATAGATCCCACCGTCACCTGAGTGGTACCAATTTCATCATACTTGTACATATCCACCGGTTTTCCTCGATAAACCTTAACCACCCTACAAGATGAATCCAGACTTAGCACGATTATTTAATAATGGTTTCTCAAAATCCATGCCCAAGCTCAACTTATCTACTCCCAAATTTAGGATCTAGAATTAAAATATTTGTCGGGTCTTAGTAGTCATATTATATTTTAGTACATGTCATGATAAGAGAGCACCAAGTAATCACGTAGTTACATGCTTTTCTAAGACATGCTTCGTAAGAATAATGTTGTGTTGGTTTATCATATTTCATGCGCCTTATTAATGCTCTAACATGCTCGTGAAATAATATGTTTGAATGCATCATTTGATGACATGTCACATATAAGATATGATTCCTAACACTTAGCCAAATTTGTGATATTTAACTTTAGCAAACTGCTCAAGTGACATACTTTGATGATTAATATCTCGACTCAAAATGCCTATGTATTCAAAAAGAACATTCTGGAAACCTTTAAACATGTACTACAAGTTCTAAGAAGGAATCAAGTCCATAACAGTGGTTCTCGAAATATAAGGTCTCAAAGTAACTTGAACGACTTCTATACTTAGAATATTTCTCATGATTTTCAGATTCGCTTAACGAGTATTTTATAGGCTCGAACTTTGACTCACAATGCCAAAATGAGATATAAACACCATTTTGGAAACCTTGTAACAAGAACAACATGTTTCATGAAGAAAGTATTGGATTGTACCCAACTCATAAGGAGACAGGAGCTCCAAATTGATTAATTGAAAACATATGCCGGTAGGTGTCTTTGGGTGACGAAAAGCATAACTAAAAGACTTGGTTTGAGATCAGACTTTCCAGATCACAACTAGGAATGGTAAGGAACACTTTGATGAAGAAACCGAAATTCAAATCGGACTAAAACAGCTTGTACATCTCTCGCAAAATTCAGACTTGAACAGTTTATTAAAATGGGTTTGGACCAAGACAGCTTGCCAAGAAAACTCACTGAAATGCGTTAACTTCAAAATTCACTAAGGGCTTATTAAGAAGAACCTATAGAGGAGACCCATCAATTTGGAAAGCCATTTGAGTCTAGTTCAGTGTGGGAAAACCTCATTCAAACATTCACACCAGGTTGGGAGCTAAAATTATTCTACTACATGTTATCCATAGAGTGGCAGATTTGTGCAGTTCGTTTGTAAATACAATTATAAATAGTAAACGTTTTTATAAAAATCTTTAAAATTACAGAAAGATTCTAGACACCCAAATCGTGTTTCTGCAAAAGTTTATCATTTTCCGCTAGCCAAACCCAAGCGTAACCAAAACCGTAGGTGCGGAACAGGGAAATTTTCCAGTTTGGTCAGTGATTTTGTAAAATCATTTGAAATAGTAAAACATCTTGGATTGATTTGAAATTTTATATAGACATACTAGACATACTTAAGTTGAACACAGTAAAATTTCGTAATCATCGGATTACTGCAACCTAGTCAGTTAATTCAGTGAAATTACTGTCTTCGCAAGCTACTTCCAGTTTTAGTGAACGATTTGAAATTAAAATTTAGCATATTTATTCACATGAGCAATTTAACAAACAATTCATAGGCATACGTATTGCACGAAATAATGAATTTATCTTCCACCCTAACCAAGTTCATCAATTAAATCATGCAATCCATCCACGATCAATACACAACATAGCAACTCCGGAATCATATAATTCAATGACATGCAATCACCACATGTAGAAACCCATCAATTTCAAGCACTTAGCGTACATGCATGTATGTAATTTGAATACTAGCTCAAGGTGTGTTTTCTTCACCTGAGATGTTTTAACAAGAATCAAGAGATCGACGTAGAAGGCGCTTGAGCTCAAAGCTTAGAAATGTTTCTACGCTCCACACCAACAAGAGTTATAAAATCCACTTCCAAATTAGTAGTAGGGTCTACCAAGACATAAGATGACCGAGTTCTTAGCTAGGAGCATGAGAGAACAAATGAACCTCACCTTGAAATGACCAAGCCATCGGGCCTGGTCTAGTCGATGAGGTACTCAAAGACGGAGAGGATAAAATATAAGACAGCCTTGAGTGTAGGGTCGCTTTTGAGTTATGGCAGGCAGAGTTTACTCTATCTTCAAGAGAATGAGCGAGAGAGAAACAGGAGTGGATGCTCAAGTTGTATCGGCTATGGAAAGAGAGTGAAAAGAATTGAGAGGAAATGAGGTTAGTGAGCAAGGAATTCTGAGAAAGGAAATATAATTAAGAAACGAGGGAACTAGCTAGTGTAGTAGAGAATGATGGAGTGAGTGGTATTATAGGTAACATTTGTCACCATGCATGTCTACACACACACACGAGCACAATGTAACACACAAAAGACACGCCACACATGCATACAAATATCATACAATACTAAGTACACATATAGGAGTATGACCCACTCACATGCATTACTCCTATAAACATATTATATATTTAATATATACCTTTAGGGTATAGTTAATATGCAAGTTATATACTTATATCACACGTCCACACATGGACATATATATTGTATATATATTTAATATCATGTTCTCTGCTTAGCTAATTGTTAGATAATTTATATTAATGCCTTATGTAATACAAATCATAATATATTAATTCAAGGAGCTTATAATCACATTATGATATATATATATATATATATATATATATATATATATAATTTCAATCACGTAATGATAGTTAATTCGACTAATCAGCAACGAGAAATAGTTTAGAATTTTTACATATCATGATAACGCATGCTAGTAAGAAACAATTCGACTTTATTGATTTTAGAATGAAACGTGCCTTTAGAAAAAGAAAATTATTAGTAACATCTTTTATTACGGTTTTCAAGGCATCTTTGGGATATTACAAACTACCCTCATAGAAAAAATTTCGCCTCGAAATTCGCAGTGTTCAGCGAATAATCAAAGCTTCAGAGCTCGTTATTCTCTCATCATCCTTCTTCGCTCTTAATGTCTTTAGAGAAATAACTAATCATGCATCCTTACTTCTAAATAGTTAAAAGGAACTTTTAGTGAACCCGATTGAGGCCTTCCCGCTGCTGGCCACTCTAATCGCATCTGATCATGAGAAATACCACGCTGACTCTCTATCTCATGTCAAGAAATCTTTACCTTAGAAGCAATATGGTCATTGGTCCTTCTTCGAGAAAAAGAAAACAAGATTATCGACTAAATGAAGATGTTAGAAGAATTAGAGATGACAAAGGTTGAAAGACTTGAAAACTTTCACCTTTCAACTATGGTGGTCGCCACCATTAACGGACAAGAGATTGATGGCACCGAGGCGAGAAAGGTAGGGATCGATGACGCGAATAAAGAGATTCTTTTCATTAGTGAGAGCGAAACTGAAGTTATGGATACCACCAAGCGCTTGATAGTATGTTGGGTCAAGTAGATTACATGACATGAGTCTTCATTCTAGGAAGATGTTGATGGACGTGATCGTAGGACAGATTGAGAATTTGATCTTGTTCTTATCTTGCTATGAGTGAGGTTGTTTGACGAGGCCATGTTCCATGGTACAAGGTGATAAGTATGCTAGGGTGATGAGAAAGTTCACCTTAAGAAGATGTCGAGGTCGGAATGAGGCATAAGCTACCCTTTTTTTTTTTTCTTTTTCGAGCATGGGTTATACTTGTCGGCACTTATCGGTATGCACTATAGGTAATACTGCCAAAGTCTATGTATTGATCGATGAGAGAGGTTCACAATGGTAAGCGTGAGATGCCTCGACCGAGGTAACTTCTAGGTATGAACTTGTAAGGACGGATACGCCCGAGTAGGTAGCCTCGACTTATTTATGATCTGGTTCTACTGTCGCAAAATACTCCAAGTTCTTATGGATTCTCTCACTTGGCTTCATATAGATAGTGTTGTCGAATCTCCAGCACGTCCTTGTCTGCTACAATTTCAAATCGGTGGTCGGGTAGTTCACTTCACGGGATCATTGATGTCGTGTTGCGATGCTGTGATTTTTCTTCCTTTCATCCACATATATCATGGTCTTTGCTCAAGTGTCGATGTATGCAGCCTATTATTCATTTATTTGCATTATCTCTTGTGTTAATGCGAAGTTGATCTCATCTCGAGTTCTTGCATCAAGCTATATATCCTAGGATACTTATGAAACGATTTATATTAAAAGTGAAACCCGATCTATTTATCTATTTATTGTCTCCAACATCATTTTCCTAGCATTTCCTTGTGATGTGTCTCATTCCTTGAGTGAGTGGTCATTTGGTTTGCTTAAGTGCGGACCGTGACAAATCGAGTCTTATACTAACAAACTCGGGATTCAGTTTCTATCGGGCATCAAGAGCTATGGTTAAAGATCAAGACGGATAATAAATGTCTTGAAAGTATGAGCGTCCAAGCATATTTTAGAAATTACTTGGCACGATAGGAGTATCTCAAATAATATGTCAAATGATGACTTTAATCGAATGGGATTTGCCTCACTTGAGGACTTCCAAAACTGGAGTTCATCCCAAGTGAGAATTTGAAAAACAAGTTAGTAAATTTTTTTTTCCTCTTATGAGAGAGGTTTGAACAATGAAAGTTTGAAAAATGATAAAATTTCACAGTCAAAGCGACATGAGAATTCTCACAAAATATTTAACCAAGTTTCTCAATTGAGGCGGATAAGGTACTGGAAGTAGAGAACAAATTGCCTAGTTTAGAGATTTGTCATTTCAGAGACTTGTTGAGTTTGTAAAAACTGCCTCTAAGGAGAACTTTTTCAAAGATGGCCCTACGATATGCCTCCAATGAGGATTTTAGTACGATGACAAGCAAGAGTAATAAGCATGAAAGCATCGTGGAAAAAGATACGACTAAATTAAAATGGTTTGGCTTTTAAGGACAACTGGAAGGAATGAGTATGAAGCTGATCTAAACAACATAGACTGATACGAGGTTTTTGACTAAATGGATTAGTGAAATCGTAATGCTTAGAGAACGTGTGGATACAGTCTCTTGATCCTAGTCCAATTATCATTCTTCAAGATTACTGTTGGTGCCATCCTCCCTTAGCTCGTCCCTTGTGTACTAGAATTGGTAGCTCGCTTTATTCTATAGATCCAAGATCTGCCTTCTATAGGTCAATAATGCTTTTGAGCAAGAGCTTCTTCTTGTGGTGGGGTGGGTGGGGGTACTCCACTAGTCTTAACTACTTATAGGCAAAGAAGATGGCGTATAGGCATGAGTTTGGAAACCTTCGCTTTTCTTAGATGGTTTTGTTTTGGGTCATCCTTCTTCTAGTGACCGATGGAATCTGTAATAAGGGAACGAAGTGCTTTCAACAATGGAATGTTCTTCGACGACATGTTAAATTGGTTGGGGATTATTTGGTCAAGAAATTTTTCAGTATGTGTTGCATTATCATCGGTGTGGAGGCTCGGGTGTTGTTCATCTTCTTGAAGTCACAATAATAATTGCTCTAAGTCATGACGGCCATCACGGTCGAGTAGAGATTTTGAGTTGTGAGGTGTGAACTAGAAGCATCACGTTTCTTTAACTTTGCTTCATGATTAGTCTAGTGGAAACTTGTCGGCGGTCGTGGTCATTATTCGCGTAGTTATATTCGATCGAGGCCTTGGGTTATGATACTGGTGTTGTGACCACTTCTTTGTTTGCAGTTCTAGAGTTGACGATCGAAATGTTGGTTAGCGAGATATGAGTATGGTGTACTGAACGTGAAAATTTTACGATCTACATGAGCAGATCGAAACAATTGGCTGGAAAACTGCGAGTGTAGATTCAGAGATGTCAACAAATCTTGGTTTTCTAGGAACCGTGCCAATTTGCATGGCACCTACATCGCTTCGATTAAGAGTTTACGAGTGTTTTGCATGAACTGGAAATATAGCTGCAATTATCCATGACGAGGTTGCTTGTTACAAAGCGGTGGTGGTTTGCCACAACTAGATAGTTGAGGTGGGTTGAAAATCAGTAGCTATGACATCAATAATTGACTTGGGTTATAAGAGTTTTGGGTACTCAATCTGGGTCATATACTAATCTCGTTATAGTTGCAAACTAGTGGAAAATAACTATTCCAATATGACTTAGGATTGTTTTGCTAGCGGAGCCTAAAACATCTTATATTCTCATTCATTAACTCATGGATTATCTTCGTTGCAACTTTGTGCTTTGGTAAACCTGTCCTTCTCGGCTAATTCTCATTTAGTGACAACACTCGTAACATACTTCCCTATTGATTCTTTAGAACTCATTGTGTAGCTTCTAAGGTAATAATGGTATCCTGCCACCCACAAGGTATAATTCTAGTCGGCGCTTAGAGTGTAATCTTAGAAAGTCAGACTAGATTGAAGAGAAAAATAATATAAGGAAACATAAGGAAATCTAGGTTCTCATAACCTATGTATCTCAATGGTTCTCATCTTAGTAGATTCCTTAAATTCTAACAATTCTTACTTATCGAGTTGACATATTGTCCATGATTACTTGTGAGATTTCATTTCTAAGTTCAAGATTTAAACTTAGCTTGCTCACTTGAGGGTAGAGTCAACAAGAAACTCTACTTGATATCCATGTTTCTTCGTTCTTTCTGCCACTCACATATTAGTATCTCATTTGAGATCCCTTCCGGTCTCATGGGCTCCTTTGTCCCATTCTCGATAATCCATGATATCATATCAACATGAAACTATTTTCTCAACCACTATTCACAATTGAACCATTTTCCTATCTCAAACATTTTCAAAATTGTCACTCAAATTATGATTTTTTTTTTCATGAAACATTCACTTCATTTCATTTGAGAACTAATTTAAAATCCATCAGTTCAAAAAACATACCTTTCGAGAGGCACCATGGAAGAGAGAGACGACAAGCGATTGACTGTCCTTCCAGAATCAAAAGATTGTACCCTAACTTTAATGAGGAGTGGGTTTGATAACAAGGGTCAAACAATGAACTAAGATAGGAGTTCTATCAAGGAGAGCTTTAAAAGTCTGGACTATTTAGAGGAGTAAATTTTGGTAGCCAAAACGAATCAACATGTAAACGCTGCGGGTCACACTGAATTGAAATAAAACGTTGATAGTCAGAGCGAAGCCTAGGCTCTGATACCATTTGTAATATCCCACCGACCAGCTAGGTCGGGACAGAGGATATCACGGGGTTATAAGTGAAATAAGGAAAGGACAAAGGAAACGAAGAAAATAGTCACACTTATAATATTATATATATTTAGGCAATAGAATATATATTTATCATAACATCAAACTTATGACGAAATACTAGCGAGCAGATAATTTAAAAAGCAATTAAATTGAATAAATAGTGAAATAGTCAAAATCTCGACATGAGAACATGGTGGTGCAAATGTCATCCCGGATATAGGGGCCTATGCGTTTTTAACTAAGCAACTCGAAAGCGGAAAACAAACACTTGACACCGTCACTACCCAGGTTCATAGCTTTAGGAAGATTTTGGAAAACTAGACTACCAAGAGTTTTGGATGGCTCGACCAGTCAATGCCCAGATGCCATAGTCGTCTCGCTCGGCCATGCTAGCTCCTCAACCTGAAAACATTTGAAAAGAGTTTTGGGCTAAGTACTAGCGTACTCGGTGGGATCTTATGCCCATTTTGAGAAATCAAAGTTCATAAACAGTTAAAGAAAAGAGCATGCTAAACACATATCATAGGGCGGGTTTTAAAGAGAAAAGGTGACCCTATATATGCAAAACATATTTTTCCGAGCATAGCTCATATCGCGATATACTTCCTTGCTCATCACATATGTGCTACCTAGTGGACCATAGGAAACAACGTTCCACTAATGGACGCCGCCAAGACTAGGGAACTTGGCCAAGTTCACCCACCGGACTTCGTGTACACTACCTCACCAAGATTTAGCTCGAGGCACGATCGTTAACTACTCCCGGTCGAGCCGTAGCGGTTTAACCGCTCCAAGGTCAGCACCAAGTAATGAGCATAAAAACAGCATGCAATTCTCAATTTCAATAAATATCTTGGGGCTTAATAACCCGAAATACATTGCAGAAAATAGATCCCACTGTCACCTAAGTGGTACCAATAGTTCATCATACTTGTACATATCCTTTGGTTTTCCTTGGATAAACCTTAACCAGTCCTACAAGATGAATCTAGTACTTAGGCACGATTATTTAATAATGGTTTCTCAAAATCCATGCCCGAAGCTCAACTTATCTACTCCCAAATTTAGGATCTAGAATTAAAATATTTGTCGGGTCTTAGTAGTCATATTATATTTTAGTACATGTCATGATAAGAGATGCAGCCAAGTAATCACGTAGTTACATGCTTTTCGGTTAAGACATGCTTCTGTAAGAATAACAGGTTGTGTTGGTTTATCATATTTCATGCGTCTTATTAATGCTCTAACATGCTCGTAACATAATATGTTTGAATGCATCATTTGATGACATGTCAGCCATATAAGATATGATTCCTAACACTTAGCCAAATTTGTGATATTTAACTTTTAGCAAAACTGTTCAAGTGACATACTTTGATGATTAATATCTCGACTCAAAATGCCTATGTATTCAAAAAGACACATTCTAGAAACCTTTAAACATGTACTACAAGTTCTAAGAAGGAATCAAGTCCAAAACAATTGTGGTTCGGAGAAAATATAAGGTCTCAAAGTGGGCAACTTGAACTGACTTCTATACTTAGAATATTTCTCATGATTTTCAGATTTGGCTTAACGACGAGCGATTTTGCGAGGCTCGTAACTTTTGACTCACAATGCCAAAATGAGATATAAACACCATTTTGGAAACCTTGTAACAAGAACAACATGTTTCATGAAGAAAGTATTGGATTGTACCCAACTCATAAGGAGATACAGGAGCTCCAAATTGATTAATTGAAAACATACAGTTTCGGGTAGGTGTCTTTGGGTGGACGAAAAGCATAACTAAAAGACTTGGTTTGAGATCAGACTTTCCAGATCACAACTAGGAATGGTAAGGAACACTTTTGATGAAGAAACCGAAATTCAAATCGGACTAAAAACAGCTTGTACATCTCTCGCAAAATTCAGACTTGAACAGTTTATTAAAATGGGTTTTGGACTAAGACAGCTTGCCAAGAAAACTCACTGAAATGCGTTAACTTCGAAAATTCACTAAGGGCTTATTAAGAAGAACCTATAGAGGAGACCCATCAATTTGGAAAGCCATTTGAGTCTAGTTCAGTGTGGGAAAAACCTCATTCAAACATTCACACCAGGTTGGGAGCTAAAATTATTCTACTACATGTTATCCATAGAGTGGCAGATTTGTGCAGTTCGTTTGTAAATACAATTATAAATAGTAAACGTTTTTATAAAAATCTTTAAAATTACAGAAAGATTCTAGACACCCTAAATCGTGTTTCTGAAAAAGTTTATCATTTTCCCGCTAGCCAAACTCCAAGCGTAACCCAAAAACCGTAGGTGCGGAACAGGGGAAATTTTCCAGTTTGGTCAGTGATTTTGTAAAAATCATTTGAAATAGTAAAACATCTTGGATTGATTTGAAATTTTATATAGACATACTAGACATACTTAAGTTGAACACAGTAAAATTTCGTAATCATCGGATTACTGCAACCTAGTCAGTTAATTCAGTGAAATTACTGTCTTCGCAAGCTACTTCCAGTTTTAGTGAACGTACTTGAAATTAAAATTCTAGCATATTTATTCACATGAGCAATTTAACAAACAATTCATAGGCATACGTGTATTGCACGAAATAATGAATTTATCTTTCCAATTCCTAACCAAGTTCATCAATTAAATCATGCAATCCATCCACGATCAATACACAACATAGCAACTGGCTGGAATCATATAATTCAATGACATGCAATCACTCACATGTAGAAACCCATCAATTTCAAGCACTTAGGCGTACATGCATGTATGTAATTTGAATACTAGCTCAAGGTGTGTTTTCTTCACCTTGGAGATGTTTTAACAGTAATCAAGAGATCGACGAAGAAGGCGTTGAGCTCAAAGCTTAGAAATGTTTCGGCCGTTCCCTACACCAACAAGAGTTATAAAATCCACTTCCAAATTAGTAAGTAGGGTCTGTCTACCAAGACATAAGATGACTGAGTTTCTTAGCTAGGGAGACAGAAGGAGACACAAATGAACCTCACCTTGAAATTGGACTAAGCCATTGGCCTTTTGTGTCTAGTCGATAGAGGTACTCGAAAGATGGAGAGTGATAAAATATAAGACAGCTTTGAGTGTAGGGCTGCCTTGATTATGAGGTGGCCGTAAGCCACTTTACTGTTCCGAAGAGAATGACGGCGAGAGAAAAATGAGGAGTGGATTGGCCAAGCTTATCAGTGTCGGCTATGGAAAGTGCGAGAGTGAAAAAGAATTGAGAGGGGAAATGAGTGTTAGTGAGCAAGGGAATTCAGAGAAAGGAAATATAATTAAGAAACGAGGGGAACTAGCTAGGTGTAGTGCTAGAGAATGATGGAGTGGTGAGTGGCAATTATAGGTAACATTTGTCACCATGCATGTCTACACACACACACGAGCACAATGTAACACACAAAAAGACACGTCACACATGCATACAAATATACATACAATACTAAGTACACATATAGGAGTATGACCCACTCACATGCATTACTCCTATAAACATATTATATATTTAATATATACCTTTAGGTGCATAGTTAATATGCAAGTTATATACTTATATCACACGTCCACACATGGACATATACATATGTGTATATATATTTAATATCATGTTCTCTTGCTTAGCTAATTAAGTTAGATAATTTATATTAATGCCTTATGTAATACAAATCATAATATATTAATTCACAAGGAGCTTATAATCACATTATGATAAGCATATATATATATATATATATATATATATATATATATATATATATATAAATCGAATCACGAATGATAGTTAATTCGACTAATCAGCAACGAGAAATAGTTTAGAATTCTTTACATATCATGATAATGCATGCTAGTAAGAAACAATTCGACCTCTTATTGATTTTAGAATGAAACGTTTGCCTTAGAAAAAGAAAATTATTAGTAACATCTTTTATTACATGTTTTCAAGCAGACGACTCTTTGGGATATTACATCAAAGCATTCTGACGGCGCGAAGGTATATGTATCCGCACTTTAAGTAATCACAATGAAAGTGACAAAATACTGCACCTCCACGA
Organism: Salvia rosmarinus; assembly: GCA_036937905.1. Lineage (NCBI taxonomy): Eukaryota > Viridiplantae > Streptophyta > Magnoliopsida > Lamiales > Lamiaceae > Salvia > Salvia rosmarinus. Next base: position 53,562,280 of record CM072815.1, on the reverse strand, counting down.
GCTTGTGTGGACAGTCAAAATGGACTAGCTCCAACAATTCTTTGGCTCTATAACCCTTCGCTTTGAAGGGTCTGGTCGACATCTTTCCTTCTATACAGGATTCGCAGACTGGGAACGGAGTAACTATAATTTCACCCAATGCTCCATTCTTAGCCAGTCTTTGGATCCTATTTAGATTGATTTGACCTAACCTAAGATGCCAAAGAAATGTGGTGTCATCTAGCGAAGAAAACTTCCTCTTTTAAGGTTTGATGTAGATGTAACATAATTAAAAGTATTATGCTGGCGTAAATAGTATAAAGCTTAATTATATAAAGTGCCACCATAGATAACTTCGTTATTTCTTATGATAGAAACACCACTATCAAAAACAATAGAATATCCATGTATAAATAATTTGGAAACCGAAATAAGGTTCCACGAAACTCCGACATATAAAACGCCTTTAATACTAAAACAGCCCTATCAAAGCATAAAGAAACATCTCCGATCGCAACATGCCTCAACTTTCTGCTTCCCATGGAGATCGTTATCTCGCCATCAAACAGCCTCCCTTGTCGCAGAACCCCGCAGGTGTAACAAACATGTCTGTCGCACCCATATCTACTATCTATGAATGAGTAGAACAAGTCGCTAAACATGTTTCCGTCACTAAAGCAAATGGTGTACCTTTAGCCTTGACCATGGGGCACTTAGCCTCCAATGCCCGCCTTGCCATACTTGAAGCACTTGCCTCTCCTTGGCTTTTTCTGCCTCCGTGGCCATCATGTTCTTGCTCCCACTGCTCCCACTAGCTTCCTTGTCTCTACCACATTTGGCATCCATTTTTCTTCTTCCACCTTTCAATGGAAAATTGGGGCCCTTAGATGTACTAGCAAGGGCATGTGCTCATTTTCCCATGACACCTTCCACGGCCATGAGATCATTTAACAACTGACTAAGTGTATACTCGGTCTTGCTCATGATCGCGTTTACGCGAAAATTCTCAAAAGTCTTGGGTAGTGTGTTGAGGATGATATCGATCTTGGCTTCGCCGTTAATACCTCCTCCTAACAGATCAAGACCATCCATGAGATGAGTCATGTGGGAGACATGTTCATAGACCGAACTTCCTTCTTCTATCCTACCGGCCAAGATTTCTCGCATTGTGTGGAAGCGGACTGTCCGATCCGACTGCCCAAACTTACTCTCGAGACTTGACCATATTTCAGTTGCGTCTACCATCGACTGATGCTGCAACTGCAAGCCTTTGGACATAGTAGCCATCATATAGCATTTGGCCATATTATTTGAATTATGCCAAAGTCTGCTCAACTCTCGCTGCTTATTCCTCGATGCGTCAGTAAGGGCATCGGGTTTGGGAGTAGTGAGATCAAACATGTGTTCTTCAGCAATAAGAACATATTCCATGTTTCGTTTCCACTAGACAAATTTATGACCGGATAGAGGATTTTTGTGAGCATATTGATAATTGGTGTAAGAGATATATCTGAAAAGTAATGTAAACACATAAGCATACGATCGCACATAATTCGTAACAATAATATTGTAATCTTTTGATATAATAATATTAATTGAAACCTCAATCACCCAAGGAATCCCACATGCAAGCCACACGTGTGGACGTTTACACATGAACCCCTCGACCAGACTAAAAAAATACATTTTAGTCATTTAATTTCAATCCATATCAACTTATCCTTATGATAAATGAAATTAATGATTGGACCTTACTAGACCACATCACTATCACAAGAATGGAGTTCGCGGGAAGTTGTACTTGAGGTGATGCTTAAGCAATGACCACAATTTTGACAACAGAAAATGAATTCTTAGAATTGGCATACTCACTCGGACCATACCGCTTCCAATCCAAATTCTTTTGTCATCTCATTTTAAATCTATCTCTAGAGAACTTATGAAAATCGCATATGCAAGCCACGCATGTGAAAATTTACACATAAAACTCTCACTTCTCAATAGATTAAAATATTTTATTTAATTAGAAATCTCATCTAACAAACTTATGATAAACAGTGCAAGCAAGCCACGCTGTGGATCGCCACTCACAATGCGTATCACTTTGTTTAGAGATCAAAAGTGGAGGTCTTGACATTTTAATTTTAGAAATTAATATGTCGGGTTTCTTGCTTAGTCTTTTTGTTTCAAAAGGTTTGTCCATGCAGATCACGAAAACATATAACATGTTTATCTACGTAATTAAACATACATAGCATGCTTATGCATAATTTAAACATCCACGACATGCTTTGAACGATAAAAATAAAATAAATTGCTCATCGCGCCCACTGTGGATCCTGATTCTCGCCTAATTTATTACATAAATTTGCAAAGTACAGATCTTCAAAAGTCTCGAAACAGGCCGGATTCGTCAAAAATTGGATTTGGGCCGAAAATCTAAAAACGGGCTGGAACAGTGGATCTGCGGGTCGGGTCGGGTCGAAAAACTAGAATCGGGTCGAAAATGGGTCTGGGTCGAAACGGACCGAGTCAGCCCAAGTGGACTGGGCCGCGTGCTAGGGCACAGTCCACAGCGTGACCAGCCGCCCAGCCACACTCCGCTGCCCTACTGCCCACCTCGCCGTCACCCACCTACTCGCGCCTCATGTCGAGAACTGCCGTAGAGCCTGCCCGAGAAGCGTAGAGCACTGACGTTCGAGATGCTGGGATGCCTCGCCTGTCGTCGGTCGACACTGGTCGCAATCTGCCGAGGGATCATGCCGAGCGCTGACGTCGCCTGCCGAGGCTGTTCGAGCGCCGTACCGGCGCATCGCGGTGAGTCGGCGCACCGAGCGCACATCTCGCGACGATCTTCGCAGACGCTCTCGCCGCCCGCGCCTGCCTCCTCGAGATACGCCCGCAAACAATTCGCCTGTGGTCGTCAAGCGGCAGCATGCTATCGAGCTTTGTGAGACTACCCAGCAACATGCGCCATATCGCCTGACCTTTGCCGATGCTGTGGAGGCCTTTGCACGGCAGATGCCAGAATCTACAGAGAAAACTACATGCGACTCGCAGCTTGGGCCTACCACAAGACATCGTGCGACGGTACCGTATACCGACATCTATCGAAAACGGCGAGGTTTCCGCATAATCCGCCGAGGCGCCGAGGCTCCCACACGATAAACGCACGCCCCGCACATCCGACTGCCGAAACCCATCGCCCGTTTGCCGAGGATCCCGCCGAGATGCTCCACATAACTCACACGTTGGGCGTATCCACGCGCTTAGCGTGATGGACACCTATGCGTGGAGATCGCGCGATGTCTCCTGGATCCGTCGACCTTTCCAGGCACGCTGTGTGAGATTTGCTTCCATCCTGCCATGCGACGAGACTCTATCATCTCGTTCTTTGTGTTCTTCATTTTCGTTCTTCTTTTACAGATTTGATTTACAAAAATAAATCCTAATCTTACCACAGATTTTCTCGTGGTGAAAAATGAAATCCGACAAAAAAATAAAACGGGCCACAATGAACGACGGATCCACAATTAATTAATTGCGCACATAATAATCCAACGTCAATTAATCCAACAGAGCCAAGATACTGATCCTAGGCTCTGATACCAATTGATGGGAAATCTGATTTTAACCCTCTCTCGATGATCTATCTTGGATGTTTAATTCACCATACATTGATTATATACCTAGCATGCATCTATATAATTAATTGCAACACGTTGGTTTTTTCTCGTGTTTACCGGTGAATTTGTAGGGCAAGGAATTGGATCAAGACTCGTGCTTTGATCTTCTGAACTGTATCCCGATTGCCAAAACTCCAATGCTGAGTGAGAGCAATCTATGGAGAATACTGTAAAATTCGTCTTTCTTCCTCCTTCATAATTTTCGAGAATTTCGAAATATATATGAAATTTTCTACTTTTGATTATCTCTCACCTTATATTTATAAGGCAACCCTAGATCCTATTTGGATAGGATCTTTGCATATCTAATAAATATAATCATATCTTTTCAGAAAGAGAGGATCATAACAGAATCCCTTTGGGATCCTTATGAGGTGGACAAAATTATGCAGCTCCAGGCCTTGATGGGCCAGTCCAAGGATCAAATGCAAGGAATAAAGATGGGCCTCAAATAAATTAATTATCTTATGTTCAGCCCAGAACATAAATTAATTCATAAACATTTATTCATGCCGCTAGAGAATAATGCTGACTTACCCCTTTATTTTCAAAGTTGAGTCGGGCTTGCACTTAGACTTCACGAATCCCTGTATTTAAGATATCGTACGTCCATTAATTATTTACGCTGCTCGACCGCTTAAAATAATTAATCTCTTTAATTCCTTAAGTAGTACCACTCAACCTCATTATTGTACTTGAGATAACTCAACCTGCAGGGTTTAGTACAATAAACCTTTTGAGCTCCTTAAGGGGACGTCATCATTCTAAATGGATACGGGGACTCGATACAGGAAAATAGCATGACATACAAGCACTGCCACCACCCAAGATGCGGAGAATATTGGGTTATCTCATGTAACCCTCACCCATAACAAGTCAAAGTGATGGTCAGCAACTCATACTCACCTAATACCTTATCGAGGTTTAGATCAACGTAAAGTCTCCGAGATCTAGGTTCTTCATGACGATCATATAGAAGAACTCATCTCACTGTGATCCATCAATACGCCGAGACGCATCAAAGATAGACAAGCAACCAAGTCAAGTCACTTCTTATCTATACCGCAGCCTATACCGACAACTCGTCCTCAAGTTGTCTCAGCTGTGGTTCTTTTTATATCTCATTAAGCTTGACCAATCATGCAGACTTCTGTGATCTACTACACACTGTATGATCTAACTTATATATGATATAAAGGGACATACATATGCAATCAAGTAAACAATTCAGATAGGATATTGTAATAGTGGTAAAAGGAAACATTGTATATAAGCTCAACCAAACTGCTTTCAGTAGACTAATCCAACAATATGCTATCTCAGATAGTAAGTGGGTGAGCCCAACTCAAGTGGTGTCCAAGAAAGGGGGAGTCACCGTGATTAGAGATGAAAAGAACAAACTTGTAGCAACAAGGCTTGTCACAGGATAGCGAGTATGCATTGACTACCGTGCTCTGAATGCAGCCACAAGGAAGGACCATTTTCCCATGCCCTTCATTGATCAGATGTTGGATGACCGGTGGTATGAGTTCTATTGCTTCGTGGATGGATATTCGGGTATAATCGATTGCCATCGCCCTGAGGACCAAAGACAAGACGGCGCCACGTGTCCGTATGGAGTCTTTGCCTATAGTAGAATGTCGTTTGGTTTGTGCAACGCTCCAGCCACCTTTCAGAGATGTATGATGTCCATCTTCCATGGCTAAATTGAAAACATTATGGAAGTGTTCATGGACGACTTTTTCCTGATTTGGCTCTTCTTTTCACCATTGTCTCCACAATCTGTCTCAAGTGTTACACATATGAGGAGACGAACTTAGTGCTCAACTGGGAGAAGTGCCATTTTATGGTTAAGGAAGGTGTGGTGCTTAGCCACAAGGTTTCTTCTAAGGGCGTGGAAGTGGACCGAGCCAAGATTGATGCCATCGAGAAGCTGCCTCCTCCTACCAATGTCAAATCAATGAGCAGTTTTCTCGAACATGCCGGCTTTTACAGAAGATTCATCAAGGACTTTTCCACGATCACGAACCCGTTGTGTTGATTGCTAGAGAAGGACACCAAGTTTGTGTTCACGACTGACTGCATGGGGGCGTTTGAAAAGTTGAAGCAAGCTCTGATCTCGACTCCAGTCTTGGTCTCACCTGATTTGTAACAGCCCCTTAATCTTAAGTACGGATTAACAGAGACTATTACTTTAAACATCAAATTATAAATGGAACAGACCATTGAACATTGAACTGTAATACATATTTCAAGATTACTTTTGGGACTTTAATACATAACTTAATTTCTTGCAGCGGAAAACATGTGATATGTTCATATGACGATGAACAATCAAGGTATTAACTTTCAGCGACAAAGATCCCTATTGCTCAACACTGCTCCATCATCATCATCACCAACCTCGCACATTTAAAAACAATATGTGGTCGAGTACAAGAATGCACTCAGTGGACTTATGCCAAAAACATTTTTCATCTTTAAATTACACTGCCCCATCATGGTAAGACATAAGGGTTTTATTTGAAAAGGCCTTGTGCTTACTAAAACATTTCATCATTTTCATAAATCGTCGCCTGGCCAGGCATTTTCTCATTATATGTATGATCCATATCCCTTTCCTTTCATCATAACATCATCATTAACGCCGTAGAAGTAGGCCTCCTTCTACGTCACGCGACCGCCGCGCATTGTCCTTACGGCCCCCCATCACCATTAATGTACACGTTAACCCTAGCTGTGAATCGACCTCCGCATAGATCCGATATTGATTTTCATTCTAAGTTGGGAGCGACCCAACAACATTCATCATTCATTCATGGATAGGATACATACATAAAAACATAAACATTTGGGCAGGTAATTTCATAACATCATTTCATCATCATTTCTCAAAGAGAAAGCATCATAAATACTTTTTCATTTCAAAGAAAGCATCGTAAATAAAGCATTTGTTATTTTGAGTAAAAGAAAAGCCCACCTGGTACGTAAGCTTTCTACACAGACTTTCCTTAACGTCAACGATCACGTCACGTCCCACCTTTACATAAAAAGTTAATTTAGTACGTCAGTCATGTTTTTCGAGAAAGTCAAAGTCTAATAAACTTTGATATTCTTCTAAAATAATTCTTCGCATCTTTTTAACTAACTTAGTATGCCTTTTCATTAAACATCTTAACTTATAACGTTTCGTACTTCGATAAAGACGAAGTATGATTTATGACCTCATATTAATCATTTAGGTCAAACTTCGAACTTATACTAACGTCTTTCGATAAAATGATTTCAATTATGAAATCATCTCTTAAAAAGAGATATTCTTATAATTCTAATACGTCTTACATGTATTAGTGTACTTATTTAACGTATACCATATTTCTATAAGACGTACGACATAACGTTGTTCACATATTAACGTATTTCATACGTTTAGACCCTAGTCAACAATTTTGACTTTCATTAACATATATTTTGAAATTATAGACATATAAATCGATTTTCAATCGATTTCTACTCATTTTATCATAAATCTCGATTTTTCACGTTAATCGACAATCATACACAAATTTATTCATAAGTATGACTTAACTTTGAATAATACATATTATTTTCACAACATATGTTACTTAACGTAACGTTTCGACTTAAACATAATATACCTTATTTTAAAAATCACATAATTCATAGTATGTCTAAAACATATTTTTGAAACATAACATGTGATTATACATGATAAAATAAATTTAAAACCTTAGCTTTCAATCTTAACAACTTTCGGTCCTTTTCATAAATATATCAAACATTTTTCCAAAATTTCAATTAAATTACACAACACATGATTAACATCATATATCATCACTATAACATAATTTTCATCAATTACAACTCATACATCAATATACCTTAGAACCCTAATTTTTGAAATATAGACTTAGAAATAATTAATTTTTCTAAAGTCCAATAATTTCATACAACACTATATTATGATTCTACATTACATATATGCTATGATATCATTTAAATATCAAACATACATCAACATAATATTTCTTCATAATTTTCCGTAATTATATAAATATATACTAATATTTTTCAAAAATTCTAAATAAATTCATATAAGCTTATTTAATACCATAGATCATTATTTCATGCTCAAATCAATAATTAAAATCATTCTCAACAACCTATGATCTTCACATATATTCAGTCATTACACGCAATTTCCATACATGCTCAACTTTACACTAAATTCATAATATAAGCTCATAATCATCATATAAACATATTTAATAAACATCCTAACATTATATCATCATTTTCGAATTCTTGAACATAATAACATAAGTGCATAACATATGATCTAACGGTTGGATTTCGAAATTTTAAGTATGTACGTAAAGCCTGAACGATTCCTAACCTTTTGATGGGTGTGGATTTTCGACGGCAACCGTTTTCTACCTTAGATTTGAGAAAGAAGTGAAGGAGCTCTCTTTTCTTTTTCTTCCAAACCCTCTCGGATCTTTCTTGAAGTGAAATGAGAGAAAAATGTTTTACTTGATGATATATGATCCCTATCACATAATTACTTAATTAATTAATTCCTATCACTTTAACCTTTCATTTTCAATCTTTAAAGAAATTATTTTATCCTACTTTTTCCCTCACATCTTCGGTACTCATAGGAAATAAATGAAGGAGTAAAAGTGATCTTATCACTTAATAAAACTAGACTTCCCACTTGCACACAATATCAAAATATCTCACATAAAATCATAGAAATTTTTAGATCTTATTCCCTAAATTTCGGTCCACTTGAGTTCAATAAGACAAAAGTTAAATTTTATCACTTAACACTTGTAATATTACACCTTATCACTTAATTAATGCACATGTATGTCACTTTCAACAATTATAAAAAAATCCTATTCTTATTCTATAAGTTTCGGCCATTCCAATGAATAAATACATCCACTTGTGCTTTTAATAATTCACCTCATTAAATAACATGTTATATCATATAAGAATTAATTATATGATAATTTCCAAAACCAACTATCATCATCATGAAATAAAGAAAATTTAATCCTTTGTACATATATACATATGTTTTGGCCACTTTAATAGTGTAAGACAAGACTTTTGTTTTTTCATACTTCAATACATCATCTTATCTCATAATCAATACATATTAATTTCATTCCCATAATTATCAAAATTTTAAGAAAAATCATCACCCTTCTCTTATACATGCGTCGGCCACCTTAAGAAATGGAAGAAAAATTTCCATTTTGTCTTACACTATAATCCATGACTCATATGTGTCATTTTCAATTTTAATCTATCAAAAATACTTTAGGAAAATATCTATTGGAAAAGTCAAAAGTTTCAACTTCATTAATTAACAAAAATCCCATGCTTCACTAACAAATAAAGATTTAAAATCTTATCCCTAAATATTCATGTGGATCGGTCAACACATGGAGTAATAGATAATATTTGATTTTGTCTTACTTTAGCACAATAATTAAATGTCATTATCATCACATAAGCCATCACTTTCATAAGACTTTAAATTTTCTTTTTCTTCTTCATTTGCTTCAAACATTTCGGCTACTACCATCCAAAATGTCTCCCACTTGTTCCACTTGCTACTACAACTCATCTTGTGCATTAATAACATATTACTTTCATAATTATAGCATATCATCTTCAAAAGATAGAATTTTATTTCATTTCACATTTCAAAACTCATTTTCGGTACTTTAGGGATGAAATTCATCCCACTTGCACAACATATTAAAACACCTCATTTTATCCTTAAAAATATCTTATTATCATAATTATAGCAATACATCATCAATTGGATAACAATTAAATCCATTTCACACTTAGAAACCATATTTTCGAAACTTATAGCTAAATAGGCTACACATTTTATTCTCTTGTAATAAATAGCTAATATATAGCTATGTGACATATTATAAGTCCTAGATGATGAATTTAATCATAGAAAAATATTTAGATCAGTTCTATGTCACAAAACCCTAATTTCGAAAACTAGGGTTTCCGAAAATAGGCTCATATATTCAATCTTCATTCCTTAATTCTCTAGCATTATTTTAATAATAAATAATGCTCTTATTACATAAAATAATCATAGGAATTTAAATAATATAATTCCTTGATCATTAGACTAAATTTTCGAATCGTCTCTAAACGTCGACGTTCGATACGTCTCATAACGTTAATAATCGATTCATCTCTAAATGTTCATAATAAAGTGACATTCACTTTATTCATTCATTTCTTTAATAAAAAAATCTAATTCTAAGCTTTGTCAATTAGAAAAATATCGTAAGACTAACTATCGATATTTAATCGACGTTAGAATCATACTTATGAAGGAATAATATAATTTATATTCCTTAATTCACTAATCATTAGTGAACATGATATACGAATTTTTGTATCATAAATAATCGAAATCAATCTTCGATAAATTACTATTTCAATTATCGAGACAAAACTCTAATTTCGATTTTTATTATCGTAATTTCGATTTTTATTATCGTAATTAAGCTTTAAATCTTCGGGGTATTACATTCTACCCCCCTTAAAAGAAATTTCATCCCGAAATTTGCATACCTCAGAAAGTATGGGTATCTTAGTATCATAACATTCTTAGTTTCCACGTGGTTTCCTTTTGTCAATGGTTCTCCATTGGACTTTCATTAAAGGTATAGACATGTTTCTTAACTATTGAATCTTACGATCAAAATAGTCGTAGATTCTTCCTCATAATTCACATCTGGGTTAAGAATAACGTCATCATGATGGATCACGTGTTTTGGATCATTTTCATACCTTCTTAAATGTGACACGTGGAAAATGTTACGTACATTCCCCAAATTTGGTGGAAGTATCAATTTATGGGCTACTGAGCCTATCATCGTAAGGTCCTATAAACGTGATCTCAATATTCCTTGTACCTTGAACTTTATAATTTCCCTCGATGGAGAAATCTGGAGAAACTTTATTTTCCACATTCAAAATGCAGTTTAGATCTATGCGCATCAGCGTAAAACTTTTGTCTATCCTGAGTTTCTTTTATTCTTTGCCTAATTTGGTAGATATTATAATCATTTCAATTACGTTGTCAGGACCTTATACTTTCGCTCACCTACTTTATTTCAATAAAGAGATGGTTGACATTTCTTTTCATATAATGCCTAATATAGGCTATCGATCATTGCTTGACAGCTATGGTCGTAGGTGAACTTGATAAGTGGTATAACATGTTCCCACTTGCACCTCAATCTAACATTAATGTCCTCAACATATCCTTAAACGTTCGTATTATCCTTTTGATCGTCCATCTGTCTGTGAGTGGACATCTATGTTAAGGTTCAATCTTGTGTCTAACTCCTTTTTTGTGAGCTAGTTCAAAATCTAGGGGTAAATTTGGAGTCTCTATCTGAAGTGATAGATTATGGTACCCCATGTAACCATACGATTTTCTTTATGTGCGACAGAGTTAACTTATCAAATCTATAAGTCATCTAAATAGGCAGAGATGAACATATTTGGTGAGTCAATCCACTACTACCCATATAGCAGTGTTACTGCTTTATGACTTTGGCAAAACCCATCATAAAATCCATTGCTATGTCATCCCATTTTCATTTGTGTATCTCTAGAGATTATAACCTCTTATAAGGTCATTGATACAATGCTTTCACTTATTGGTAATCGAGACAATGCTCGATAATGTGGTTATATCTCATTTCATTCCTTACTATCTAACTTTTCTCGTAAATAATAATATATCTTAATGCTGCCTGGGTGGGCGATATAAGGAATATCATGAACTTCATTCATGATTTCATTTCTAAGCTTATTATTGCTTGAAATATATCACTTTTCCTTAAACAATATGACATTGTCCAGCGCTTCTTTAAAATTCTTCAGTCCTTCATTCCTCTTCTTAACTCGTATTCTTTCAAATCTTTTATCTTTCATTTATTATTTTATTATCTCATTTTCTCAATTCCGATGTAATCGTGAGTGTGGCAATTCGGCTCATGATTGATCTTGGCATCTCGACTATACTTTTTAATGATCTTCCCTTCTCTTGTAGGGGTACATCGTAACTTTAACTGAGTTTTACCACTTAGGGTATCAGTTACTACATTAGTCCTTCGTAGGTGATAATTTATATCACAATTGTAATCTTTTACTAATTCGAGCCATCTTTTTATCTCATATCAAGTCTTTTTGCTCGAAGAAATATTTCAAACTTTTGTGATCTGCGAAGAACTCACAACTCATTCCATATGAGTGATGTCTCCAAAACTTTAGTACGTATACTATTGCTGCTATTTCAAGTTGTGAGTTGGGTAATTCTATTCATGTGGTCTCAGTCATTGTGATGCGTAAGCTATTATCTTCCTCACCTTAATACATGGCCTCACATTTATTGGTCCGTATAAATTTGATTCCCTTTTTAGGGTAGTTGTATTATCGGCTTTACTATCTTAGAAAATTTTCAATGAATCCCTAATAGTAGCCAGTTAGCCCAAATAATTCCTGATCTCATTTTGGGTTAGTTGACAACTTTCATTCTGGCATTGCTTTATCCTTTGCCGGATCCACTTTGATTCCTTCTAAAGACACTATGTGTCTATGGAATATTAGTTCTTTAAGCCAAAAATTCTCATTGGCTAAACTCGGCATAAATCTGTTTGACTCTAAATGCAAGACAATCGTTCACTGTTCTTTAGGTTCTTTCTCATTCTACGAATAGATAGGAATATCATTCTTAGAAATTAGGAAAATTTGTCTAAGAACGTGTGGAACACTTGATTTTTGAGGTTCATGAACAGGGCTGGTGCATTAGTCAGTCCGAATGACAAAACTATCATCTCATGGTGGCCATATCTTATTCGAAAAATTGGTTCTCGTACACCAGATACCATTCTACAAAACCATGTAACATATACCATCAAAATGCTTCAATGAGGACTTTCCATACATTAATTATGAGGATCAGTCTATCAAGCCAACTAATTACATGGCGTCTTATTCTCTTTACACCAAAATTTTGACACCACTTCAACATATTAATAAAAAGATGTTAACAAACTACATTTATTATACATTCTAACCATACCATTTACAAAGTGACCCACTACCTACATATAAGTCTCATACTACCAACGTATTCTATGTCTCTGAGTGCCCTTCGTCGGAATTGTACTCTTCATTTGGAGATTTGTCTGTCTCCAGGTACATTTTTGCCTCATATATTCGACGATCTATCTCTTTCAAAGAGCCAGGGGTCACACTACTCCCTGTTTCTTCTTCGATACCAGAAGTTTGTGTTACTTTTATCACAAAGTAAGGTTGAGTTGGTAGCGGTAATTCTCCTAATCCTCGAGGGCGGTAAGATCTTGTCCTTTGGCCATCCTTGTCTCTTTCAGGTATAATTAACGGCACAGGACACGGGGCGGCGTTTGGAACATCAGGGTACAACCATTCCTTTGTTTCATACTGTGTAACTTGCCTGGGACCAGGACAAGTGCTCATAGGTGCTGATCCATACGCGTCATATGTATACTTGAGCCGACTGACAAACCCTGGTAAATCTGCCCAAACTTTTGAATTTTCTACATGGAGAATATACTCTCTTGATACCCCTCTTGCAAAATTCTGCCAGTCTGTCAGCAAACGACGGATAAGTCGTTGGATACCATCTTCACCCGTCATTCCATAGTTACGAGCATCCATCCAAAGGTGCAAAAATTCCACCAAAAACTGTCCTAAATAGGTGCCTGGTTTATAATAAAAGAGCCGATATTCTCGTGTGAGCTCTAGGCTTGTAGGCCTTGTGGTTAACCTTTTTCCCATAATACTCCCTTTTCTTGCCATCTGTAAACAGATAGTTCTAGATAAGCCAGACTTAAACTAAAGCAATAAAGGTAATTTAAACAATAAGGATTTCTTAAAAAACTAAACACTTTGATCCATAAGCTTGTAACTATCTTACAACACAACTCATGGACACTTATGTTATTCCTCATTTAGTAATTACACCTCCATTTTTATACCACTCTAAATTTATTCGTGTAAGTAATAGTGGATCCTAAAATCCCGTCGCGTAGAATTTCAATTGAAGAGACTATGTCCATGTAACTAATCACGTGAGTGACATCCATTTCCGATGCTTCCATTTCTAGAATTATATCTCCGTTCCACATAGGTGTTATGATCCAAATCATTGGATAGAACTTTAACCGGTTTTAGATTCAATTCTAAGTTTGAGTAACAACTGTGACGGCCATAATTTCTTCTTATAGGTGATGAGAATTTCATCTCTTGATTTGTTTGTTCTAATTTTTCGGTGTGGATTTCAGGTTCTAGCCTGCGGTGTTCTCGTTTGTTTAAGTAGACATTCATCTTATCTTTGTCCTAGCCCCTATGGCATCATGTTTCCTTGTTATGGCCTCCTATTACCTTGTTTGCCATATTCTTCTCAGGTGTCAGTACAATTATAACTTTATCAATTGCATTTTGTGGTTAGGTCTACATTAACCTATCCTTTGGTATTGATATCTCGATAATTAAATCTTATCGTAGAGATCGTGATGTATCTGACACTATCATTCGTTCTTGATCCAGTATGAATGATTCAGTTTCCTTTTTCTCTTTATCGGTCTTAGGGATATATCTCTCATATATCCTTACTTTAAACTTCTTTCAAGAGAAATCCTTATACTGGCATTTATGTAGTAACCCGAAAATCTTATAGTATTAATTAAAACTTAATTAAGTATAATTAGAGGCTTAAAAGCTATTAATTTCATAAGAAGGAATAAAGAGGTATAAAAGGGGGTTATTAATCGATAGAAATTCGATTAAATCTTAATTAAAGGAATCAAAATTAGAAAACGTAGAGAATACTTAGAAATGATTTTTAATATGATAAAATATGAATTATGTGTTTATTAATGTATGTTTGCATGAAAGGTGCTATTAATTTAAAATTTTGTTATAGAGTGCATTAATTATTTTTATGTGGAATTTCTTATAAAATAAAATGAATTATGGTTCAAGCTATTAATTTGCTTGAATAAATTTATTTTATTAATATTTAGTGATAAAATAGTTATTTAGTGTAATTTTCGAAAATTAAGAAGTATTAAAATAATTAGTTGAATTTTTACATATGAAAGGATTTAAATTGTGCTATATGAATTTAATTTCAATCATGGATAGAAATTGTTTTAAATTTTATTAATTATTAGAAATATAGTTATAATAAGTAAAATATACTAAGGTATAACCTTAGTAAAATTTGGAGTGTAATTAAAAGTTATTGAAATTTGTGTTTAATTAGAGTAAAATGAATATCAAATTATATCTAAATGCACATAAACATTCTAGAAAATTTATTAAGAACATAAAATCATCCTCAACCTCATTTCATCTCTAATTTTCGGCACTTTCACACACTAGAACACACTAAAATTTTATTTTCACAATTAATCTATATTTGAGTGGAGAATTGGTTGCAAATCATCTTAAGCAAGGTAAAGACTTTAGTTAAGTTAAGTTTATGTGATATAAATTGATGAATATTATGTTTTAAAGGTTTAGGGTTTTCAAAAATTTTGAGGTTGTGATTATGATGGATTTGTTTAATTTTTGTTATGTTTATTGAATTAATTATGTTTAAGAAGCTTAATTAACATATGCTATGGTTTTAATTTCTTTAAATTCATGAAATTGAAAAATTAAAGAATCCTTCATGAAACCATAATTTTTGTACATGAATAATATGATATGAATTGGATGAATTAAGCTTATATATATACTTAGGAATGCATATAAACATCATATGATTAAAGAATTTAAAAGTTAAATTATGTTTGTTCAATTCTTAGAATTTTTGAAAATTACATGTAAAATGAACTTAATGATTTTGATTTTATTTAATCCATTGGACATGATATTTATGCTTATGGATATAAAGAATGCATAGAATGAATTTATAGGAATTTAATTCAACTATATGCATAATGTTCAAATTTTCGAAAATAAAGGGCATGTCATGAACAATGATTTCTTGATTTTATTTGATACATTTGATATGATATTTGGGATCTATGATAAAAATAATGCTTAAGTTGAATTTATAAGAATTTATAGACATGAAATGTAAAAGTTACAAAATTAAAGTTTAGTATAAGTTATGATTTTATGTGATGAAATAGGTTAAGATTTAAATGGATTATGGAATAATGCTCATTGATACTAAATGAGTATAATTATGAGATATTTGATGTTAAATGAAATTTAGATAGTAAAACTATTGGAAATTTCTATATATGTGAATGAAGGACATTAGGCGATTAACTTGTAAATGAATGAGTTTAAGCTTGTTTTAAGTTCCTAAATGCATATTCAAGTATATGGTGATGATATTGAGGAGTTTGGGATGAAATTTGATGAGTTTGGATTATTTGGGCTATTCCTATTATAAATGTTACTCTGCCGAAATTTCGGTAGAAATTGTTCACTAATTAGACGTCATGAGAAATTAAGCAATATACTTATAATAAATAGATGAGATGTGATTTCTTGAAGTTGCTAAATTCAATAATAATCTTATTTTACAAGGAACAAGCAAAGGCAGTCAGACGTGAAGAACTAAGAACCGACGCCTCGAATAAACATTCGAGGTGGGTAATGTTTGCAAATCATTTTGAATAAAGTTAAGGTTATGTTTTCAAATAATTGATATTATGAAAGTATTTCCAATCACCACATGATGAATATGTTGAGAATGAATGTTTTACCACATTGTGGGTATGACGCGTAATTACCCGCTCACGGTAGGAAAATATATGACATGTGCACGTGTTATGGTGTTAGCTTGCAAATGTAGGCCGCCATGGTATTGTGGGAGGCCTACTTCCCATTACCGGATGACGTAGATAGGGTATGACCGTGGTTGAGATCCTTCGGGACCAACTCGGGTATGTGATGCCGGTATGTTCGAAATGAAATTGTGGTGATATGTTAATGAAAGATCTTTATGAAATAATTATTCAAATTATTTTCTAAAGTCTTATTTGAAAGGAAAATTTTAAGTTATGGAAGTTATGTTTACAATTACCCACTGAGTACTTTCTGGTACTCATACCCGCAAAGTGTTTTCTGTTTGTTGCAGGTTGAGCATGGAAGAGATGTGGGCTTGGAACTGAGCTTAGCTAAGCTTAATTAACTTCTTTTGTTCTAAATAGTTGAGCCTGAATGTTGTGTCTTCATACATGACATTCGCTACTCTTCCGCTGTCAACTTTTGAAAACTTTAAGTCATACTTTTGAGAAACCTTGTAAATGTTGAAATCGTATATATATATGTATTGTGGAGGTTGTGTCCTCACTTTTGGTTATTGCTGTTGTTGGTTATTTTCTGTATGTAGGTTGGCTTATTTATATTCTAAGGGTTATATAGCCCGTTTGTCGAAAATTTATTTATTTAAAACTATTCATTTGTCCAAAGTTTTAATGTCTTATCCAGTCACGGCTTGATTAGTTAGTTGATTTCTTAATTAATTAGTCGGGTCGTGATAGAGTGGTATCAGAGCAGTTGTTCGCTCTGGACCTATAAATTTCTTTCTTTGAGCCAACCATTCTGTGTAAACCTTGAATTATTGATAAGAGCTCAGTGTTCCAGTCCATCTCTTCAGCTCAACCAGGTAAAGTAAATTGTGAATTTGGTGTAGAAGTGAATATGCATGTATATATTGAAATTAGTTCTTGAGTATGGTGAATTATCGTGATGTGGCATGTATGAATATAAGTGATATATGATTGTTTTGATCCACATGTAAGTTATATTTGATTATAGGATGGCAAGGAAGAAAGTTACTGCTCGAAAGAATGTCGATAATAGTCCGCCTCGGTTTAGCAAAGATCGATAGTTTTACTCCTTTAGAATGAGAGAGGAGCAACACCTGTCGTTCGTTCTCGACCAATATATGGTGTTGTGGAGGTCAGTTTTAAAGTGTGCAAGGATCGAGTTAGATGGATCGCTCGCATTAGTTAACGCTCTACCTCTCCTCAAGGGATGGGCATCCAAATGGCTCGATTATGTACATCCCGATATGGAGTGTAGAATTACCGGTAACCTCGATCGATTTATAAATCTTATCAAAAATCAGTATAGAAAGATAGGAGATCCTCTAGAATTACCATCTCGACCTTTTGATCAGTTTATTCCAGCAGTTCATCAAATCTTATCTGATATCTTAGATCCAAAAAGTAAAGAAATTAAACCGGAATCTCACGAGATTGTTGTTTCTAGTCCTACTTATGAATTCTGTCATTATGATGATAACTCATTTCCTCTTGGGCCTCAGTGGACTTTGGATGATTTAGATTTATTTGATCAACCATTTGCCTTGAAAACCCCTTCACCACCTTTGTGACGACCCGACTTCCCAATGAAGTACGGATCCTATGGATCGACACTGGTATGATAAAGCAGCGGATATAAACATAATTATTCAATGCAGTTAACCATTTAACTACTCAACAACGCATAACTAACAAGGAATTAAGCTATTCAATACCAACTCGAGTCATAGAATGACTCGTTAAAAAGGGTGCAAGGTTCAAATATAACCCAGTCAGGGCACAATTTAAAGTACGAGGTACGACCTCATATTCAATACGGTATGAAGGCAATTATAATCAAAACATCAAAAGTTATCAGAGTTAGGCAGCAATAAACGTGTGGACATGCATATGACGATGCATGCCCAAGGTTCTAAAAATCCCTTCTAATTAAGCATAAACAATCGCTACTCGCACCACCCGCACCCATCATCGATCTCTGCTCAACCCGCACATCAAAACGAGACGCAGGCTAAGTACAAAATTACTCGGTGGACTCATTGCCGAAAACATTTTCTTTTTCAAAAGTTATTCACTGCCCACAATAGCGCATGAGGATTTTAGTTAAAAGTCTCATGCTTATCAAACATTTTATCGTTTTCCAAAAGTGTCCAGCCGGACTATTTCATCCACGTTGTTCCATATCTGATCATTCATTCATTTGTGCACTATGGAGGTAGCCACCTATACATAGTCACCGTGACCGGTCGAGGTAGCTAACCTTAACACACAGTCACATGTGTACACAATCCGAGTTAGTCCTTAACTAAGTCGGATCCGATCGTTACTCTTTTTAACGCTATGGACCAACACATTCACATACCACATCGATATAACAATCTCGGATAGGATAACAATAAAACATAAACATTTGGCAGACAATAACATTTCATGTGATAATATTTCATAAAGCTTTGTAAATCATGCTTTGAGTTATGCATAACATTTTGTTTCAAGAAAGCCCACTTGCTAATCCAAGCTAGTGGTTCTAAATGAGCAGGTGTGATGTTCTTCCTCACGACTACGCATAATCAAACCCTTCATAAGAAAATAGTTTTTAGATTCTTTCTATCGATAGAAGGTCGCTTATAAACTACGACTTAAAGTTCCCACTTAGGTTTCTTTATGATTTCATGTGATAATTTTAGATAATTTCTATTATCTTTCATTCCCAATTCCCAAGCTATATTACTTCATCGCTCATAGGTGAACTTCAATTATGAATCACATATTCGAGTCTATCCTCGACTCTCAACCTTAGTTTTATTATAACGTTATTACGTTATAGGTTGTCGGTAATCAAATTATGATTGGTAAATTAGGAAATTCTCAAGCCACTAACTAGACTTAGCAATTTTAGTTACGCCCTAGTAGGTTATGCTTGACGACTTGTCAGACAGCACGATAATTAAAAGATGAGTATCGACTTATGATTCAAGGGAACACATGCTATCATGTAAGTATGTACTTAGGAATAAATGAAGTGTTTCGGGAATATTAACTCGACTTTTGAGACATAAGGATCGACATCTTATATTTGAATCCTTGTTTACACATTACGACATTGTTTGTTCATCTTAACTCGTCGGAGATTACATATGCCGTATAATCGTTTTTCGTTATCGAGTTGTTTTAACGCTCAACTAATATCGTATTGGGTTGTCGTTATTGAGTACTAACGTTGTAGCTCGGCTTTTGGTTTTTCTAACTTAGGAACTCGCATTCGAGTGTCCTTTTATTAAATAGAAAACCCTAATTTGTGTCTAACTTCTCTTCTCGTTAATTCCTTCTTAAATTATCGAAATTGATCAATTTCTTTTGGATTCTCGTACATATAGTATTATGTTGTTTACATTTGGGTTTTGGTTTGTCGGTACAACATAAACATAAACATCCAACACCAAGCAATACCATACACAACATAAACTATACTAAAGAATTAGAAAACCCTAATTTCTAACATAATACACAATCATTGTGTAAGTGTGCATAAGTGTTCCATTCATTCACCATAGTCACAACCATTCATTCTAAGCTTATAATTAACTATCATAACATCATTTAACATTAGAATTAAACCCATACTTAGCCGTTTTGTTATGTTTTCGATAATTAACAACAATTAGCATATGTATCAAATATACTCCAATAAAATCATGTTATATACCTATCATACTATAGAATTTAATTATCAACCCAATATCATCATATAAAATTTTAAACCATAGGTTAAAATTGCTCAAAGTTTTCGGTAATCACAATTTAGTGAGCTTTGGTGTTCAATAAATTCCACAAAAATTATATCATGCTTATACCATATACTAAACATGAAATATCACTTCATATCATGCATTAAAATTTTAAACCCATGCTTTCTACCCTTAAATCATTTCGGTAATTCCATATATATATATATATATATATATACATATTCAATAAATTCCAATCTTGCACAATATGGTTATATATGTAATAACATGTAATATTAACATCAAACATTAACCAATATTCATAATATCACACATCCTATTATTTTCAACAATAAAAATCAAATAAATCACTATATATATATAATATAGCTCACGGTTTTTCCTTCAAAAATAGGAGAGGTGTTTGAATATTTTCAAGGTTAATATATGATGTTCATATCATACCCTAAACACCATATCTCAACTATTTTCAACAACCAAAAATCAAACAATACTCTAAAAGTATATATATATATATCATCGGTCCAAATAAAATAAAATAGGAGATGTATTTCAAAAATTTCAAGATTTTTATATGATGTTCACATCATATTTTAAACACCATATCTCAACTATTTTTCAAAAATAAAAATCAAATCATGGCTTAAATAAGCCCCTAAACTCACGGCCCTTTAGAAAAAAAATTCAAAATTATTCTGAAAATTATGATATTTTTACTAAATGCTTATAATACATTAAAAAGAAACAATATCAAATAATATTCACAAAATCATGCTTTATCATATATAAAAAGAAATAAAGCATAAATCGAAAAAAAAACAAACATGCTCCAAAAATTATGAAATTTTTACAGTAGCCTTAGAAAATTATTCTAAGAATTTTTTGTTCATGTCTTGTGAGAATTTGATGGCTCTAAAGTCACGAAAAAAATGAGGAGCAAACTAGGGTTTTTAAACCCAAAAAAAATCAAAAAAAAATTCCACTCCATTAGGATGGAAGAGGATGATGAATAATACCTTCATATAGTCTTAGAAAGATTATTTGAGTGTGGGAGGGGTTTGGAAATGAGGATTTAAAGCTTAAGGCTTGAAGAGTGTAGAAAGAATTTGAAAATTAGAGAGCAAAATGGTTCTAAGGAAATGAGGCTGCAAAGGGACGTCTCCCCACTGTATTGGCAAAACTAAGGGCTGTCATTGCCCATTTGGGGTGGTCTTGGTGGTAGTTGGGAGGTGGATTGGTCAAATTATCCGTTTTGGCGTGTTAATACCGACTCTTTAAGTTTTAACGCGCTTTCGATTGATTTCTCAGAACCTTAAGGTTTTATTTTATTACATAGCCTCAAAATGACTTATTTCAATTATTATAAAAATTTCATAAAGTTCGGACGTCGTCCGATAAGTCAATTCCGAGTTATCGCGGAAAAACGGCGTTCGGCGATTAAATTATGCTCATTCAAAAATTCTATTGAATTTTTGAGCTTTCAATATTTATTTGAGTCTTATAAATCATAATTTATTGATTTAGACCCTTGGTGCAAGTTTCGGATCGTTCGGATCAGATTAGGGTTTTTTCGGTATATTTTTCCCGGCGTTCGGTTAAGTTCTTCATAAATTTCTTTCAGAAATTGATTCTTATAATTTCTAAATTCATATTAATATATTCCTTCATGAATTTAATTGTTATTATTAATTATCATGATTAGCACGGACTGGAAGTTGATCCGCTCAGAATAGTGCTTTTAAGACCGACCGCAAGTATGCCCGAAAATTCTCATTCTTCGCTTCTCACATGTTTTCGAGAGGATTCTAGAAATGAAATCTTTTGTCAAGATTCATTCTTGATCTTTCATTCTATGTTCAGTTATTCAAAACCCTAATCCGATAGGACTAGTCACTAGTTTTCGATTTCTCTAGTTTTCGATCTCCGAATCGATTCTAATTGCTTCGTTGGTTACCTTAAACATAATTAAGGTCTAAGAACCACAAAAAGTGATTTAAACATCACTAATAAAAGTTTTAAATTTTTGGGTTATTACATACCATCCCCTTAAAATAAATTTCGTCCCGAATTCGCTAACCTTGAATAGATCCGGGTATTTCTTCATAGCTGATTCCAGCTCCCTGTGTTGCTTCTTCGACCATGGTGTCGCCATAGAACTTTCACCAACGGTATCTCTTTGTTCCTTAGCCTTTGATACGCCGGTCTAAAATTTCCGGGCGCTCTACGTAACTCATATTATCATCGAGGACAATATCCG
Organism: Salvia rosmarinus; assembly: GCA_036937905.1. Taxonomy (NCBI): domain Eukaryota; kingdom Viridiplantae; phylum Streptophyta; class Magnoliopsida; order Lamiales; family Lamiaceae; genus Salvia; species Salvia rosmarinus. The sequence goes on along the minus strand of CM072815.1, from coordinate 53,539,686 downwards.
CCGATGGTATCACATGGCTGGGTCGTATGTACTTCCTTAGTTTTGAAACGTGGAACACATTGTGCACGCTTCCAAAACTTGCGGCAATGTAAGTCCAGAAGTCACCGGCCCTATCCTTTCCAAAATTTCTTAGGTCCCATGAAAGTGGTCGTAGTTTCCCCTTTATTCCAAATCTCACGATTCCTTTTGACGGATAAATCTTCAAGAAGACTTTGTCTCCTATGTCAAAATGTAGTTCTGTGTGACGTTTGTCGGCGTACGACTTTTGTCAGTCTTGGGCCTCCCTTGATCCTTTGGCGGATCTGTCTCACAATCTCGATCATTTTGCCCACAGAGTCAGGTCCTAACACTCTCCTCTCTCCCACTTCATCCCAGTAGAGGGGTGATCGACATTTCTTTCCATAAAGAGCTTCGTACGAGGCCATTCCAATTGTTGCTTGATAGCTGTTATTGTAGGCGAATTCCACAAGTGGCAACACTTGTTCCCAACTTTCTCCTCTATCGAGGACAACGGTTCTCAACATGTCTTCTAGCGCTTGAATGGTCCTCTGACCGTCCGTCTGCGTGGGTGGAACGCTGCATCGAAATGTAGTCGAGTCCCCAATTCCTTTTGTAAACTCATCCGTAACTGGATGTAAATTTCAATCTCTATCGACGTAATAGTCTTCTAACTCCATGTAGACGTACGACCTCTCTGACGCATAACCGTATAGTCTGTTCGATCCATGTGTTATCGGAATGGGTAGAAAATGCGCGCTTGGTCAAACGATCGATGACCCAAATAGCGGTATTTCCTCTTTGTGATTTGGGTAGCCTGCAACAAAGTCCATGGCTATATCATCCCATTTCCATTCCGTATGTCTAGCGGTTGTAAGGTTCCATACGGTCATTTGGTGAAGTGCTTTCACTTGTTGGCACGTCAAACAACGTTTCTATGAATGAAGCTACGCCTCGCTTCATTCTATCCCACCAAAATTTCTCTTTGAGATCTTGGTACATTTTGGTGCTTCCGGTGTGCGGTGTAAGAAGTCTCATGGGCTTCCTTCAAGATCTCGCCCTAAGCCCTTCGCCTCGAACACACACTCTCCGCCATACAACAAAACATTATTTGTTGCTTCTTTGAAATTTTGTGGTTGTTTTCCTTGATCTTAGCTCGTATTTCTCTAACTTCTCGCCTTCCTCCGAGTTTCTAAGATTCGACTCTTAAGTCCGGGATTGCAATCAACGCTGCAATACAGCCCTCTATTGTCGAGACGGTCTATGACTTGATGTTCATCCTCCGAAATTCCTTTATAAGTATTTCCTCATGACCGAGGAGACATCCCAAACTAGGGTGGGACTTATGACTCAAGGCATCGGCTACAACATTAGCCTTGCTCGGTGGTAATTGATACCACGTCGTAATCTTCACTAGTTCTAACCATCTACGCCTCATGTTAAGATCTTTATGCTCAAAGAAATACTTGAGACTTTTATGGTCGTGATAGATCTCACATCTAACTCCATAAAGGTGATGCCTCCAAATCTTTAAGGCATGTACGACCACCGCTAACTCTAGGTCGTATGTAGGATAGTTCAACTCATGTAGGCGAATCGCTTGAAGCATAAGCAATAACCTTGCCTTCTTCCATCGTAACGCATCCTAGCCCATTCTTTGAAGCATCCGTAGATTGTGTATTCTTTATCTACCCTGCATCGCTAGTACAGTCTGTGTCGCCAAGAACTCCTTCACTCGAAACTAGCCTCACACTCGGCGGTCTAAGTGTACTTGATTCCTTTCTCAACAATTGGGTCATGGGTCGGGCTATCGTTGAAAATCCCTCGATAAATCGTCGATAGTAGCCGGCAAGTCCTAAGAAACTCCGAATTTCATTCGGGTTCTTTGATGATTCCCATTCTCGAACGGTATCAATCTTCGAGGGGTCTACTTTGATTTCCTCGGTGGACACGATGTGACCTAAGAATGTCACTTCGCCTAACCAGAATTCACACTTGCTAAACTTGGCAAAGAGTTGCTCTTTCCTTAATGTTTGCAGCACCGTTCTCAAGTGCTCTTTGTGTTCTTGGTTATTCTTGGAGTATATTAGGATATCATCTATGAATACTAGGAAAAAATTGTCTAAGTACGGGTGAAATACCCTATTCATGATATCCATAAATACTGATGGGGCATTCGTAAGTCCAAAGGGCATAACGATGAATTCGAAATGACCATACCTTGTACGGAAAGCCGTTTTAGCTACATCCTCTAGTCTAATCCTTAATTGATGGTATCCCGACTTTAGATCTATCTTTGAGAAGACTCCGCCCCTTGTCGATCATGCAGATCGTCAATTCGGGGCAAGGGATACTTATTCTTAAGAGTTATCTTGTTTAACTCTCGATAGTCTATGCACATCCTCAGTGTACCATCCTTCTTTTTCATGAAAAGGACAGGTGCTCCCCATGGAGATACACTAGGTCTAATAAAACCTAACTCCCAGAGTTCTTGCAATGGATTTTCAACTCCTCCAGTTCTTTCGGTGCGATCCGTATGGGGCTTTGACACGGGACGTAACTTGGTTCGAGGTCAATCGTGAACTCGATCCGTCGGTTCGTGGTAATCCCTGTAGTTCATCCGAAATACATCGGGTACCTTCACGATCGGACGCCTTCTATCCTCCTCTCATTCTCGGTCTTCTTCCCAAGATAGACGAGGTAAGCGTGGTTCTCTGCCTTGTTCAATGTTGTCCTTGCTTGAAGCGCGGATATGATTGGAACTCTCCTCCCCATGCCGATCCCGTGAAAGTCTCGAGGTTCCTCTCCGAATGTTGGAAAGAAATTTTCCTTTCATTACATGTGATGGTCGATTATGTTCGGTCAACCAATCCATTCCTAGGATTATGTCCACATCCGCCATAGGTATGACGTGAAGGTTATCTCGTCAAGACCTTAAGTGAGCCTAGTCCAAGTTCTAGGTTCGAGCATAAGTGGGTTACCGTTTTATGCCTCCCATCGAGAAGATATTCTCATTATCTGCTCAACAGATTTAGATCTAGTCCTAAGTTCTCTACGCATGCTTCAAAGAATAAAAGAACGCGAGGCACCAAGATCAAACAAGAGGATAATGTAATTGGAGGAGTATTCCCATACCGCCAAGTTTCCTTGGTTCCTGGCTGCTCCCGCGGAACTCTCCTTCTTGGTGGAGGGCGAGTCTGGCTTGTCGGGCACCGTTGTTGCCGATAATGTTGTTGTGTTTGCTGCGGTTGTTGTCGCTGTTGTTGTTGTTGTTGTTGTTGTTGTTGGTCGGCGGTATTGTCGCCGGTCGTCGCCATTGTTGTCGTCGCGTCGCCGTGGTTGATATGGTCGCCGATTTGGCTGGTAGACCGAACCGGGGCTGTTGTGGATCGGTTGGGCTTGAATAGCCCGGACCGTTGGACTTGGTTGGGCACATTGGGACTGCTATATCCTCCTGGCGATCCTGTGGGGGCCTCGAGTAGTGGCCCTTCTGGCCACACTTGAAGCATCCGTCATTTGTGAATGCGCATGCCCCCTTATGACTCCTATGGCACCTGGGGCACACGGGGAGTTTCACGAATTTTTGGTTTCCCCCGCCAGATGCGGGTACCATGGGGCGTCCATTCCCCTGCCCGTGCCCAGACGGCACGTTATTCCCTTGCCATGGCCTCCTGTCGGCCTGGCCAGTGTTGAACCCTTGTCCTTGGTGGGGTCCTTCCCACTTTCTCTTCCCACGATCCCCTTGATGATTCGGGGGATGCGCAACGACAATCTTGTCTTCGGGCATAGCAGCCTCGATGTCCAGTGCTCGATTGAGGGCCTCACGGTAAGTCAGATTCTCGTGACCAGCCTAGCGACACTCGATCTCATGTATGAGTCCCGCCTCAAACTTTTCGCCCTCTTCTCATCGGTGTCGACCAATCGCGGCGCATACCATGACATCTCACGTAACGCACGGTCGTAATCTGTGACCGTCGCCTTTCCTGGCGAGGTTGTAGAACCTCATGTTCTTTCTTCTTCTCGTAACTCTTAGAATGTACTCTCGACATTTCCTCCTTAAATTCCTCCCGTGAGAAATTTTCCACTCTTCTTCAGATAGAGTCTTCTCTTCGCCTCCCACCGTAAGTCGGCGGCACCAAATATCCGGAAGGCAACGATGACAAGCTGCTCCCGAGAGGTGCAAGGAGGAAGTTGAAGATTCGCCCAAAGCGAATCCAAAGTTCAAGATTCACGGATTCCCATCCCGCTGAAGGTTGGTGGGTTCTCACCGAGGAATAGTTCCTCAATCCGCCTCACGGTGGTGGTGGTGGGGTGGAGCGCCTCTCTCTCGTGTGTTACTTCACGATTTCTTCTTCTCGGCGGCATCCTATCCTTCATAAACACACGAATTAGAAATTGTCTTATTCTATCCATCAGGATCAATGCATACATATCAGCACGGTATTCATATAATTACGAGCATAAATCTAGCACATCATCGAACACCACACATCGTAACCTTAAAACAAAAGGCTCTCGAGGAGCTATCACCATATCATGTCAATTGCCTCTACGAGGACTTTCATCGCTTTGAGGATTACAAAGACCGTGCATGCAGTATGATGCCCAAAACAAATATCAAGATCACTCGGTACCTAGTCACGCATGTGCGTACCAAAAATCTAACGCCACCGTGGTCATCAAAATAGGTTCATGTCGAACGACTCATCGCTTCCGCATGCATCAAAAGATATACAAAGTATATAGACAAAAGATAATCTAGCTCTAAGAACTAGATCTATGGTCGCCGGAGTGTAGATAGGGCTCCATGTGTTGAGTCGGATCGAAGCATGGGAACTCTCCACCCTTCCATCTCATCGCCGGCCGATAGATTCCCCTGGGTCTTCCTCCGGTCTTCCTCCGGATCTTCCGGGATCTTCATCCGATCTTCCACGGATCTTCCTCTCGATCTTCCTCCCTCGATCGAGTGTGGGCAACGGCTCTCGATCTCTAACGACCCCGCTTCCTCCATAGCCGCTAGGTCTCGGCGGATCTCAGCCATGACTTCCTCGTAGACATCATCCAAAAAGGGCAATAGCAGGCGGACATCGGTCACCTCACCGCACTCTATAGCCATGTCACGGGATCATCAATCCTTACAAAGATCGTGGTCCAAAGGCTCCGGCGGTGGTGGCGGCGGAATGGGGAGAGCCGATAGGTTGAAGTGGATATGGGCATGGCATGATGGCGGTGATGGCTCGGGCGGCAATGGCGAGGATGGAATCCTACCGTGGTAGGATCGAAGCGAGCTGTCGGTACGAGAAGGTCCCGCCGAACATGTCTCGCCATCGCCAGCAAGAATACAAGTCCGTCACCGCCAAACGAGGCACCTCTCGATGGAGCCACTCCGAATCTCACACGCCAAGTGTATTCCCGCATGGGAGATACGGCCCACGTGGTGCAGCTCCATACACCGTGAACACATAGCTCAAGTGGCTAGCAAAGCGAGGCAGTCCGCCTGTGTCAAAGCTCTCGGCGCCGGTATATGTAGTCCGCCGATATCTCACGGGCGTAACCCTGCCAGTCAGATGGCAGTCTCATTATCAGGCGGAGTACACCATCATAATGCGATGTACCCCGGGCATGTGCAGCAGCCCGATGACGTGTGAAGTGCGCCAAAACTCGCCAAGGTCGCCTCGTGGCACATCCGGTTGGAGCAAGACGAACGATAACCTCCTCGGGGTGGCCCTAGAGGACGAGGGCTTAGTCGTGAACACATCCGAGCCATCTCAGAACGGAAAGTATCACTATGGTCGACACGGTAACATAACGGTGTATCTAGGAGAAGGTACGATACAATAAATATCTATACAAAGAAGGTTGTAGCAATCTACATTATTCTATGACCTACATGCTCAAATCCTTATGGCATAAGAGACGGTATAGTTTCTTAGAGTAGGGTAACGATCGATGTCTAGCCTTCGGGTAAAGGCTCAAGGGGTCACCCTATCTTATTGGGTTTTGGATTTCTTATTGTTACTCGCGTTATCGCATCACATTCTATCCGTTCTCATTATGTACTTACAAATCATTATTTCTTTTTTTGCTTCCCTATAGTTGTACTTTGATTCATTTCATTATTGTTACGATAGAGGCGACACGCACGACGCTCAAATTCCTTCACGTAGAGCGGCCAGACTCATAATAATACGAACTTCCGCTAAGCAATGCCGTCATTATAGACTCATCGTGTTCTTATCCTCTAATCTGCTAGGATTGTGATTCTTAGGATTTCACGCTCGCTCTTCCTTAGTATTTCGCTCAATTGGGATACCTTATGTTTTCATACTAAGTTCGCAAAAGGGATCATGCGCCTTAAGAGTCTATGTTCTCATGGGAAACATACTCATTTACATCATGGTTCTATCATGCCTTGCATACAACAAGAACACAAATAGCGACACGTTGTGTGATAATCAAGCATTCTCCTTTACTCATATACCAAGCTTCTAACGCTTGTAACTTTCTTTCAAACTAATGACCACCAATTGAAACAACTTTTCAATTTCAAAAATTTACATTTTCCAAAATATTTTTAGACTTCCCAACAAGGCAATATTGAAATTCCAATTCATATTTCATATACTTTAATCATTTCAAAACAACTTTTAGTTGAAATTGTTACCTTCTTCCTCGCTGAAAGGTGACGACGATGGAGGCAAGAGCAAGAATAAACAAACATAAACAATTTCTAGACTCAACTTTCAACTTAGGATTCAAGGAAAAGGTTTCTAGGGTTCAGAGCGAACAAATGCTCTGATACCACTTTGTGATGACCCGACTTCCCAAAGAAGTACGGATCCTATAGATCGTCACCGGTATGATAAAGCAGCGGATATAAACATAATTATTCAATGCAGTTAACCATTTAACTACTCAACAACGATAACTAACAAGGAATTAAGCTATTCATCACCAACTCGAGTCACAAGAGGACTCACAAAAAGTGCAAGGTTCAAATATAACCCACTGGGGCACAATTCAAAGTACGAGGTACGACTTCAAATTCAATACGGTATGAAGGCAATTATAATCAAAACATCAAAAGTTATCGAGTTAGGCAATAAACATGTGGACATGCATATGACGATGCATGCCCAAGGTTCTAGAATCCTTCTAATTAAGCATAAACAATCGCTACTCCGCACCACCTCGCACCCATCATCGATCTTGCTCAACCCGCACATCAAAACGAGATGCAGGCTAAGTACAAAAGTACTCGGTGGACTCATTGTCGAAAAAATTTTCTTTTTCAAAAGTTATTCATCGCCCACAATAGCGCATGAGGATTTTAGTTAAAGTCTCATGCCTATCAAACATTTTATCGCTTTCCAAAAGTGTCCGGCGGACTATTTCATCCACGTTGTTCCATATCCGATCATTCATTCATTTGCGCACTATGAGGTGGCCACCTACACATAGTCGCTGATGACCGGTCGAGGTAGCTAACCTAACACACAACACACGTGTACACAATCCGAGTTAGTCCTTAACTAAGTCGGATCCGATCGTTACTATTTTTAACGTTATGGACCAACAAATTCACATACCACATCGATATAACAATCTCGATAGATAACAATAAAACATAAACATTCGACAGCTTAATAACATTTCATGTGACAATATTTCATAAAGCTTTGTAAATCATGCTTGAGTTATGCATAACATTTTGTTTCAAGAAAGCCCACCGCTAATCCAAGCTAGTGGTTCTAAATGCTGTGATGTTCTTCCTCACGATCACGCACGATCAAACCCTTCATAAGAAAATAGCGTTTCTTAGATTCTTTCTATCGATAGAAGGTCGTTTATAAACTACGACTTAAAGTTCCCACTTAGGGTTTCTTTATGATTTCATGTGATAATTTTTAGATAATTTCTATTATCTTACATTCCCAATTCCCAAGCTATATTACTTCATCGTTCATAGGTGAACTTCAATTATGAATCAGATATTCCGAGTCTATCCTCGACTATCAACCTTAGTTTTATTATAACGTTATTACGTTACAGGTTGTCGGTAATCAAATTATGATTGGTAAATTAGGAAATTCTCAAGCCACTAACTAGACTTAGCAATTTTAGTTACGTCCTAGTAGGTGATACTTGACGACTTGTCGTATTAGCACGATAATTAAAAGAGGAGTATTGACTTATGATTCAAGGGAACACATGCTATCATGTAAGTATGTACTTAGGAATAAATGAAGTGTTTCGGGAATATTAACTCGACTTTTGAGACATAAGGATCGACATCTTATATTCGAATCCTTGCTTACACATTACGACATTGTTTGTTCATCTCAACTCGTCGGAGATTACATATGCCGTATAATCGTTATTCGTTATCGAGTTGTTTTAACGCTCAACTAATATCGTATTGGGTTGTCGTTATCGAGTACTAACGCTAGAAGCTCGGCTTTTGGTTTTTCTAACTTAGGAACTCGCATTCGAGTATCCTTTATTAAATAGAAAACCCTAATTTGTGTCTAACTTCGCTCTCGTTAATTCCTTCTTAAATTATCGAAATTGGTCAATTTCTTTTGGATTCTCGTACATATAGTATTATGTTGTTTACGTTAGGATTTTGGTTTGTCGGTACAACATAAACATAAACATCCAACACCAAACAATACCATACACAACATAAACTATACTAAAGCATTAGAAAACCCTAATTTCTAACATAATACACAATCATTGTGTAAGTGTAAATAAGTGTTCCATTCATTCACCATAGTCACAACCATTCATTCTAAGCTTATAATTAACTATCATAACATAATTTTAACATTAGAATTAAACCCATACTTAGCCGTTTTGTTATGTTTTCGATAATTAACAACAATTAGCATATGTATCAAATATATTCCAATAAAATCATGGTATACTCCTATCATACTATAGAATTTAATTATCAACCCAATATCGTCATATAAAATTTTAAACCATAGGTTAAAATTGCTCAAAGTTTTCGGTAATCACAATTTAGTGAGCTTTGGTGTTCAATAAATTCCACAAAAATTATATCATGCTTATACCATATACTAAACATGAAATATCACTTCATATCATGCATTAAAATTTTAAACCCATGCTTTCTACCCTTAAATCATTTCGGTAATTCCATATATATATATATATATATACATATTCAATAAATTCCAATCTTGCACAATATGGTTATATATGTAATAACATGTAATATTAACATCAAACATTAACCAATATTCATAATATCACACATCCTATTATTTTCAACAACAAAAATCAAATAAATCACTATATATATATATAATATAGCTCACGGTTTTTCCTTCAAAAATAGGAGAGGTGTTTGAATAATTTCAAGGTTAATATATGATGTTCATATCATACCCTAAACACCATATCTCAATTATTTTCAGCAACCAAAAATCAAACAATACTCTAAAAGTATATATATATAAATAATCGGTCTAAATAAAATAAAATAGGAGATGTGTTTCAAAAATTCCAAGATTTTTATATGATGTTCACATCATATTTTAGACACCATATCTCAACTATTTTTCAAAAATAAAAATCAAATCATGGCTTAAATAAGCCCCTAAACTCACGGCACTTGAGAAAAAAAATTCAAAACTATTCTGAAAATTATGATATTTTTACTATATGCTTATAATACATTAAAAAGCAACAATATCAAATAATATTCACAAAATCATGCTTTATCATATATAAAAAGAAATAAAGCATAAATAAAAAAAAACAAACATGCTCCAAAAATTATGAAATTTTTACAGTAGCCTTAGAACATTATTCTAAGCATTTGTTGTTAATGGATTGAGAGCATTTGATGGCACTAAAGTCACAAAAACAAATGAGGAGCAAACTAGGGTTTTTAAACCCAAAAAAAATCAAACAAAAATTCCACTCCATTAGGATGGAAGATGATGATGAATATGTCACGCCCCAATTCCCGAGGGAAGGCTCGGATGCGGGGTATGATTAGGGGTGGGGTTAAGCGGGGAAGAAGGGATACATATAATATACACGATAAGAAGATGTGACCATGAAATCGGGCAAAGATCTCCTCTATAACTAGGACATATCCCGCGGGAGAAGGCAAAACAATCCACCAATGTAATAATATCGATACCATAACTTTGATAGTCGAATTTGACTTATTGTAAGTAATGCAAGAAAGCAAAATAGATTACATCCTCGTCAACTAGACCGTCAACCACATAGCATGCTCATATCGAGACTAACAAATAGAATAACATAACAAATCTTGTTCCCAATCGAAAGCAAATAAGGGACAAGAATACATCAATATCAAAGACGATATAACATAACATCGCTGAAGCATAGCATGAAGAACCCGCAGCCCACCCTTCGTCGCCCGCCTGCCAAACCCTCCTCCATCCGTGAAAAGATTTGAAAAGAGTTTGGGGTGAGTACTAGCGCACTCACCGGGTTTTATCATAAATCAAAAGGATCATGATGCCGTGTTCAGAGCACTTACCTTAGAAGGTTTTAAACGAATCCACTTCTAAGTAAGCAAAATAGATTTTTCATTTTCGATACCGATCCGTTATTATTGTTATCCAATCATAGGACCAAGAACCACGGCTCGAACGTATCCCGCTAGCCCATCACATCTCATTCATTCGCCCGAACATATCCGGTCACCATGCCCGAACGTATCCACGGCTAACTCGGTGTGGACTTGTGGTTCAAACCCGTCGTAACCATAACCATCTCATTACCATTTCCATGTGGACTTCCGGGGTCTATCCCCTTCAGAACCATAACCACGTATTCGGGGTCTATCCCCTTACGATCAATACTCAAGATGGTGATCAACCCACCGAATAGAGATTCGTGCAAAACCATGATAGAACCATATCTCGGATCAGAGAACAGTAATAACTTCACCAAAATATTTTACGGCGCACATGTTTTATTTTGAAATATCAGAGTAAATAACTCAAAATAAGCATATATAACCCAACCTGAACAGACGAAAACGTTAACCGGGAGATATCTACGGATCCGATGACTTCACCGATCGCACTGGTAGGTACCTGGTAACAAGGAACAACTTTTGGGGTTACATCCCACAAAGCAAAGCAACATCGCGATCCAAACGACGATCAAGCAAAACTAGGTTTTCAACTTTTCAACCCACATTCGCACTCTCCGGTTTTCAAATCAACTCGATGCGTAAGGGAAATATATTCGTGGCATCAAGACCTATAATAGGGTACTTTCAAAATATGCATGCATACAAGTCGACTCAAATCTTAGCAACAAGAAGCTTCAAAATCGATGCCTATCCTCGATCTAGGATAAACCATCCAAAATCGATGCATGAAAATGGAAACATAAGCAATATGCATAACGATTTAACATGGAATGACAAGCTACGTTGAAAATGGATAACCCGGCATGTACTTCCTTTAGAAAACTCGAAGCAACGGAAAACATCCCGACATGCAGAAACGCAAAAAATAGAAAAACGGAAACGGTACTTTAGTAGAATGCATAGCCCGGAACTCAAAACCTAAAGGACCCATAGCCAAAAGGTGGCCCGTCGGCCACCAAATCGGCGGCCAACAGCCACGGCGGCGGCGACGATTCGGCGGTGGTGCGCCGGCCAATTTGGCCGGCCTCCGGCCGTTATCCCGTCCCGTCCCTTTAGATTCCCGAGTTCTATGCTATACGATCTACTAAAAGACGGAATCAAAACAAGAAAAGGACAAAAACAGAAAAACGGGGTTGCCCGGGGGAGGTTGATCGGCGGTGGTGGCTCGGCAAGCAAGAATGGCGCGCCACCGAGCCTCCCTGCCGATCCCCACTCCTCCAAAAGGCGCAGCTGCACTGAGCTACTCACTCTTCCGTAAACACAGAGAGACGAAGGAAATGAACGTTGAAAATGAAGGCCCTAGCCTCCTATTTATAGGAAAAGGGTCAAGCAATGCATGCAAGCGCCTTTTTCGAAAACGCAAAAAGCGACGCAACTTTTACAAACGGACTCCAAATTTAGCAAACTTGGTACCCATGGACACAAAATAAAATACCGGACACAACGACTATAAACAAGATATGCTTTTAAAAGACCAATGAAAAGTCCGGTTTTTCGATAACTTCCCCGGAGTGCCAAACCTTCATGGGTGGTCGAAAACTCAGATACTTAGTGTCTATGAATTCATCATAAGACACTCTTCACAACGCCGAGGTTTCGTGACGGTCGATCACCGAAACAAAAGTCAACCTTTCGACCTTTTCTCGAAAAACGTGCCATGCAAAATGAAGCTTAGAAAAGACGGGTATTGCATCCTCCTCCTTAGAAAAATTTCGTCCCGAAATTTCAAACACGTGGAGAAAACAACCGTGGTGCCGAGCCCGAACTTGTCTTCCAACTCCCACGTAGCTTCCTCCTCTCCGTGGTGATTCCACAACACCTTCACCAACGGAATCGCTTGTTCCTCAACTCCTTCACTTTCGCTCCAAGATAGCCACCGGTCTCTCCTCGTAACTCGATCCCGAGCAAGAACCACTTGGTCATGCTTGATCACGTGTTTTGGGTCGAACACGCATTTCTCACCGAGAAACGTGAAACACGCCATGAACATCTCCGATGCTAGGCGGCAAAGCTAACCTATAGGCAACGGGCCTATTCTCTCAAGAACTTCAAAAGGTCCAACGAACCTCCGTCAGAATCTCACCTCGCTTCCCAAAACGAACGACTTTTTCGCTCTGGGAAACCTTAAGGAAAACGCGATCTCCGATCACGAATCAAGACCGCATTGACTTACTCGCCCCGAGCTTCCTTGATCCTTCGCTGATCTCGATCGATAACCTCGACCGTCACGAACCATATCTGGTCCTAACATCTTCCTCTCGCCCACTTCGCCCCAATAAAGTGGCGATCGACACTCCGTCTGCATAACGCTTTATAGGAGCTATTCTATGGTGGCTCGATAATCGTTGTTATAGGCAACCCACCAAAGGTAGTATCTCTTCCCACTTCTCCTCTATCGGCCACGATCGCCGTAGCATATCTTCCAAAACCCGAATCGCCCTTTCCGATCGACCGTCTGCTTGAGGATGGAATGATGTACTAAGATTCACTTGGTCCCCACGGCTTCCTCGCAGACTCCTCCAAAACCTCGACGTGAACCTCGGGTCACGATCCGACGAATCGATACCGCACCCCATGTAACCGTATGATTTCTTCGACGAAAGTCGAGCAAGCTTATCTAACCCGCACGCCATCCGAATCGGTAAGAAATGAGTCGACTTCGCACCATCGGCGACAACCCATATAGCGGTGTTTCCTCTCACGACCTGGAAAACTCACCACAAAATCCATACCGATATGATCCCATTTCCACTCTGGGATTGGTAGCGGTTTGTGACGACCCGACTTTCCAATGAAGTACGGATCATATGGATCATCACCGGTATGATAAAGCAGCGGAAATAAACATAACTAATCAAGGCAATCAACCAATCAACTACTTAATAACGATAGGTTAAAAGGGATAAACAATCCATATCAACTCAAGTCCTAGAAGGACTTGTCAAAAAGGGTTCAAGGTTCAACATAACCCAATCGTAGGAATTTAAGGTACGAGGTACCACCTCCAATTCAATACTAAATAAGAAGTTATAATCAAAACATTAATAATATCAGAGTTAGGCAGCAAGTAAACGTGTGGACATGCATATGACGATGCATGCCCAAGGTTCTAGAAACCTTTCTAATTAAGCATCAAAATAGCTGCTACTCGCACCACTCGCACCCATCATCGATCCTTGCTCAACTCGCACGTCAAAACGAAATGCGTGGCTAAGTACAAAAGTACTCGGTGGACTCGCTGTCGAAAACATTTTCTTTGTCAAAAGTTATTAATCGCCCACAATAGCGCATGAGGATTTTAGTTAAAGACTCATGCCTATCAAACATTTTATCGTTTTCCAAAAGCATTCGGTCGAACTATTTCATTCACGTTGTTTCCATATCGATCATTCATTCATTCATTCACAAGACTATGGGGTGGCCACCTACACATAGTCGCCGTGACCGGTCGAGGTAGCTAACCTTAACACACAACACATCGTGTACACAATCCGAAAGTTAGTCCTTAACTAAGTCGGATCCGATCGTTACCCTTTTTAACGCTGGTGGACCAACACATTCACATACCACATTGATATACCAATCTCGGATAGATAACAACAAAACATAAACATTTGGCATCAATAACATTTCATGTGATAATATTTCATAAAGCTTTGTAAAACATGCTTTGAGATATGCATAACATTTTCGCTTTCAAGAAAGCCCACCGCTAATCCAAAGCTTAGTGGTTCTAAATGAGCGGGGTGAGTATCCTTCTCAAAGAATCACGCCCGATCGAACCCTTCATAAGAAAATAGCCGTTTTAGGTTCTTTCTATCGATCGATGGTCGCTATAAATTACGACTTTAAAGTTCCCAATTAGGGTTTCTTTATGATTTTATGTGATTGTTTTAAGATAATTTCTATTATCTTACATTCCCAATTCTCGCTATATTACCTCATCGCTCATAGGTGAACTTCAATTATGAATCACACATTCCGAGTCTATCTCGACTCTTAACCTTAGTTTTATTATAACGTTATTACGTTATAGGTTGTCGGTAATCAAATTATGATTGGTAAATTAGGATATTCTCAATCCACTAACTAGACTTAACAATTTTGGTTACGTCCTAGTAGGTTATGCTTGACGACTTGTCATATTAGCACGATAATTAAAAGAGGAATATTGACTTACAATTCAAGTGGACATATGCTATCATGTAAGTAATTAGTACTTAAGAATAAATGAAGAACTTCGGGAATATTAACTCGGCTTTTGAGACATAAGGATCGACATCTTATGTTCGAATTGTTGCTTACACATTACGATTATTGTGTATTTAACTTAACTCACGGAGGTTACATATGTCGATAATCGTTATTCATTATCGAGTTGTTTACGCCCAACCAATATCGTATTGAGTTGTCGTTATTGAATATTAACGTTGTAGCTCGACTTTTGTTTTTCTAATGTAGGAACTCACGCTGAGTATCCTTTCATTAATAAAACCCTAATTTGTGTCTAACTTCCATTCTCGCTATTCCGCCTTAAGTTATCGAAATTGGTCGATTTCTTTTCGATTCTCGCTCATATAGTATTATGTTGTTTACGTCGGGGTTTGGTTTGTCGGTTCAACATAAACATAAACATTCAACATCAACAAAACCATACACAACATAAACTATACTAAGCATTAGAAAACCCTAATTTCTAATGTAATACACAATCATTGTGTAAGTGTGCATAAGTGTTCCATTCATTCACCCTAATCACAACCATTTATCCAAAGTTTCATATTACTATCATAGCATCATTCATCATCAAAATTAAACCCATACTTAGCCATTCTATTACGTTTTCGATAATTAGCAATAATTAGTATGTGCATCCAATAAATTCCAATAAAATCACATCATACTCCTATCATACTATAGGATTTAATTACCAAATCAAAATCATCATATAAATTTTTAAACCATAGTTTAAATTGCTTAAAGCTTTCGGTCATCATGTTTCTTTTTGCCTTAGTGTTCAATAAATCCCACAAAAATTATATCATGCTTATACTATGTACTAAACATGGAATATCACTACATATCATACATTAAAATTTTAAAATCATGCTTTTCATCCCTAAAACATTTCGTAATTCTAAGAACATACATATATATTTTCAATAATTTCCAATCTTGCACAACATGGTTATATATGAAATAAACATGTAATATTAACATTAAATATCAACTAATATTTATAATATGAACCAAATGCTTGAATTTTTTTTGTCCTCACACATATTTTACATATGTGTTCAATAATTCCCAACAATGCATATTAGGTTCATATTATTTCTAAACATCATATATCCTATTATTTCCAACAAATAAAATCAAATAATGGCTTAAAAATACTTAAATATATTCTGCCCATTTTGAAAAAATAGGAGTAGTGTTTCAAAATTTTCAAGATTAATGTATGATGTTCATATCATATATTAAACACTATATCTCAACTATTTCTCAACAAATAAAATCAAACAAATACAAGAAAATCCAAAAATATTCTGAAAATTACCATATTTATTCTACATACTTATAATACATTAGCAAGTAACAATATCAAATAACATTCACAAAATCATGCTTTAACATATTTAAAAATAAATAAAGCATAAATCAAAAAAATATAAACATGCTCCAAAAATTATGAAATTTTTCTAAGCATTTTTCATTCATGGCCCAAGAGCATTTGAAGGCTCTAAAGTCACGAAAATAAATGGGGAGCAAACTAGGGTTTTTAAAACCAAAAATTCAAAACAAAATTTCCACTCCATTAGGATGGAAGAGGATGATGAATAATACCTTCCTATGGTCTTAGAAGGATTATTTGAGTGTGGGAGAGGTTGGGGAGGGAGGATTTAGTGTTGGGAGTTTGAAAAGTGTAGAGAGAAATTTGAAAAATGAGAGAAAATGTGAAAGAGTGAATGGGGTCTAGTCTTGAACGTCTCTCTACTGTTATTACAGACCTAATGTCTGTCATTGCCCATTTTGGGGTGGTCTTGGTGGTATTTGGGAGGTGGATTGGTCAAATTACCCGTTTTGGTATGTTAATACCAACTCTTTAAGTTTTAACGCACTTTCGAGCGATTTCTCGGAACCTTAAGGTTCTACCTTATTAAATAGCCTTTAAAAGACTTATTTTAATGTTCATAAAAATTTCACGAAGTTCGGACGTCGTCCGATAAGTCAATTCCGAGTTATCGCGAAAAAGCTGCGTTCGGCGATTAAAAATATGCCCACCAAAATTCTATTGAATTTTGAGCTTTCATAAATAATTTGAGTCTTATAAAGCATATTTTATTTATTTAGACCCTCGGTTCGAGTTTGGGTCGTTCGGATCAATTTAGGGTTTTCCGTGATATTTTACCGGCTGCTCGGTTAAGTTTTTCAGAATTCCTTGTAAATTGATTCTTATAATTTCTAAATTCATAATAGATTATTGCTTCATGATTTTGGTTGTTATCATCATTTATTACGATTAGCACGGATGGAAGTTGTTCCGCTCAGAATAGTGTTTTAAGATCGACCGCAAGTATGCCCGAAAATTCTCATTCTTGCATTCTCACATGTTTTCATGTGAGGATTCTAAAATGAAATACGCTCGTGGAGATTCATTCTCGATCTTTCATTCTATGTTCAGCTACTCGTAAAATCCTAATCCCAGGACTAGTTATCGCTGATTTCTTTAGTATTCGATCTCCGAATCGATTCTAATTGCTTCATTGGTTTCCTTAAACATAATTAAGGTCTAAGAACCATAACTAAGTGATTCAAACATCACTAATAAAAGTTTTAAATTTTTCGGGTTATTACATACCATCCCCCTTAAAATAAATTTCGTCCAAATTTGCTAGCCTTGAAAAGATCCGATATTTCTCCTTCATAGCTGATTCCAGTTCCCAGGTTGCTTCTTCTTGACCATGGTGTCGCCATAGAACCTTCACCAACGGTATCTCTTTGTTCCTTAGCTTTTGGATACGTCGGTCTAAAATTTTCGTAGGCAGTTCTACGTAACTCATATTGTCATCGAGGACAATATCGGTCGGTGGTATCACATGGCTGGGGTCATGTATGTACTTCCGTAGTAGTGAAACATGGAACACATTGTGCACGCTTTCCAAAACTCGCGGCAATGCAAGTCCGTAGTCACCGGTCCTATTCTCTCCGCATTTCATAGGTCCTATGAAACGTGGTCGCAACTTCCTTTGATTCCAATCTCACGATCCCTTTAGATGGAGAAATTTTCATGAAGACCTTGTCTCCTCTTCAAATGTAGCTCGGCGACGCTTGTCGCGCACGACTTCTGTCGGTCCTGGGCCTCCTTGATCCGTTGGCGGATCTGTCGCACGATCTCAATCATTTCTCCCACAGAGTCAGGTCCTAACACTCTTCTTTCTCCTACTTCATCCCAGTAAAGTAGTGACCGACATTTCCTTCCGTAAAAGCGCTTCAGACGGGCCATTCCAATAGTCGCTTGGTAGTGTTATTGTAGGCGAATTCCACAAGTGGTAACACTTGTTCCCAACTTTCTCTCTATCGAGGACAACGGTCCTCGAGATGTCTTCCAACGCTTGAATGGTCCTCTCGGACCGTCCATCCGTCTGCGGATGGAACGCTGCATCGAAATGTAGTCGTGTCCCCGCCTTTTGTAAACTCATCCGAATTTGGACGAATTTTGAATCTCTATCGACGCGATAGTCTTTGAACTCCATGTAGACGGATAACTTCTAACGCATAACCGTATAGTCTGTTCGACCCATATGTTATTGGAATGGGTAGGAAATGCGCGCTTGGTCACCGATCAATGATGACCCAAATAGCGGTATTTCCTCTTTGTGATTTGGGTAGTCTAAGAACAAAGTCCATGGCTATATCATCCCATTTCCATTCCGTATGTCTAGCGGTTGTAAGGTCCCATACGATCGTTGGTGGAGTGCTTTCACTTGTTGGCACGCCAAACAACGCTCCACAAATGAAGCCACATCTCGCTTCATTCCATCCCACCAAAATTTCTTTGAGGTCTTGGTACATTTGGTCTTTGCCGGGTGTGCGGTATAAGAAGTCTCATGAGCTCCTTCAAGATTTCGCTCAAGTTCTTCGCCTTCGAACGCACACTCTCCCGCCATACAACAAAACATTATCTCGTTGCTTCAGTGAAATTTTGTGTTTATCGCCCTTGATCTTAGCTCGCATTTCCTCTAGCTTTTGCTCTTCCTCCGAGCTTCTAAGATTCGGACTCTTAAGTCGGGATTGCAATCAATGTTGCAATACAGCCCTCTATCGTCCAGAGACGGGCCTACGACTTCGATGTTCATCCTCTGAAATTCTTTTATAAGTATTTCCTCATGACTGAGGAGACATCCCAAACTAGGATGGGATTTACGACTCAAGGCATCGGCTACAACATTAGCCTTGCCTGGGTGGTAATTGATACCACAATCGTAATCTTCACTAGTTCTAACCATCTACGCCTCATGTTAAGATCTTTCGCTCAAAGAAATATTTCGTGCTCTTATGGTCGTGATAGATCTCACATCTAACTCCATAAAGGTGATGCTCCATATTTTTAGGGCATGTACGACCCCGCTAATTCCGTGTCGCGTGAGGATAGTTCAACTCATGTAGGCGTAATTGCCTTGAAGCGTAAGCAATAACTTACCTTCTTGCATTAGTACACAACCTAGTCCATTCTTTGAAGCATCCATGTAGATTGTGTATTCTTTATCTCGCCTCTGCATCGCTAGTATGGTGTTGTCGTCAAGAACTCCTTGATCTCTGAAACTAGCCTCACACTCGGCGGTCCAGGTGTACTTGATTCCTTTCCTCAACAGTTGGGTCATGGGTCGGGCTATCGTTGAGAATCCTTCGATAAATCTTCGATAGTAGCCGGGCCCTAAGAAACTCCGAATTTCATTCGGTTCTTTAGTGAATCCCATTCTCGAATCAGACGATCTTCGAGGGTCTACTTTGATTCCCTCGGCGGACACAATGTGACCCAAAAATGTCACTTCGCCTAACCAAAACTCACACTTGCTAAACTTGGCGAAGAGTTGCTATTGCCTTAACGTTTGTAGCACAGTTCTCAAGTGCTCTGTGTGTTCTTGGTTATTCTTAGAGTATATTAGGATATCGTCTATGAACACTAGGACGAATTTGTCTAAGTATGGGTGGAACACACTGTTCATAATATCCATAAATACTGCCGGGGCATTTGTAAGTCCAAAGGGCATCACGATGAATTCGAAATGACCATACCTTGTACGGAAAGCCGTCTTTGGTACATCCTCTGGTCGAATCCTCAATTGGTGATATCCCGACTTTAGGTCTATCTTTGAAAAGACTCCTGCTCCTTTAAGTTGATCAAACAGATCGTCAATTCGGGGCAAGGGGTACTTATTCTTAAGAGTTATCTTGTTTAACTCTCGATAGTCTATGCACATCCTCAGTGTACCATCCTTCTTTTCACGAAAGGACGGTGCTCCCCATGGAGACACACGGGTCTAATGAATCCCACCCAAGAGTTCTTGCAGCTGATCTTCAATTCCTCAAGCTCCTTTGGTGCCATCCGATATGGAGCTTTTGACACCGGGCGTAACCTAGTTCGAGGTCGATCGTGAACTCGATCCGTCACTTAGCGGTAATCCCGTAGTTCGTCTGAAACACATCGATACTCCTTCACGATCGGGACGCCTTCATCCTCCTCTCATTCTCGATCTTCTTCTTGGAGGTAAACGAGGTAGGCATGGTTCTCGCCTTGTTCAAGAACGCCCTTGCTTGCGCATGCGGATATAATTGGAACTCTCCTCCCATGTTGATCCCGTGAAAGTCGGTAGATTCCTCTCCGGTGTTGGAAAGAAATTTTTCTTTCATTACACGTGATGGTCGCATTATGTTCGGTTAACCAATCCATTCCTAAGATTATGTCCACATCCGTCATAGTTATGACGTGAAGGTTATCCGTCATGACCTTAAGTGAGCCTAGTCCAAGCTCTAGGTTCGAGCATATGTGGGTTACCGTTTTATGCCTCCCATCGAGAAGAAATTCTCATGATTTGTTCAGCGTTTAGGATCTAATCCTAAGTTCTCACGCATGCTTCGTAAATAAAAGAGTGCGGCGCCCAGATCAAACAAGAGGATAATGTAATTGGAGGAGTATTCCCATACCGCCAAGTTTCCTTGGTTCCTTGGCGGCTCTTGCGGAACTCCTTTCCGGTTGAGGGGTGAGCCCTCGCCTCGCCGGGCGGCCGTTGTTGCCGATAAAGTTGTTGTGGTTACCGCGCTCGCCGCCGTTGTTGTTGTTGCCGCGGCCGTGTATTTGTTGAAATTGTCGATCGCCGCCTTTGTTGTCGCCATCGCTGTCGTCGTTGCCGCCGTGGTTAATATGGTCGTTGATTCGGCTGATAGTACTGAACCGGGGCTGTTGTTGGATCGGTTGAGCTTGGATAGCCCGGACCGGTTGGACTTGGTTGGGCACATTCGGACGGCCATTTCCTCCTTGGCGTGTCCCAGGGCAGTCCCTGGAGTAGTGGCCCTTCTGGCCACACTTGAAGCATCCGTCATTCGTGAATGTGCATGCCCCCTTAAGACTCCTATGGCACCTGGGGCACATGGGGAGCTTCACGAATTTTTTGGTTTTCCCCGCCAGATGTGGGTACCATGGGTGTCCATTCCCCGCCGCGCCGGATGGCACGTTATTTCTCGCCATGGCCTCCGTCGGCCCGGCGGTGTTGGATCCTTGCCCTTGGTGGGGTCCTTCCCACTTCTTCTTCCCACGATCCCCTTGATGATTTGGGGGATGTGCAGCGACAATCCTGCCTTGGGCATAGCGCCTCGATGTCCAAAGGTCCGACCGAGGGCCTCACGGTAAGTCGATTCGCGTGACCAGCTAGCGACACCCTCGATCTCATGGCGAGTCCCGCCCAAAACTTTTCGGCCCTCTTCTCGCGTCGGTGTCGACCAATCAAGCATACCGCGACATCTCTGAACGCACGGTCGAATCTGTGACCTCGCCTTCCTTGGCGAGGTTGTGGAACTCATGTTCTTCTTCTTCCGTAACTCTTAGGAATGTACTTCTCAGACACC
This sequence comes from Salvia rosmarinus, assembly GCA_036937905.1. Lineage (NCBI taxonomy): Eukaryota > Viridiplantae > Streptophyta > Magnoliopsida > Lamiales > Lamiaceae > Salvia > Salvia rosmarinus. Next base: position 53,517,890 of record CM072815.1, on the reverse strand, counting down.
TCCTCCTTTAATTCCTCCCAGGAGAAATTTTCCAGCTCCTCCTCGACAGAGTCTTCTCTTCGCCCCACCGTAAGTCGGCGACACAAATATCTAGAAAGCAACGCATGACAAGCGTTCTTGAGAGGTGCGGTGAAGGAAGTTAAAGATTCGCCCAGCGCGAATCCAAAATTCAAAGATCCACGGATTCCCGGTCCGCTGAAAGTGGGCGGGTTCTCGTCGAGGAATAGTTCCTCAATCCATCTTGCGGTGGTGGTGGTGGAGGGTGTCATCTCTTTCGGTGTTACCTCACGGTTTCTTCTTCTCGTGGCATTCTATCTTTCATAAATATACGAATCGATATCTTCTTATACCATCCGTCGGGATCATAGATATCTTAGCACGGTATGTATATATAATCGTAAATATAAATCTAGCACGTTATCGAACACCATATATCGTGAACCTCAAAACTGAAGCTCTCGGGAGCTATCATCATATCAAATCAAATGTCTATACGAGGACTTTCATCATGACTTTTACGATCCACAAAGGCCGTGCACGGAGTATGATATCCGAAAATTAATATCAAGATCACCGTTGACGCGCACCAAGTTTTGTGAATTTAATTATTATGTGGCATATGGGCCATGTTTTGTATAAAGATTTTCGCAGATTTTTAAGCTTGATTATCTAGAGTCCTAGTCTATTAAAACTTCTTTTGTAAATTAGAGTTCTACTTTGATTAGAGTCCTTCTTTGATAAGGATTAGACTTCATTTTTCATTATATATAAAGGCTTGTAAGATACCTAAAATATTCACTTTTGATTGATCAATAAATGTGAGTTTTATTCTCTTCATTAGCTCTTGAATTTTCTTGTGTTTGCCAAGGAATTCAATTATCGACGATCGACGAGACATTCATCCCTCGTCAGGTGTCATTCATCGTCCCCGAGTTGTCGTCAACCATCTAGTTGGGGTATAGGCTAAATCTTGACCTATATCACTCGGTGGTTAGATTCGGAGGTTTTGGGATATTCCATCTTGTTCGCTCTTCCGTCACAGGTCGATAGATCCTTCGCACCAGCGAGGATCGTATCATTTGGTATCGAGCTGACCTTCCACCGGGTCGGTGTCTCATAGGGTTCGCCGGATCGCCGATCGAGGCATTCGGGTCTTATGGGGTGGGACGATGATCGTCCCACATTGCCGCGGAGGCTTATCCGGCTGGATATAAGGATGGATTCCACATTTGGTATCTTATGCAGGGCTAGTGAATTGAAGTGGGTGAGTCCGTTTGATAAAGGTGACGACTGGATTTGAGGACAAATCCTTTTCAAGAGAAGGAATGACGCACCCAAGTTTTGTGAATTTAATTATTATGTGGCATATGGGCCATGTTTTGTATAAAGATTTTCGCAGATTTTTAGTTTGATTATCTAGAGTCCTAGTCTATTAAAACTTCTTTTGTAAATTAGAGTTCTACTTTGATTAGGAGTCCTTCTTTGATAAGGATTAGACTTCATTTTCAACTATATAAAGGCTTGTAAGCATCTGAAAATATTCACTTTTGATTGATCAATAAATGTGAGTTTTATCTCTCTTCATTAGCTCTTGAATTTTCTTGTGTTTGCCAAGGAATTCAATTATCGACGATCGACGAGACATTCATCCCTCGCTCGTGTGTCATTCATCGTCCCCGAGTTGTCACACAACCATCTAGTTGGGGTATAGGCTAAACATCGACCTATATCACTTTGAGGGTTAGATTCGAGAGGTTTTGGGATATTCCATCTTGTTCGCTCTTCCGTCGGCGTGTCGATAGATCCTTCGTACCAGCGAGGATCGATCACCAAGCAGTACCTAGTCACGGGTGCGTACAAAAATCTAAACGCCACCGTGGTCACCAAAATAAGGGTTCATATCGGGACCACCTATCGCTTCCAAGACGATCGAAACATATACAAAAGTATATAGACAAAACATTATCTAGTCCCAAGAACTAGATCCATAATCGCCGGAGTGTAAAATAGGGCTCACCGCTGGATTCGAATCGAAGTATGGGTACTATCAACTTCCTCCATATCATCGTCAAGCAGCAGTCCTCCTCCGGTCTTCCTCCGGGTCCTCCTCCGAATTTTCTTCGGATCCTCCTCCTCAACCTCTGCGATCGAGTGTAAGAGTCACGGTCTCTGATTCTAATGACTCTAGCTTCTTCCCGCCTAGGTCTCGGCGGATCTCACCCATGATCTCCTCATAGCGGTACGGAAATGGAGAAAGCGAAGACGGGCACATGTTTCTCTCGGCGCATGCGTTAGGCCACATGAATCGTCAATCTCTACATTATCGCGGGCATGGGGTCCGTGTGGGGGTGGCGGCGGCTGAACCGGGAAAGCGGCGGTAGAGATGGAAGTTGGCATGGAATGATTTGCGGCAATGGTCAGGCGGGCAAAGACGGGCTCGAATCCTATTGGTGGTAGGACCGAAGGTGAACTATCGGGATGGAAGGTCCACCTCGAACATGTTCTTGCCACAACCAGCAAGAATTCGAGCCCATCGATGCAAACGAGACACCTCGGGTGAAGCCACTCGGGAATCTCATCACGCTAGGTGTACACCCGCCGGGAGATATGGTCCATAGGGTGTAGTCGTATATCATGAATATGTAGCTAAGGGGACCGACAAACGGGCAAGTCCGCCTCAAGATCAAGCTCTCTCGACGACGATAGATGTAATCTGCCGATATCTCACGGCATATCCCCGCCACGGTGGCGATCTTACGATCGATCAAGTACACCTTCATAATATGACGTACCACAGGCGTGTGCAAGAGCTCCAATGACGTACAAAATGAGCAAGGAACTCGCCGATGTCTTTTACTCGGTACATCCGGTCGGAACGATAAGAGCGTACCACCTCCCGGTGTGACTCTAGAAGATAAAGGGAGCCTAGTCGTAAAACCGTCCGAACAATCTTATATTCCTAAGTTCTTATAAAACTACTTTCATGGGTTAGTCTTTGGGAAGAGATCGCATGGTTCCTTCAGCGCACCAAACGCTCGATGCCTAGCATTCGGGTAAAGGCTAAGTGATCACCCCATCTTATCGGGTCCTGGATTCCTTACTTCTACTCACGCTATAGTATCACATCATATCCGTTCTCATTATGCACTTACGATTCATCATTTCTTTTTATACCTTCATAACGTTATACTTTTATTCTTTTCACTTATGCCACGATAGAGGCAACATGTGCGGTGTTCGGAATTCCTTCACGTAGAGAGGTTGGGACCCATAACAGTGCGAACCTCCAGTTAAACAATCGCTTCATCATCGTAGACTCGTCGCGTTCTCATCATCGAATCCGTTCAGATTGTGATTCCAAAGATTTCTATGTTCTCGTTCCTTCTTAGTAATTCGTTCAATTGGGGATGCTTATGATCTCATACTAAGTTCGGCACAAAAGGGATCATGCGTCTTAAGAGTCTATGTTCTCATGGGAAACATACTCATTTACATCATGCTCGTGACACAACAAGAAACACGATCGCGACACATTGTGCGATAATCAAGCATTCTCATTTGCTAATTTACCAAGTTCATAAACCTTGTAACTTTCTTTCAAACTAATGACCAATCAATTGAAAGAACTTTTCGATTTCAAAAATTTCCACTTTCTAAAATATTTTTCAACTTCCCAACAAGGCAATATTGAAATTCCAATTCACATTTCATATACTTCCATCATTTCAAAACAACTTTTAGTTGAGATAGTTACCTTCTTCCTCGCTGAAAGGTGACGACGATGGAGCAAGCAAGCGAAGTGACCAAACACAAATAATTTCTAGACTCAAGTTTCAACTTAGGATTCAAGGAAAGGGTTTCTAGGGTTCAGAGCGAACAAGAGCTCTGATACCACTTTGTGACGACCCGACTTTCCAATGAAGTACGGATCATATGGATCGTCACCAGTATGATAAAGCAAATGAAATAAACATAACTAATCAAGGCAATCAACCAATCAACTACTTAATAACGATAGGTTAAAAGGGATAAACAATCGATACCAACTCAAGTCCTAGAAGGACTTGTCAAAGGGTTCAAGGTTCAACATAACCCAATCGTAAGGAATTTAAGGTACGAGGTACGACCTCCAATTCAATACGGAAATAAGAAGTTATAATGAAAACATTAATAATATCGAGTTAGCAAGCAAGTAAACGTGTGGACATGCATATGACGATGCATGCCCAAGGTTCTAGAAACCTTTCTAATTAAGCATCAAAATAGTCGCTACTCGCACCACCGCACCCATCATCGATCCTTGCTCAACCCGCACGCCAAAACGAAATGCGTGGCTAAGCACAAAAGTACTCGGTGCACTCGTTACAAACATTTTCTTTGTCAAAAGTTATTAATCGCCCACAATAGCGCATGAGGGTTTTAGTTAAAGACTCACGCCTATCAAACATTTTATCGTTTTCCAAAAGCGTTCGTCGAACTATTTCATTCACGTTGTTTCCATATCTCGATCATTCATTCATTCATTCACAAGACTATGGAGTGGCCACCTACACATAGTCGCCGTGACCGGTCGAGGTAGCTAACCTTAACACACAACATGCGTGTACACAATCCGAAAGTTAGTCCTTAACTAAGTCGGATCCGATCGATACCTTTTTAACGCTGGTGGACCAACACATTCACATACCACATTGATATACCAATCTCGGATAGGATAACAACAAAACATAAACATTTGGCAATAATAACATTTCATGTGATAATATTTCATAAAGCTTTGTAAAACATGCTTTGAGATATGCATAACATTTTCGTTTCAAGAAAGCCCACCGCTAATCCAAAGCTTAGTGGTTCTAAATGAAGGGGTGAGTATCCTTCCTCAAGAACTCACGCCCGATCGAACCCTTCATAAGAAAATAGCCGTTCTTAGGTTCTTTCTATCGATCGATGGTCGCTATAAATTACGACTTTAAAGTTCCCAATTAGGGTTTCTTTATGATTTTATGTGATTGTTTTAAGATAATTTCTATTATCTTACATTCCCAATTCTCAAGTTATATTACCTCATCGTTCATAGGTGAACTTCAATTATGAATCACACATTCCGAGTCTATCATTGACTCTTAACCTTAGTTTTATTATAACGTTATTACGTTATAGGTTGTCGGTAATCAAATTATGATTGGTAAATTAGGATATTCTCAATCCACTAACTAGACTTAACAATTTTGGTTACGTCCTAGTAGGTTATGTTTGACGACTTGTCGTATTAGCACGATAATTAAAAGAGGAATATTGACTTACAATTCAAGTGGACATATGCTATCATGTAAGTAATTAGTACTTAAGAATAAATGAAGAACTTCGGGAATATTAACTCGGCTTTTGAGACATAAGGATCGACATCTTATGTTCGAATTGTTGCTTACACATTACGACATTGTGTATTTAACTTAACTCGCCGGAGGTTACATATGTCGTATAATCGTTATTCATTATCGAGTTGTGTTTACGCCCAACTAATATCGTATTGAGTTGTCGTTATTGAATATTAACGTTGTAGCTCGACTTTTGTTTTTCTAACGTAGAACTCACGTTGAGTATCCTTTCATTAATAAAAACCCTAATTTGTGTCTAACTTCCATTCTCGTTTATTCCGTCTTAAGTTATCGAAATTGGTCGATTTCTTTTCGATTCTCGCTCATATAGTATTATGTTGTTTACGTTCGGGTTTGGTTTGTCGGTTCAACATAAACATAAACATTCAACATCAACAAAACCATACACAACATAAACTATACTAAGCATTAGAAAACCCTAATTTCTAATGTAATACACAATCATTGTGTAAGTGTGCATAAGTGTTCCATTCATTCACCCTAATCACAACCATTTATCCAAAGTTTCATATTACTATCATAGCATCATTCATCATCAAAATTAAACTCATACTTAGCCATTCTATTACGTTTTCGATAATTAGCAATAATTAGTATGTGCATCCAATAAATTCCAATAAAATCACATCATACTCCTATCATACTATATGATTTAATTACCAAATCAAAATCATCATATAAATTTTTAAACCATAGTTTAAATTGCTTAAAGCTTTCGGTCATCATGTTTCTTTTTGCCTTAGTGTTCAATAAATCCCACAAAAATTATATCATGCTTATACTATGTACTAAACATGGAATATCACTACATATCATACATTAAAATTTTAAAATCATGCTTTTCATCCCTAAAACTTTTCGGTAATTCTAAGAACATACATATATATTTACAATAATTTCCAATCTTGCACAACATGGTTATATATGAAATAAACATGTAATATTAACATTAAATATCAACTAATATTTATAATATGAACCAAATGCTTGGAATTCTTTTTGTCCTCACACATATTTTACATATGTGTTCAATAATTCCCAACAATGCATATTAGGTTCATATTATTTCTAAACATCATATATCCTATTATTTCCAACAAATAAAATCAAATAATGGCTTAAAATACTTAAATATATTCTGCCCATTTTTGAAAAATAGGAGTAGTGTTTCAAAATTTTCAAGATTAATGTATGATGTTCATATCATATATTAAACACTATATCTCAACTATTTCTCAACAAATAAAATCAAACAAATACAAGAAAATCCAAAATATTCTGAAAATTACCATATTTATTCTACATACTTATAATACATTAGCAAGTAACAATATCAAATAACATTCACAAAATCATGCTTTAACATATTTAAAAATAAATAAAGCATAAATCAAAAAATATAAACATGCTCCAAAATTATGAAATTTTTACAGTAGCCTTAGAACATTATTCTAATCATTTTGCATTCATGGATCAAGAGCATTTGAAGGCTCTAAAGTCACGAAAATAAATGGGGAGCAAACTAGGGTTTTTAAACCCAAAATTCAAAATAAAATTTCCACCCATTAGAATGGAAGAGGATGATGAATAATACCTTACTATGGTCTTAGAAGGATTATTTGAGTGTGGGAGAGGTTGGGAGGAGGATTTAGTGTTGGGAGTTTGAAAAGTGTAGAGAGAAATTTGAAAATGAGAGAAATGTGAAAGAGTGAATGGGGTCTGGTCTTGAACGTCTCTGTACTATTATTACAGACCTAATGGCTGTCATTGCCCATTTTGGGGTGGTCTTGGTTGTAGTTGGGAGGTGGATTGGTCAAATTACCTGCTTTGGTATGTTAATACCGACTCTTTAAGTTTTAACGACTTTCGATCGATTTCGGAACCTTAAGGTCCTACCTTATTAAATAGCCTTTAAAAGACTTATTTTAATGTTCATAAAATTTCACGGTTCGGACGTCGTCCGATAAGTCAATTCCGAGTTATCGAAAAAAAGCAGTTCGGCGATTAAAATATGCCCACCAAAATTCTATTGAATTTTGAGCTTTCATAAATAATTTGAGTCTTATAAAGCATATTTTATTGATTTAGACCCTCGGTTCGAGTTTCGGTCGTTCGGATCAATTTAGGGTTTTCCAGATATTTTACCGGCTGTTCGGTTAAGTTTTTCAGAATTCCTCTTAAATTGATTCTTATAATTTCTAAATTCATAATAGATTATTCCTTCATGATTTTGGTTGTTATCATCATTTATTACGATTAGCACGGACTGGAAGTTGTTCCGCTCAGAATAGTGTTTTAAGATCGACAAGGCAAGTATGCAGAAAATTCTCATTCCTTGCATTCTCACATGTTTTCGTGTGAGGATTCTAAAATTAAACCGCTCGTGGAGATTCATTCTCGATCTTTCATTCTATGTTCAAAGCTACTCGAGAAAACCCTAATCCCAGTGGGACTAGTTATCAATTTTGATTTCTTTAGTATTCGATCTCCGAATCGATTCTAATTGCTTCATTGGTTTCCTTAAACATAATTAAGGTCTAAGAACCACAACTAAGTGATTCAAACATCACTAATAAAAGTTTTAAATTTTTCGGGTTATTACACGGTTGCAACAAACCCGACGGGCGTTGGTGTACAGCTTTCACTTGTCGACAAGCCAAACAACGCTCCACAAACGCGGCCACATCCTTTTTCATCCCTTCCCACCAAAAGTTCCTTTTAATGTCTCTCGACATTTTGGTGCTTCTGGATGAGTCAGATACGGTGCCTCATGAGCTTCACTCATGATTTTATCTCTATTCCTATCGAGTGGCACACATAACCTTCCTCGAAATAGTAGCGCGTTGTCTCTCGCTTCCGTGAACCCCTTGCTATCTTCTAGCCTTGCTTTCAAGCGCATCTTTTCCAAGAACTCATCTCCTCGTTGCGCACTCACGATGGCTTCTCTCAGATCTGGTTCAGCTGTCAAAGCCGCGATGAATCCTTGCACTGATTCCGGCGGGTGAATCACTTCCAGGCTAAGCTTCTCAAAATCTCGAATAAGCTCTTTCTCTTGCGTGAGAAGATATCCCAACTTCGCTCTCGACTTGCGACTAAGAGCATCTGCTACAACATTGGCTTTCCCCTGGTGATAGCTGATAGAGTAATCATAATCCGTTACCAACTCTAGCCATCTCCTTTGCCTCATGTTCAACTCCTTTTGTTCAAAGAAATACTTGAGGCTCTTGTGATCCATGAAGATCTCACACTTAACTCCATAGAGATAGTGCCTCCAAATCTTCAACGCATGAACGACTGCTGCTAACTCCAGATCGTGAGTTGGGTAGTTCAACTCGTGCGGTTTCAACTGACGAGACGCGTAAGCTATAACCTTCCCGTTCTGCATAAGAACGCAACCTAAACCAAGCTTGGATGCATCAGTGTAGACCACAAACCAATCGCTTCCTTCCGGCACGGCTAACACCGAGCGGTTGTTAGCTTCTTCTTTAACTCTCGAAACTTGCTTCACAAGCTTCGACCATGAAAACTTGATTCCTTTCACGAGCTGTTGCGTCATCGGCCTTGCTAACTTCGAAAACCCTTCGATGAAACGCGTCTATAATATCCGCCAAGCCTAGAAAGCTTCAACCTCATTGGCATTAGTCGGAACCTTCCGCATTTATCGCTTCAACCTTCACCGGGTCGACTTTGATTCCTTCGCGGACACGATGTGTCAAGGAACATCACTTCTTTGAGCCAAAATTCGCACTTACTATACTGGCATACAACCTCTCCGTCGTAACGCTTCCGTAATGGTACGGAGGTGTTCTCTATGCAACTCTGCATTCTTGGAATAGATGAGAATATCATCGATAAAAACCAAGACGAAACTATCCATATACTGATGGAAAACTCGATTCATCAGATCCATGAAGACTGCTGGCACATTGGTCAAACCAAACGGCATCACGATGAACTCGTAGTGCCCATACCTCGTTCTAAACGCGGTCTTCGCAACGTCCTCCTTCCTGATCTTCAGCTGATGGTAGCCTGACCTCAAATCGATCTTTGAGAAGACACTCGCTCCCTTGAGCTGGTCAAACAGATCGTCGATCCTTGGAAGAGGATATTTGTTCTTGATCGTCGACTTATTCGACTCTTCGTAGTCAATGCACATCCGCATTGACCCATCCTTCTTTTGACGAACGAATCGGCGCTCCCCACGGCGACACGCTAGGTCGGATAAAACCTAGATCCAACAGCCTCCGCAATCGCGCTTTCGGTTCTTGCAATTCCTTAGGTGCCATTCTCAGATGGTGCCTTTGATCTTGTGCTGCTCACGGTTCCAAATCAATAGTGAATTCCACTTGTCTATCAGGCGGTAAACCTGGCAAGTCCTCGGAAAACACGTCCGGATATTCACACACCACTGGCTCCTCTTGCAACTGTTTGCGCTCTTCAGCGTGCCCTGTCAAACTCACCAAGAAAGTTTGACAGCCCCTTCCCGATCATCCTCACCGCCTTCAAAGGTTGAGATCATCGCACGCAAACACCCATCCTTATGCCGTGAAACAAACTTCCACTCCTTCGCTGTTCAAAAGCAACTTCTCTCGAGACAACGATAGTTGCCATGTGCTTTTCCAACCAATCCATGCTAAAGATGACATCGAAATCTTCCATTCGATGACATGCAAATTGACAAGGACCTTCGCTCACGATTTCTACCTCCGGTTCGGGCAAATCTCTTTTGCCTTTAGCACTTCCGACGGGATGCTAATTTCAAGGGAACTCTGTGATTTCTTGGGTACCAAACCTAACCTCTCACACGCGATTCTCGAAACGAATGAATGTGAGGCTCCTGTATCAAACAAAGCGAAAACGGGTATATCACTCATATGGATTATACCGCAAGATTTCCGGAGCTTGAGCTGCATCTTTGCCGATTCAAGGCGACACCCTTGCTTGCTGCGGTGGCCTTTGGTTTCATCGCCTAGGGTGACCTCTCGCTCCGTTGTTTGTCCTCGACGGAGCTCGATTCTACCTTCATGAGTGGATGTCGCCTTCTTGGCGGTACGACCGCCGCCCTCCTAATGGACAATCTCGAGCGTAATGTCCAGACTTCTTACAACGATAGCACTCGGTGCTACCTTGCTCGCACTCGCGAAATGATTCCTTTGGCATTTACGGCACCAAGGTTTTTCCACACCGCCGCATGGGTTGGAAATTCCTTCCCAAGGTTGCCTTTCTCTCACTTGAATGCCTTGATTCCTTAGAATCTTTGGACCGCCTCGTTCCCTCGAACACCGATTGCCTTTCCTCGATCATCCCATTTCCTCTTACCTCTTCCTCCGTCACCGGCTGTCCGGTGGCATCGTTTTTCCCGGGCAACATTGACTCAATGTTTAATGCCCGGTTCAAGGATCGCGATACGCCGATCTCCACGATCGACGAGCGAAATTCGATCTCGGTCGGAGTCCTCTCTCGAACACGCTCGCTCGGCACCTCGGTGCCGACCGTGTACCTAGCATAACGTGATGTATTTATTGAACGAGCGATCGTGCTCGGTGACCGCCCTTCTTCCTCGACAAAGATTCCGAACTCATTTTGCCTTCTCTCGTAGAACGCCAGCACATACTTTTCCATGAGTTCTTCCTTTAAATCTTCCCACGATACCTTTCCCATCGTCCCCGGTGTTAGAGTCCTTCTCACGATTCCCACCGTAAATCAGCCTCATCGGTTAGTCGAAAGATCGCGCAATTCAGCTTTTCCGCTTCTTCGCACCGATGTATTCAAGATCCTTTCGTGGATCGTATCCGCTCGGCGCCGATCGGTTCGCCGAGACCGTCGAACGTAGGGGATTCTCGCTCGTGAAAACTCTCGATCGCATGCCGCTGAACCAAAGGTGGTTCTTGGGCTTCTTCCACGTTATTGTTTCTCTGGTTCCTTGTTCTCGGCATTCTGTATCGATGTTTGAAACATTAGAAATGCTTTCGCATAGATAACCGGGTATCATCGCATAACATATGTCATCACCCATATCACATATCATCACATATATCACATATCACGCACGATCACATATAATCATGCAATCCTGTCAATATATCATCATTATGCATTTCACATAACATTATCATCACACATCACATAGATCATATATCATCATGGCATAGCTCATATCACATATAAGCATCAAAACATAAACATCCTGTCATAGACAACGTTAGTATCAAGAATATTCAGGTCCATGAAGGATCACAAAATACAAGATCAAGGTATGTCACCAAAAGGTCACATATGAGCAAAGATGCCGCCTCGTCCATGCTTCTAGCAGATCGCGATGCCACCGCATACACCGACTACCTAGATCTCGCCCTCCATATCCGTCCACTATTCCCCGCTCGTCCCAGCGGTTCCATTCTCGCCTCCTCATCCTCTCTTTCCTTCCTATCGTGGCTTGAATTGGCCGCCGCTAAAAGCGATCCCGCATGGAAGCAAGCCTCGTGGGTATGATCTCATCCAAGTTGTGCCCCGATCGCCGAGTGTCGTGAAAGTCGTGCTCGAGTCCTCGCTCGCTCTTGCCCTTCCTCAACATGCCCGACCTCATCGTAGTCATCGGCTATCCGATCACGGGTCCTCCGAGTCCTCACCGCCCTCCTCATTCTCATCCGGTCTTCCTCCTCCTCAAGTCTCCTTCCTCGGATGCCAACCTCGACAGCGGTGGCTCGAAAATTCGATCCCGGCCTCTTCCCGCCATCGCCGGATGGACAATCTCTCGCCCGGAGGTTCCTCGCCTCAAAATCGCTTCGGTCCTTGGAAGGTAAGGATCGTCGATGGAGGTATAGTGACCGTGTATCCGACGATCGGTAATTGTCTCGAGCGATGGTCGCCTCCCAAAGGCTCTTCGAACATCATCCCTATCATCAACTGGATCGGTCCTCGAACATGCCTTGCTATCACATCCTCCTCGATGGTATACTCGATGACGGTCCACTGCCTCCATACTCGAGCAGCGAACTCTGAAATCCAAGGTAAGGTGTTCGTGATAGGATCCGCCCGAACATCACGTATCCTTGCTTTCTCGCCCACGGCCGCCAACTGTTGGTAGCCTCTCACAACCGATAGTAAGCCTCATATTCGATACTTTCCCACCGCCTCGGATCTTTCTACACAATCCAACAAATCTCCCGTAAATAATCCCAACGGCTCATGGACATTCTGGTACATTCCACGAACTTACGGATCCGCTCATCCATCCAGCGGGATCTTAACCAACGTTGTGCGGGCCATCAATATCCATAAACCTACATGTTAGTTTATCAACATAACAACAAATATTCACGTTTCCTTTTCTCGCCCAAATATCCGGGTAATCATGTCTCAAACACATGTTCATTTCAATACATATCAATATCAATATCGATATTTATCATAGTAATCACGTAAGCAACACAGATTCACTTACGGACACTCGCTTATCAAAATAAACAAGATTTTCAATCAGAACGCATTGCTATGTAAACACATAGACTTACGTCAACCATACGTGATCACATCAATCACATCATATCATATAAACGATTTTCACATCACAGTCGCATAGGCCCTTCCGTCCCATCGACAAATCATTTCCACATCCACATCAACACCCAACCACATCTCATCCACATCACGTTTACTTCACGTAAACTCTTACCAGGCCAAAACACATGAAACCAAGATCACATCAAACTCACATAACCACATAAAGCATCAGCAAATAAACACATACCTCATCCCCTTTTTAAAGGAGGCGGCCTGACGGTGAGCAGGGAGTAGCTGTACATGATAAACAGTTTAGAAGAACAAGTTCTAAACACTCAATTTCAAGAACGTACAAGATATAAAGCAAACGAACTGCTTTGATATCAAACAATATAGACACATACCCAAAGCCGTAAAAAGCGCTCGATACTATGTCGTCACGCCCAATTCCCGAGGAAGGCACGGATGCCGGGTATGATTAGGGGGTTAAGAAGCGGGGAAGAAGGGGATACATATAACATACACGATAAGAAGATGTGACCATGAAATCGGGCAACATCTCCTCTATAACTAGGACATATCCTGAAGGGGAGCGGTGCAAAAACAATCCACCAACAGAATAATATCGATACCATAACTTTGATAGTCGTAATCTTGACTTATTGTAAGTAATGCAAGAAAGCAAAATAGCATTACATCCTGTCAACTAGACCGGTCAACCACATAGCATGCTCATATCGAGACTCACAGCAGAATAACATACCAAATCTTGTTCCCAATCAGAAAGCAAATAAGGGACAAGAATACATCAATATCAGAGTACGTATATAACACAACATCGCGGAAGCATAGCATGAAGAACCTGCAGCTCCACCCCTCAGCGTCGCCCGTCCAAATTCTCCTCCATCCGTGAAAAGATTTGAAAAGAGTTTGGGGTGAGTACTAGCGCACTCACCGGGTTTTATCATAAATCAAAAGAATCATGATGCCGTGTTCGTGAGCACTTACCTTAGAAGGTTTTAAACGTAAATCCACTTCTAAATAAGCAAAATAGATTTTTATTTTCGATACCGATCCGTTATTATGTTACTCCCATCATAGACCAAGAACCATGGCTCGGAATGTATCCCGCCACCCATCACATCTCATTCATTCGCCCGAAACATATCCGGTCACTCATGCCGGAACGTATCCGGTGGCTAACTCGGTGTGGACTTGTGGGTCAAACTCGCCGTAACCATAACCACCTCATTACCATTTCCGTGTGGACTTCCGGGGTCTATCCCCTTCAGAACCATAACCACGTATTCGGGGTCTATCCCCTTACGATCAATACTCAAGATGGTGATCAACCCACCGAATAGAGATCCGTGCACAACCATGATAGAACCATATCTCGGATCAGAGAACAGTAATAACTTCACCAAAACATTTACTACGCACATGTTTTATTTTGAAATATCGAGTAAATAACTCAAAATAAGCATATATAACCCAACCTGAACAGACGAAAATGTTAACCGGGAGATATCTACGGATCCGATGACTTCACCAATCGCACTGGTAGGTACCTGATAACAAGACGGAACAAATTTTGGGGTTACATCCCACAAAGAAAAGCAACATCGCGATCCAAATGACGATCGAAGCAAAACTAGGGTTTTCGACTTTCTGAACCCACATTTGGCACTCTCCGGGTTTTCAAATCAACTCGATGCAAAAGGGAAATATATTCAGGGCATCAAGACCTATAATAGGGTACTTTCAAAATATGCATGCATGCAAGTTGACTCAAATCTTAGCAAAACAAGTTTCAAAAATCGATGCCTATCATCGATCTAGGATAAACCATCCAAAATCGATGCATGAAAATGGAAACATAAGCAATATGCATAACGACAAACATGGAATGACAAGCTACGTTGAAAATGGATAACCCGGGCATGTACTTCCTTTAGAAAACTCAAGCAACGGAAAACATCCCGACATGCGTAAACACGAAAATGTAAAACGGAATCGGTACTTTAGTAGAATGTATAGCCTTAACTCAAACCTAAAGGACCAGAGGCAAAAGGTGGTCGTCGGCCACCAAATCGGCGCCAACAACCACGGCGGCGGCGGCGATTCGCGGTGGCGCGCCGTTAAATTGGTCGGCCTCGGCCGTTATCCCGTCTCCGCCCCTTTAGATTCCCGAGTTCTATGCTATACGATCTACTAAAAGGCGGAATCAAAACAAGAAAAGGACAAAACAAAAACGGGCTGCCTGGGGAGGTTGATCGGCGGTGGTGGCTCGGAAGAACAAGAATGGCGCGCCGCCGAGCCTCCCGGCCGATCCCCACTCCTCCAGCTGCCCGCAGCAGCACTGAGCTACTGCTCTTCCGTAAACAGAGAGACGAAGGAAATGAACATTGAAAATGAAGGCCCTAGCCTCCTATTTATAGGAAAAAGGTGGTCACAAGTACAAGCTGCCCTTTTTCGAAAACGCAAAAAATGACGCAACTTTTGCAAACGGACTCCAAATTTAGCAAACTTGGTACCCATGGACACGAAATAAAATACCGGACACAACGACTATAAACAAGATATGCTTTTAAAAGACCAATGAAAAGTCCGATTTTTCGATAACTTCCCCGGAGTGCCAAACCTTCATGGGTGGTCGAAAACCCGTGATACTTAGTGTCATGAATTCGTCATAAGACACTCTTCACAACGCTCGAGGTTTCGCGGACGGTCGATCACGAAACAAAAAGTCAACCTTTGACCTTTTCTCAAAAAACGTGCCATGCAAAACAGAAGCTTAGAAAAGACGGTGTATTACAGAATAATACCTTCCTATGGTCTTAGAAAGATTGTTTGAGTGTGGGAGGGGTTTGTAAAGGAGGATTTAAAGCTTAAGGCTTGAAAAGTGTAGAGAGAATTTGAAAATTAGAGAGCAAAATGGTTCTAAAGAAATGTGGCTGCAAAGGGACGTCAAATTACCCGTTTTGGCGTGTTAATACCGACTCTTAAAGTTTTAACGCGCTTTCGATTGATTTCTCGGAACCTTAAGGTTTTATTTTATTACATAGCCTCAAAATGAATTATTTCAATTATTATAAAAATTTCATGAAGTTCGGACGTCGTCCGATAAGTCAATTCCGAGTTATCGCGGAAAAACTATGCTCGGCGATTAAATTATGCTCATTCAAAATTCTATTGAATTTTGAGCTTTCAACATTTATTTGAGTCTTATAAATCATAATTTATTTATTTAGACCCTTGGTGCGTAGTTTCGGATCGCTCGGATCGATTAGGTTTTTCCCAGATATATTTTTCCCGGCGTTCGTTGTTCTTCTAAATTTCTTCTAAATTGATTCTTATAATTTCTAAATTCATATAAATATATTCCTTCATGAATTTAATTTTTATTATTAATTATCATGATTAGCACGGATGGAAGTTGATCCGCTCAGAATGTGCTTTTAAGATCGACCGCAAGTATGCCGAAAATTCTCATTCTTGGTTTCTCACATGTTTTCGCGAGAGGATTCTAGAAATGAAATTCTTTTGTCAAGATTCATTCTCGATCTTTCATTCTTTGTTCGTGCTATTCGAAAACCCTAACTGCAGGACTAGTCACTAATTTTGATTTCTCTAGTTTTCGATCTCTCGAATCGATTCTAATTCGTTTCGTTGGTTACCTTAAACATAATTAAGGTCTAAGAACCACAAATAAGTTATTTAAACATCACAAATAAAAGTTTTAAATTTTTCGGGTTATTACAACCTTTATCTCCCCTTCCTGAAATTCCATTAACATTGTCCCCCACTGAGGTAGCTCATGAGTTTGAACAGCAGCCATCTGTTGGCACTTATTATTTGAGACCTTTATCTGTTAGTGAAATGCCCTCCTTATCTGATCCATCCCTTTTATTGATAGGAGAGTCCGCTTGCTCAGTCACTGATCATTCTCCTGCTCTCAAGGAAGAAGAAGAAAAAGAGGAAGAAGAAGAAGAAGAAGAAGAAGAAGAAGAAGAAGAAGAAGAAGAGCCAGAAGAGGAGGATGCTGAAGAAGACATAGACGGTTAGGGGAAGTGAGAGTAAATTAGTTAGAATAGTTAGTAAGGTGAGGTAGAACTACCAGCCTAGTAATAATGAAACTAACTCTTTTGTAAAAAGTCCTCAATGAGGCAATTTTCTTGTAAATTATGATATGCAATGTTTATTTACTTTGTTGTGATTAAGTGAGTTGTTATTAACCTTGTTGACAATTGAACTTTGCTCCAATTTAACTTTCTTCTTCTTGTTTTGATATCAGATAAACTGTTAGGAAATAATATTCTTCTTTGTATCAAGATGCCTCCAAGAAGAAGAAACCCAAGCTTAGAAGAAAGAGACAGTGAAGCCACTCCTCAAAATTTTTCTGATCGTGAACCTTCTCCCCCAAATCGAAAAATAGCCGAACTCTTTCTTCGTCAAAACCCACCGAACATTACCGGGGCTGGTAGTCCTTCCGTCAAGAACGGGTACGCAAGAGAACGAATATTCAAGTTTTTGGAATGTAATGATCAGGAATGTCTGCTGTGTATTAATTTTCTAATGAAAGGACCCGCGGACTTCTGGTGGGAGGCCAGACATAAGACCCTCACACAAGAACAAATGACGAACTTCACATGGGATCAGTTCAAGGAAGAGCTGTATGCTAAATTCATTCCATGAAGTTATCGAAAACAGAAAGAAATCGAGTTCATTAACTTGAAGCAAGGAAGTAAGAGTGTGGCGGAGTACGATCGAGAATTCTGCACGTTATCCCGATATGCACCGTACAAAGTGGAAACCGATGAAAAGATGGCAGAAATGTTTCGATCCGGATTGCGACCTGAAATTCGGATTATTCTTGCCGCTCAACCACCTATGTCTTATGCTGAAACTCTTAATCGTGCGCTAGACATGGAGATGGAAATTCAGTCAGAGAAGAATGCGACCGGATCAAATGCAGGTATACCTCAAAGTCTAGTGATCGAGCTAAAAACACACTCAAATTACTCGCAATCGTACGAGGTAATCGTAGCGTGGTAAGTTAACACGAGTCGCTCTCAAGGAAAACTTAATGTATGTATTGTTCATGGCATATCTGTAAAGCGATTAAAACCTAAACATTCTAATCTCAAAAGGGGTTGAACATGCAAGAATTGAAATACGGAAAATTAAACAGCATCCTAAGCTAGGGGTTGTCAATCCCGAGCTAAACTAATAAAGCGATAAATCTAGACTAGGGGTTGTCAATCCCTAGTTGCACTATGAAAGCGATAAATCAAAGCGATAAACAAAAGCATATGCGATCATATTATTCATATGGTTTGTCAATCCCTAATCTAAATCTGATTGCAAATAAACGAAAGCAGTAAATCATTAAGCAAATTAAACCAACGGAACATGAAAATCCAATCCACTGTCACTATGAATTGAATTGACAAAAATCATCAAATAATAAACTATGAAATTGATTCCACAAGAACTGATAATCCAAAGCATAAATTGATAACAAGATTATTCAATGATGAAAATAAGAACAGGAATTAAAACAAGAATTGTATATGTGTTATGTTGCCTGAGGAATTGCTCCAGAAGAATTCGGCGAGGCGCCATGGTCGCGCTTTGGAATAAAAACCAAGAACTCAAATGCCGACCTAATGCGCGCATATATATATAAAATAAAAGTGAGCGCCTGTTACGGTGAGCGCACGCTGGAAAACGCTTTATTGCCCGAACGCCGGTTCACTTGGAAAGCCACCGGGCGGTGAGAGCTGGAACGCGCTGGCGGGCGAGAGGCGCAAGGCTGGGTGATGCCCGCCGGATGGAATCGAAGCCGGGTGAGCGGGCAGCGGCGCCGGGCGCTGAGATGCAGCGCTGGGGTGTGGGCGCTGCCAAGCCAAGACCGGACGGAGGAGGAAGCGGGCGCTATAAGGTGAATGCGTTGTCGGGCGAAGGCCGGGAGGACAGCGGCCAGGCGCGAGGACGGCGGCGGCAGCGTGTGGGCGAACGAAGGCCGGCGGAAACGACGTCTTGGAGGGCGCTGGGTTCCGCCACGGTGAAGAGGCCATCGGGCGAAGGCCGCGAGGTCGCCGATGGGCGAGACGCTGGCGCGGGCGAGGCGAGTGAGGGCGAGGAAGGCGAAGCGCCGGCCGGCCTTGAGCGCTGGCCGAATTGGTGAGCGTGCTCGATCCCCGCGCGGTTGAGCGTGCGTGCTGGGCGTCGGCGGGCATGTGCGGCGGGCGTGCGCGGCGCAGCGCTGCTGGCGTGGTGCGGGCGCGCGGCCATGCGACGGGTGCCGGCTTGCGCGACTTTGGTCGCTCGACCCGCTCTCCTTCGTCTCAACTCCGATACGATCTGCCGCCTATGAACTCCTCGTCGAGATGCTCTTCAATTATATATGATCCTTGAAGATCCAATTCATCCTATTTTCTACCGTTTTCCTACAAAACATCAAGACGAACGGTAAGTCCGAATCGATAAATATTAATCGAACCAATGGCATAAATAAGACAAACCATAGAAATGACATGTAAAACAATACCAAGAAACATCACAAAATCATACCAAACAACTCCCCACACTTATCCATTTGCTTGTCCTCAAGCAAAGTCTATACTAATAAGAGTCGAAAGATAACTCATGCAACTTTACCCTTATTCTAATCAATCAAACCTTATTGCATTTCCACACTTGGTGTTTACGAATTCAAAGATAATGCGAAATAAATCAAGAACGCAATTGACTTCCAATAAATAAAAGGTAATCTCGCCGCACTCCAACTCTCCGTTTGGGGTGAACTAACTAATGTGGTCACCTTTAGCAACAAGTTTCTTTTATAAAGCACAAAGAATGTTTTAACAGATTTTGAATAATATTCGAAGGTGCACTCGATGAACTCGAGTCTCCTAACGTGGTTTCCCATGTCCATTTCTCAAATTACGAGAAAGAGGGACATAATCCCATCCTCCATTTCAACAATCTCAACAAGATATCTGAGCTTTCATTCTCCTCATTTTCTTCTTCTTTTTCACTTTTTTTTATATATATAAAATGAAACAAGTATATAGCAACCACAATGTTAACACTTCTAACATTAGCCGGACAAATCACATCAATTTCCACCTATTCATTTTCTATCAATCACGGCCTCGCTAATTCACATTATACTCAAATCATATATCACCAAAAGTTTCAAAATTCAAAATCGGTTTGACCAATACCACGTAGTTCGATTACACAAATCAAAATCCTAACTTATTCGTGATAGACACAAACTCAAGTCCAAACAATCAAAATAAGCATACGGGCACAACATTAAGCATACAAAACAATATATCACGACACAAAACCGAGTAAACATCCCCCATTTAAATCGAGCATCGCCCCAAAGTGCTCAAAACATTAAAAGCTCAAATGACTATAGAGGATGATACTTCGATAATCGACGACGTGCTGCCGTAGAGTTGGAGCACCACGCTTCATCTCGTCACGACAACTTTCCGATCCGAGCAAAACAAACTCAACAACAATGATAGATCAACAAGAACAACAAAACAAGACAAAGAAAGAAAGAAAGAAAAGCAAATAAAAATCTGTGGTCAACTCCCACGTAGTACTCAGTTTAACGTCGTGAGCACGACGTGTTCCGGTCAACAACGGACTATCCATAGTCCTTCACCTGCAGGAATACCATCTCGGCCAGAACATCAGTAGTAACCATATATGCACAAAGGACAATAAAGAAAGAAAATAACAAATCATTTAAGCTCAAGTCGAACATCCTATTCTCCAAAGTGAAATAGATAATTTCAATTCCCAAAGCACAATACTTTGGAGAATTAGGATGTTGACTGATCATGGATGTTACCTCAACCTTTGTTATCACTGTGTCCTCCTCAGGGAACACGTACTTCACATGTTGAGGCAGCTCTTTCACTTTCGTGAGTGGGTTTTGGCGTGTCATCGGTTTCATGCACCCACTCTTCCTCGCCGCCATCCCGTAACAACTCCTCGTGGCTCGATCTAGCACCTCATCCTCACGCACCCATTCTTCATCAATTTCCACCTCCTCCGTTGCAGCCGCTCGACATGTGTCTCCCACCTAATTCTCAATAATTGGGTCACTTTCAGAACAAAGGACCGCCCGAACTCGAACGGATTGGTTCGAAGTTCCCTCATTGCAAGTTGCCGCTGATACTCAACATACTTAGCAAGAATCAGCCTCATTTGTGCCTCTAAATGCTCAAGAGTTGCGCTCTATCATCCAATGGCGAACTCGATGGTCGGTGGTCGCCGAGCCTCATAGGGTGAGCTTGAGGATCCCCTATCGCATCTTGTTGAAGTAACTCGCCTAGCTTTTCGCACATCATTTCTAATTTTGCTTGCAAGCGCTTCGATTTTGGTGTCACAAGATCCGACCGCTTGTGGTGAGTCCAAACACTTCGCTTCCATTGCATCCAATGGATACCTCCGAGGTGGTGATGGGTGTGGTGGAGGAAAATACCCCGCCGATGGTCGTACTCATTGCGTCGTGGAGGCGTGGGTGATGTGGATCACACCCTCCATAATCATGTTGCGGTTCCCACCTTCCCGAGTCGGGCTGTGGAGGCTGCTGCTGCTGAGAATATGAGTACTGAGGTGGAGGTGGTTGTTGTGGGTACTCATACTGAGGTGGAGGATATGGTTGCTCCCAGTAGGCATTGGAGGCTTGATCCTCATAGTACTGTGGAGGTGGTTGGTCCCAGTTGGGATCATAAGCGTGATCCTCATAGTGCGGTGGAGGTGGTTGATCCCGCTGGGATCATAAGCGTGATCCTCATAGTGCGGTGGAGGTGGTTGATCCCAGATGGATTGTAGGTCGGCCGCCCCGGCCCGACGGATACTCGAAAGTCAGATTGGGCCCTTCTTCGCAAGAAGAATTTGCCCATCACGACGAACTTTCCTCCCCCGCCCTGTCCCGACCATACTCTGCATCGTTGGTAACCCCGCACAATGTACACCAACAACAAAACAAAATTACACGCACTGTGGGAGAAAATAACCAAATGTAAAGAAAAGAAACACAGAAAACAAACAACACAAACAATACGCTTAAAGTTTTCCCAAGAACGGCGCAAAAATTGATCGAGCTAAAACACACTCAAATTACTCGCATTCGCACGAGGTAATCGTGAAGCGTGGTAAGTTAACACGAGTCGCTCTCAAGGAAAACTTAATGTAGGCGATTGTTCATGTCATACGTAAAGCGATTAAAACCTAAACATTCTAATCTCAAGGGGTTGAACATGCAAGAATTGAAATACGGAAAATTAAACAGCATCCTAAGCTAGGGGTTGTCAATCCCGAGCTAAACTAATAAAGCGATAAATCTAGATTAGGGGTTGTCAATCCCTAGTTGAACTATGAAAGAGATAAATCAAAGCGATAAACAAAAGCATATGCGATCATATTATTCATAGGGTTTGTCAATCCCTAATCTAAATCTGATTGCAAATAAACGAAAGCAGTAACTCATTAAGCAAATTAAACCAACGGAACATGAAAATCCAATCCACTGTCACTATGAATTGAATTGACAAAAATCATCAAATAATAAACTATGAAATTGATTCCACAAGAACTGATAATCCAAAGCATAAATTGATAACAAGATTATTCAATGATGAAAATAAGAACAAGAATTAAAACAAGAATTGTATCTCGTGTTATGTTGCCCGAGGAATTGCTCCAAGAATTTACGAGAGGCGCCATGCCGCGCTTGGAATAAAAATCAAGAACTCAAATGCCGACCTAATGCACGACATATATATAAAATAAAAGTGAGCGCTGTTCGACCGAGCGCACGCTTGAAAATGTTCTCAGATTCACCTGAACGCCGGTTCACTTGGAAAGCCGGCCGGGCGTGAGAGCTGGAACGCGTGGTGGGGCGAGAGCGCTGGCAAGGCCATGATGCCCGCCGGATGGAATCGAGCGCGGGTGAGCTGGTAGCGTGGCCTGGCGCCGAGATGCATGGGGCGCAGGGGCGGGTGGCCAAGCCGCCGGACGGAGGAGGAAGCGGGCGCCGCAAGTTGAATGCGCGTCGGGCGAAGGCTGGGAGGACAGTACGGCCGGCGCGAGGACGAAGGCGACGCGGCGTATGGGCGGACGAAAGCGCCGGCTGCAAGCGAGCGCTGGCGGGAAACGCTACTGGAGGGCACCGGGTTCCAAAGGCGGGTGAAGAGGCCGCTGGGCGAGCGCTGCGAGGTCAGCGCCGGATGGGCGAGACGCTGGTGCGGGCGAGGCGAGTGCGGGCGAGGAAGGTGAGCGCCGGCTGGCCTTGAGCGCGCGCTCGAAATTGGTGAGCGCGCGCTCGATCCCCGCGCCGGTTGAGCGTGCGTGCTGGGGCGTCGTGCGGGCGTGGCGCGGCGGCGCGGCGCGGGCGGGCGCTGCTGTGGGCGCTGGCGCGCGGCCATGCGACGGGTGCCGTGGCGCGACTTTGGTCGCTCGACCCGCTCTCCTTCGTCTCGAACTCCGATTTACGATCCGCCGCCGGCGAACTCCTCGTCGAGATGCTTTTCAATTATATCTGATCCTTGGTAGATCCAATTCATCCTATTTTCTGCCATTTTCCTACAAAACATCGAGACGAATCTAAGTAAGTCCGAATCGATAAATATTAATCGAACCAATGGCATAAATAAGACAAACCATAGAAAATGACATGTAAAACAATACCAAGAAACATCACAAAATCATACCAAACATCTAGTTCCATCGAAATCTTCTCAAATGGAACAAAAGTATAAAGGAAAGAGGAAGTGGAAACCAAAGGATTTCCAAGCAAGAAAACTTTCCAACGACAAGGACCCACGGTATCGAAATCCTTCCGACCATCAGTATCGGTGCAGACACCCTTCCCTTCGAATCAGATGAGACCGCCCCTGTGTCCACAATGCAACCGCCCACACTTTGGTGTGTGCAGAAGTGGAAGTAACACATGCTTCACCACGTGGACAAGTTGGTCATCAAGACCGCTTGTCCAGACGATCAATGTCTTTGGAAGAGGTGACAAATCAAGTCTTTCCGCCAACCCAATCTGTGAAGGCTATGACCGATTATCCACAGCCACCACGATATCAACTTCCCTCTCTACAAGCAAATTCAAGTCTGGATATTTCTACTCAACAGACGCCACCCCAATCCCTTCAACTTCAACCTCAACATCAGAAAGCGTATGCGCTCAAACAGAAACAACCGGAGAAGAGCTCGGTTAATTTGACAGGTATGGCTCAGTTACAAGGTGTGCCTGTTCTAGTTTTGTTTGATACGGAAGCTTCGCACTCTTTCATTTCAACTGCATGTGTGGACAATCTTAAGCTTCCTGTAGAACGAGCTGAAGTAGGTTTTAAAGTGGTTACTCCGGTAGGTGGGGCGACTGTGATTGATCAAATATGTCCTAACTTAGAGTTTGAGCTAGGACCCCTTCATTTAAAAGCTGAATCATTATGCCTCCTATGCATGTGGGATGTAGACATTATTCTAGGCATGGATTGGTTGACAAAGAATTTTGCAATGATTCGTTAGAACAACATGAGATTTCATTTCGACCACCAAGAAAAGAACCCACCGCTTACTTGGTTGATGAAAGGAAAAGGCGGTGCCTCGTGATATCGCCTTTGCACAGATAAATTGTTAAGATGTAATGAAAACCATGCTTACCTAGTATGTTTGAGCAAGGAAAGCAAGAAAGATGTAAAGATTGACGATGTGCCAATTGTGAGAGAATATAAAGATGTATTCCGGAAAAGTTACCTGTATACCCGGATCGACAACTAGATTTTGTTATCGATTTGGAGCCGTGGTCGCACCGATTTCAAAAACGCCATATCGAATGGCACCAAGGAGCTACAAGAGTCAAGGTCCAATTACAAGAACTTTAGACTGGGATTCATTCGACCAAGCGCGCCGTGGGGAGCACCGGTTTTATTCGTTAAAAGAAGGATGGCACCTTGAGAATGTGCATCGATTATCAAGAGTTGAATAAGGTAACCTTAAAGAACAAATATCCATTACCACGGATCGATGATTTGTTTGACCAATTAAAGGAGCAAAGGTATTTTCAAGATTGATCCGAGATCGTTACCATCAAGTGAAGATCAAACCCAAGATATACCTAAAACCGCTTTTAGACCCGACACGGCACTACGAATTTGTAGTGATGCCGTTTGTTAACCAATGCTCCAACCGTGTTTATGGACATTATGAACCGTGTTTTCCATGAATATCTCGATAAATTTGTGCTAGTGTTTATCGATGATATTCGATATATTCTAAGAGTGAACAAGAACATGAAGTGCACTTATAATTGTGTTGGAAAAGTTGAGAACACAAAGACTATACGCTAAGTTTAGCAAGTGTGACTTCGCCGAAAGAAGTGAACTTTCGACACATAGTTTCGGCCGAAGGAATAAAAGTTGACCCTGCAAAGGTCCAACCGGTACAGGAATGGAAATCACCTATGACTCCAAACGAGATTCGTAGTTTTCTAGGCTTAGCTGGATATTACAGGAGATTTATTGAATGATTTTCTAAAATTGCTAAGCCAATGACACAATTGTTGAAGAAAGGAGTGAAATTTCAATGGACCCCAGACTGCGAAGATAGCTTCCAAGAACTCAAGGAAAGATTGACCTGTCACGACCCGACTATTTAATTAGGTAATTAACTAAATAATCAAGCCGTGACTGGTTTAGTTAACGATAATCTTTCAATAAAAGAGTGATTTAGAAGATAGGTTTTGGAAACAAACAGACAATATAACGTTTGTAAATAGAGGAAGCCAACCTGCAATCAGAAAATATCCAACTACAACAATTATCAAAATGAGGACACAGCCTCACCAATTATAAAAAAAAAATTTCAAAATATTTACATGATTCATCAAAAGTACGGTTTCAAAGTTTCAAAGTTCAGCAGCGGAAGATCAATGAATATCATGTATGAAGACATGATATTCAAACATATCTAAATAGAGTAAAAGATCAAAAGGACATCTCACCGCTTTTCCACCACAACCCTTCATACTCAACCTGCATGATAAAAACATTTTGGAGGTATGAGTACCAGAAAGTACTCAGTGGATAATGCCAATATATCTTTCAAAGTAACATTTCATTCAAGAAAACCTTTCTTTCAAATAGCAGTTCATAAGACGATTACATTGGTGTTTCATAAGAAAACTTTCACATAATAACATATCACCACACTTTATTTTGAAACATACCGGCATAACATACCCGAGTTGGTCCCGAAGGATCACAACTACGGTCATACCCTATCTACGTCATACGGTAAAGGGAAGTAGGCCTCCTCCCCAATACCATGGCCGGCCTACATTTGCAAGCTCACAGCCATCTACCTGTGCACAGTAATAATATCTTCCTACCGCAGATAGGTAATTCGCCGTCATACCCACATTGTGGTAAAACATTCAATTTCAACATATTTATCATGTGGTGATCAAATATTTTCACAAGAAATCAAACTCACAACATATCATATGTTTAGCTTCAAAATAAAGTTCAGAATGCATTACCCACCTCGTGATGACGCTCAATCTACCAAGTTTGTTTCTTCGCTCTTCACTTCTCGGTTTCCTTGCTCGATCCTTAAAACATAAGAATTATTATCGACTTTAGTAATCTTTCTTACTTATTTATACCTTTAGTAATTAAGTAATATTTAAAACATCTTATGCATATCAAATTCTACGAAATTTCGACAACAGAACATCCGTAATATGGACATCCCAAACATAACAAACTACTCCAATGTCATCCCAAACTCCCAATATCATCATCACATCATCGTTATACATTTAAGAGGTTTATACAAGACTAGTATCATCTTATTTCAACATTAATCGCCTAAGGCGATTTAACTCGACATATATATACATTTCAACATTCTTAATATCTACAACCCATTTAACATCACATATCATATTTTTATACTCAATTAACATTAATAATCATAATTTCATGATTCATTCCATCATAGATCAAGTATATCACATATAAGTATAACTTTAGTGTAAACTTTAATTTTTCCAACTTTTGATATCTATGTTCAAAATTTCCCATAAATTCTACTTAGGCCTTATTTTTATCATAGATCTCAAATATCAATTCAAATTCATCAAATAAAATCAAGAACTCATAGTTCAAGACTTGCTCTTCATTTTCAAAATTTTGAAATATTAGTATATGTTTGAATTAAATTCTATAAATTCATTTTACATTATTCATATCCCTAAGCTTGAATATCATCTCAAATTACTCAAATAAAATCAACATCATCATGTTCCTATAATCTATAGTTTTCGAAAATTTCACCAATTTCACAAGCATTGTTTAACTTTTAATTTCTTCATTTATATGATGTTTATAAGCATACTTAAACATATATCTAAGCTTAATTCAATCATATCATAACATAGAAATCATATTCAAAAATTAGGGTTTCATGATCAAACTTTAATTTTAGAATTTCATGAATTTAAGGTATTTAATTCCATAACATATGTTAATCTAACTCCATAAACATAATTAAATCAACACATATAACAAAATTTAAACAAATCAATCATAATCACATCCCATAATTTTGAAAACTTTAAGGATATAAAACATGATATTCATCAATTTAATTTATGTAAACTTTGCATAAATAAAGTAATTACCTTGTTAGGAACAATTTCCTTTAATTCTCAAGTCTAATTATGTGTTTAAAGTGAAGATAAAATTTTGTGTGTGAAGGGTATGTGTGTCGTGAGTTTTGTAGAGAAAATAGGAAGAGAATGATTTTATTCATGTATTATACTTCTAGATGTTTAATTTAAATTTCATATGCATTTATGTAAAATTTCAAGACATTAATACACAAATTTCAAAAATATTATAAATGCACTCTTAACTTTGCTAATTCCAAACTTTAGTGTAATTTAATTAATAGGATTATATTTCAAGTAAATTATAAAATATAATATAACTTATATTCATGATTTAATTTAGATTCATATAACATAATTTAAATCACTTTATTTAATAAAATTCAATTCATTATTATAATACTTCTTAAATTTCGAAAATTACATAAATAAGTTCTTTAATCATTAGTTATTAACAAATTTATTCAAGACTTTAATATCTTGAATAATATTTTATCTCATTTTATAAGAAAATAAATATAAAAATAATTAATGTAATTCATAACATAATTGCTAATTTATAGCATTTTTCATACAATCATTCATTAATAATCACAAAATTCACATTTTATCACAAATAAACTCATTTCTAATAATTTCTACATTTTTCGATTCCATATAATCAAATCTTAAATTAATCGGATTCATACCAATTAATATTTCACTATATTAAATTTTATTTAATTCTTAAGGCTTAAATAGCTTTTAAGCCTTTAATAATACTTAATTAAACTTTATTAATTACTATAAAATTTTCGGCTACTACATTCCTCCCTTAAAGAAATTTCGTCTCAAATTTTCGCACCTTATTAAATAAGTCGGGTACTTTTCTATCATTTGATCTTCCAATTCCCATGTGACTTCTTCCTGACCATGATGTTTCCATTGAACTTTCACTAAAGGAATAACCTTATTCCTTAACTGCTCTTTTCGGTCCGTAATGCTTTCGTGCCCTTCCTCATAACTTAAGTCAAGATTGGGAACTATTTCATCATAATGAAGAATATGTTGTGGATCATATACATACTTTACGAAATGAGATACGTGAAAACGCCATGTACGTTAGCTAAGTTTGGAGCAACGCTACCCTATAGGCTACAGTGCCCAATCCGCTCCAATATCTCATAAGGTCCAAGAAATCTTGGTTTAAGTTTCCTTTATTCCAAAACGGTGAACTCCTTTGGTTGGGGAAACTTTAAGAAAGACCTTGTCCCTATTTCAAACTTCAATTACATACGGCGATGATCAAAGATAGACTTTGTCGGTCTTGAGCTTCTTTCATTCTTTGTCTTATCTCGTCGTACAATTTGAACCATTTCTTCAATTGCTTGTACAAGAATCTTTCGCTCTCCCACTTCATCCCAATACTGAGGTGATCTGCATTTCGCCATAAAGTGCTTCGTAGGAGCCATGCCGATTGTAGCTTGATAACTATTGTTGTAAGCAAATTCGATCAATGGTAGAACTTGTTCCCATTGGTCTCCGATCAAGCACCACTGCTCGAGCATATCCTCCGTAGTTTGAATTGTTCTCTCGGTCCGACCGTGCGTCATGGATGAAAAGGTACTAAAATTTAATTGAGTACCCAATTCTTTTTGAAAAGTAGTCCGAACCGAGAGGTGAATTTCGCATCACGATCCGAGGTGATTGAGATCGGCACTCCATGTAGCCGAACGATTTCTAACATAACTGCGCCAACTTATCTCGCTCCATACGTAATTGGAATTGGAATGAAATGAGCGCTTGGTTAATCGATCAATGATTACCCATATGGCCGTATTTCGCCTAGACTTGGGTAATTCAATTACAAAATCCATAGCGATGTGATCCCATTTCCATTCGTGCACTTCAAGAGGTCAGAACTTTCCGTATGGTCTTTGATGTAAAGCTTTTACTTGTTGACACGCTAAACACCGCTCGACGTAGGAGGCAATGTCTTGTTTCATCCCCGTCCATACGAACTTTTGTTTAAGATCCCGATACATCTTCGCACTTCGGATGTGCGCAGATGGAACCTTATGAGCTTCATTCATAATTTCATTTTTCGCCCGTATCATTAGTACGATATGCGATTACCAAACATAATCGCATTATCTCCTCGCTCATGATATTCGAAAATTTCCCATTCGAATCTTTGCTCGTAGAGTTTCGAGTTGTTTATCTTTTCTTTGCGCTCGATAATACGAGTTTAAATCCGGAAGTACCATCAACGATGCTACAATTCCTTGAATGTTTCGGGAGGTAACACGGTTTCCGACTTCATTCTCTCGAACTCTTTAATAGTTCTCCTGGTCCGTTAAAAGAGTTCCTAATCTTTCCCGACTTTTCCTACTCGGAGCGCCCGCTACAACATTAGCTTTTCCGGATGATATTTGATCTCACAATCGTAGTCTTCGACCAACTCAAGCCATCTTCGTTGTCGATATTCAAATCTTTTGTTCAAAGAAATACTTCAAACTTTTGTGGTCCGTGAAAATCTCACATCTCGATCCGCATGATAATGTCTCCATATTTTCAATGCGTGACCACCGCCGCGAGCTCTAGATCGTGAGTAGGATAATTATGTTCATGAATCTTCAACCGTCGTGAAGCGATGCGATGACCTTCCTTCTTGCATTAAAACGCATCCTATTCCATTTCTCGACGCATCCCGTATATGGTATAATCTTTCTCGGATCGTATTGTTAAGATAGGAGCGTTGGTCGGTCTTTCTTTGAGTTCTTGAAAACCGCCTTCGATTTCGAGTCCATTGAAATTTTATCCTTTCAAGATAAGGCCATTGGTTTAGCAATTTTAGAAAATCCTCAATAAATCTTCTATAGTACCCAGCTAAACCCGTGAAACTACGAATCTCATTTGGAGTCGAGGTGACTTCCACTCTCGAACTCGCTGACTTTGGCGGTGGTCCACTTTAATTCCTTCACGAGACTATATGCCCTAAGAAATTTACTTTTTCACCAAAATCACACTTGTTGAACTGGCATATAATCTTTGTGTCCTTAATTTTTCCAATACAATTTCAAATGCTCTTCGTGTTCTTGTTCGCTCTTTGAATAGATTAAAATATCATCGATGAACACTAACACGAATTTATCAAGATATTCATGGAATACGCGGTTCATGAGGTCCATGAATACAATTTGGAGCATTGGTTAGTCCAAACGGCATCACTACAAATTCGTAGTGTCCGTGATCGGGTCCTAAAAGCGGTTTTCGATATCCTCGGTTTTATTTTCACTTGATGGTAACCCGATCTTAGATCGATTTTGAAAATACCTTTGCTCCTTTCAATTGGTCGAACAAGTCGTCAATTCGAGGCGGATATTTATTCTTCAATGTCACCTTGTTCAATTCTCGATAATCGATGCACATTCTTAAGGTGCCGTCCTTCTTTTGACGAATAACACTGGTGCTCCCTGTGGTGACGACGCTTGGTCGAATAAATCCTAAATCCAAAAGTTCACGTAATTGGATTTTCAATTCTTGCAATTCTTTAGGAGCCATCCGACGGTGCTTTGAAATTGCGCGGATCCCGGCTCAAGATCGATCGCGAAATCCAATTGTCGATCCGCGTATACCGGTAATTTTTTCGAAATACGCCCGGATATTCTCGAACAACCAAAGACATCTTCAATCTTCCTATCCTTCTTGTCTTCCTTGCTTGGGCATACGAGATAAGCACGATTTTCAAGACATCTTATTAACCTTTCGCTCGCAAGGTCGATATCATAGTATCCTTCTTCTTCTCTCGTCGATCCCATAAAAGCACGTGGGTTCTTTTCCGGTGGTTGAAATGCGATTGTTGTTCACAACGAATCGTTATAAATTTTCCGCTAACCAGTCCATACCCAAGATAATATCTACGCCCCACATGCATAAGAGGCGTAATGATTCGCTTTTAATCAAGTGATCCTAACTCGAATTCTAAGTTAGGACATACTTTATTCACCACCGTCGCCCGCCTATCGAGTAAGTACTTTGAACCCTACTTGAGATGATTCTACGGAAGTTCAAGATTATCTACGCACGCGAAATGAAAGAATGCGATGCTCCGTGATCAAACAAAACTATAACAGTACACCTTTAACCGGGCCATACCGTTAGATTTCCGTACTGCTCGGTTGCTTTTGCTTCAAAGCATACGCATGCGATGTTGAGATTGAACTTGTAGAGATTGAGATGACGCACGAATCAAGCTTCCGGGATTGCGGTCATTTGCGGTGGAGGTAGTTGATAGCGAGGAGGTTGTGAATATCCTGTCATTGCTTTCACGCTTGAACGGTCGAGAAGATTTTCCTCTTCTCTCTCCCGCCACATTCATGTCTGTATGGACAGTAGAAGCAAAGTGGCCATCTGTCACATGAATAGCAAGTATTGCTCCAATCCGACATAAACCGAAATGTGTATGGTTGCATTGAGGGCACATAGGTGGTCTTATCTCGATTTCGAGAAAATGATGGTTGTCCGAAGAGTCATGATCGGAATGATCTCGACATCGTGAGCTCTGCTTTGAAACGGTCTTTGCTTGAATTTCCTCGCATCTCCCATTTTCTTTTTCCTTTATATTTTTGTTCCATTTGGGAGGATTTTGTTGATATAATTCCTTGTGGTACGCCAACATTAGTCTCAGCAGCATGCTTTTCAGCTTGAATCTCCATTTCCATGTCCAACGCACGGTTCAGGGTTTCTGCGTAAGACATGGGAGGTTGAGCTGCTAAAATAATTCGGATTTGTGTCGAATCCGTAATCTAAACATCTCGGCCATCTTCTCATCTGCTTTTACTTTATAAGGTGCATATCGATAAGGTGCAAAATTCCGATCGATTCCGCCACACTCCTATTACCTTGTTTCAAATTCATAAATTCAATTTCCTTCTGCCTCCTATAGCTTCGAGGAATGAACTTAGCATACAGTTCTTCCTTGAACTGTTCCCATGTAAAGTTCGCCAATTGCTCCTGGGTGAGGGTTTTCTGCCTGGCCTCCCACCGTAAACTGAGTCCTTTCATCGAAAATTTATGCACAAAGCAAACATTCTTGATCGTTGCATTCCAAGAACTTAAAGATTCTCTCAATAGTTCTTACCCACTCTTCACTTGGCAGACTACCACTCCTCGTGAAGTTAGGTGGTTTTGACGAAGAAAGAGTTCAAATTTTTCGATTTGGTGGAGAGGTTCACGATTTGGAAAGTTACGAGGTGTTGCTTCACTATCTCTTTCTTCCAAACTTGTATTTCTTCTTCTTGGAGGCATACTAATACCAAAAGAAGGATATTATTGTCACAGCAGTTGATAAGATATCACAATAAGAAAATAAGGTTTCAAATTATAGTAAAGCGCAATCATCACAGGATTTAAGGACCCAACAACATGAGAAACAACAAAGATATACGACATATTATAATTTACAAAACAACAACAAAATAAGTAGCATGTTATGGTTACAAAATTGCCTCGGTGAGGACTTTTACAAAATAAGTTAGTTTCATCGACATTGCCGGTAGTTCGCTTGCCATTCTAACTATCCTACCTAGCTTTGAACATATTTCTCTTATCTATCTATGTCTTCCTCGTGGTCTTCTTCGGTTCCTCTTCCGCTCTTCTTCCCTTTTATCTTCGTGAGTATGAGCATGATCGGATCGAGTGAGCGGCCTCCCGGCAAAAGAAGGAAGGATCGGATAAAGAGGGCATTTCACCGCAGCCTAGAGGTCTCAAATGGGAAGTGCCAACAGATAGTGGTTGTTCAAATTCGGCTACCTCATGGGAGACATGATTAAGGATATTTAGGAAGAGGAGATAAAGGTGGTGAAGGAGTTTTCGGTGCAAATGGTCATTCAAACAGATCTAAATCATCTAGGGTCCACCGAGGTCCAAGAGGAAAGAGACTATCGCTATCGTAGCAGATTCGAGAAGGAGGACTAGGAATGACAATCTCACGAAACATAGGTTTAATTTCTCCCATTTTGGATGAAGAAAATCATCTAGAATCGATGAATCATTGAATAAATTGATCAAAAGGACGATATGGTAACTCTGGGGATCTCCTATTTTCAATAATGCCTTTTATAAGGTTTACTGAATCGATCGAGATTACCGAATGACTGCACTCCATATCAATGTGTACATAATTCAGAGCTGTTTCAGATGCCCATCCCCGCCAAGAAGGAGGTAAAGCATTAACCAATGCGAAGTCCATCTAACTCACCATCGCACTCTTTAAAACCGATCTCCACAAAGATCATAAACTGTTTGAGAGCAAACGCGATCTGCTCCTCTCTCGATTCTAAAGGAAAAGAAACTATCGACGCCTAATCCAAATGGCCTATTATCAACATTCTTTTCGAGCAATGCCTCCGCACCATCCTATATTCAAATATAACTTTTATACTAATTAGAAACAACATAATCACATATAATTTCTTTTCACATACTATCTAATAATGTTCAACATAATCACCTTTCATTCAAATATAAACATCACTTACGACTTACTTTGCCCGGTTGAAGTGAAGAGATGGATCGAACATCGAGCCTTTACCAACGACTCAAAGGTTTACAAGAGAGGTTGGCTTAAGAAAGAAAATTTACAGGATCAAAGCTGAAACAATGCTCTGATACCACTCTGTCACGACCCGACTATTTAATTAGGTAATTAACTAAATAATCAAGCCGTGACTGGTTTAGTTAACGATAATCTTTCAATAAAAGAGTGATTTAGAAGATAGGTTTTGGAAACAAACAGACAATATAACGTTTGTAAATAGAGGAAGCCAACCTGCAATCAGAAAATATCCAACTACAACAATTATCAAAATGAGGACACAGCCTCACCAATTATAAAAAAAAAATTTCAAAATATTTACATGATTCATCAAAAGTACGGTTTCAAAGTTTCAAAGTTCAGCAGCGGAAGATCAATGAATATCATGTATGAAGACATGATATTCAAACATATCTAAATAGAGTAAAAGATCAAAAGGACATCTCAGCTCAGTTTTCCAGCCACAACTCCTTCATACTCAACCTGCATGATAAAAACATTTTGGAGGTATGAGTACCAGAGAGTACTCAGTGGATAATGCCAATATATCTTTCAAAGTAACATTTCATTCAAGAAAACCTTTCTTTCAAATAGCAGTTCATAAGACGATTACATTGGTGTTTCATAAGAAAACTTTCACATAATAACATATCACCACACTTTATTTTGAAACATACCGGCATAACATACCCGAGTTGGTCCCGAAGGATCACAACTACGGTCATACCCTATCTACGTCATACGGTAAAGGAAGTAGGCCTCGCCCAATACCATGGCCGCCTACATTTGCAAGCTCACACCATCTACGTGCACAAGAATAATATCTTCCTACCGCAGATAGGTAATTCAATCATACCCACATTGTGGTAAAACATTCAATTTCAACATATTTATCATGTGGTGATCAAATATTTTCACAAGAAATCAAACTCACAACATATCATATGTTTAGCTTCAAAATAAAGTTCAGAATGCATTACCCACCGTGATTTACGCTCAATCTACCAAGTTTGTTTCTTCGTTCTTCACTTCTCGGTTTCCTTGCTCGATCCTTAAAACATAAGAATTATTATCGACTTTAGTAATCTTTCTTACTTATTTATACCTTTAGTAATTAAGTAATATTTAAAACATCTTATGCATATCAAATTCCACCAAATTTCGACAACAGAATATCCGTAATATGGACATCCCAAACATAACAAACTACTCCAATGTCATCCCAAACTCCCAATATCATCATCACATCATCAGTTATACATTTAAGAGGTTTATACAAGACTAGTATCATCTTATTTCAACATTAATCGCCTAAGGCGATTTAACTCATTATATATATACATTTCAACATTCTTAATATCTACAACCCATTTAACATCACATATCATATTTTTATACTCAATTAACATTAATAATCATAATTTCATGATTCATTCCATCATAGATCAAGTATATCACATATAAGTATAACTTTAGTGTAAACTTTAATTTTTCGACTTTTGATATCTATGTTCAAAATTTCCCATAAATTCTACTTAGGCCTTATTTTTATCATAGATCTCAAATATCAATTCAAATTCATCAAATAAAATCAAGAACTCATAGTTCAAGACTTGCTCTTCATTTTGAAAATTTTGAAATATTAGTATATGTTTGAATTAAATTCCTATAAATTCATTTTACACATTATTCATATCCCTAAGCTTGAATATCATCTCAAATTACTCAAATAAAATCAACATCATCATGTTCCTATAATCTATAGTTTTCTAAAATTTCACCAATTTCACAAGCATTGTTTAACTTTTAATTTCTTCATTTATATGATGTTTATAAGCATACTTAAACATATATCTAAGCTTAATTCAATCATATCATAACATAGAAATCATATTCAAAAATTAGGGTTTCATGATCAAACTTTAATTTTAGAATTTCATGAATTTAAGGTATTTAATTCCATAACATATGTTAATCTAACTCCATAAACATAATTAAATCAACACATATAACAAAATTTAAACAAATCAATCATAATCACATCCCATAATTTTTGAAAACTTTAAGGATATAAAACATGATATTCATCAATTTAATTTATGTAAACTTTGCATAAATAAAGTAATTACCTTGCTAGGAACAATTTCCCTTTAATTCTCAAGTCTAATTATGTGTTTAAAGTGAAGATAAAATTTTGTGTGTGAAGGTGTGTGTGTGTCGTGAGTTTTGTAGAGAAAATAGGGAAGAGAATGATTTTATTCATGTATTATACTTCTAGATGTTTAATTTAAATTTCATATGCATTTATGTAAAATTTCAAGACATTAATACACAAATTTCAAAAATATTATAAATGCACTCTTAACTTTGCTAATTCCAAACTTTAGTGTAATTTAATTAATAGGATTATATTTCAAGTAAATTATAAAATATAATATAACTTATATTCATGATTTAATTTAGATTCATATAACATAATTTAAATCACTTTATTTAATAAAATTCAATTCATTATTATAATACTTTAAATTTCAAAATTACATAAATAAGTTCTTTAATCATTAGTTATTAACAAATTTATTCAAGACTTTAATATCTTGAATAATATTTTATCTCATTTTATAAGAAAAATAACATAAAAATAATTAATGTAATTCATAACATAATTGCTAATTTATAGCATTTTTCATACAATCATTCATTAATAATCACAAAATTCACATTTTATCACAAATAAACTCATTTCTAATAATTCTCTACATTTTTCGATTCCATATAATCAAATCTTAAATTAATCGGATTCATACCAATTAATATTTCACTATATTAAATTTTACGAATTCTTAAGGCTTAAATAGCTTTTAAGCCTTTAATAATACTTAATTAAACTTTATTAATTACTATAAAATTTTCGGGCTACTACATGACCAATGCTCATATCTTAACAATACCTGATCCGGAGAAGGACTGTACCATATACACGGATGCGTCTAGGAATGGGATATGATGCGTTTTAATGCAAGAAGGGAAAGTCGTAGCATATGCTTCGCGACAACTGAAGATCCATGAACACAATTATCCTACTCATGATCTGGAACTCACAGCTGTAGTCCATGCATTGAAAATCTGGAGACATTATTTATACGGATCAAGATGCGAAATTTTTACGGATCATAAGAGTCTGAAGTACTTCTTCGAGCAAAAAGATTTAAATATGCGGCAATGAAGATGGCTCGAGCTGGTCAAAGATTATGATTGCGAGATCAAATATCACCCAGGAAAAGCTAATGTCGTTGCTGACGCTTTGAGTAGGAAAAATCGAGGAAAAATAGGAATTCTTTTACGGATCAAGAAGAATTGATAAAGAGTTTGAGAGAATGAAAGTCGAAGTAGTATGACCTCCTCGAATATCCAAGAAATTGTTGCAGCGTTAGTTGTACTTCCAGACTTGAGAGCTCAAATAGTTGAAGCACAAAGACGAGACGAACAACTTGAAGCATCATGAAGCGAAAATCGTAACAGGTAATCTTAAGTGAAGCTCATAACGTTCCGTATGCTGCACATCCTTGAAGCATGAAGATGTATCAAGATCTCAAAAAGAAGTTCGATGGGATGTGAATGAAACAAGACATTGCATCATACGTCGAACGATGTTTAGCGTGCCCAACAAGTAAAAGCTTTGCATCAAAGACCGTATGGAAAATTGCGACCTCAAGTTCGGAATGGAAATGGATCACATTGAATGGACTTTGTTATTGGATTACCCAAGTCTAGACGAGGAAATACTACTATCCGGGTAATCATTGATCGATTAACCAAGAGTGCTCATTTTATTCCAATTCCAATAACGACGGAGCGGATAAGCTAGCGATATTTACGCTCGAGAACGCCAGATGGTGCCGATATCGATCACATCCGATCGACACGCCAAATTCACCTCTCGGTTTTGGACGACCTTTCAAAAGAATTGGGTACTGACTAAATTTTAGCACCGCTTTCATCCTCGCAGACGGATGGTCAAACCGAGAGCACGATTCAAACGCTAGAAGATATGCTCCGACGGTGGTGCTAGATCGGAGATCAACGGGAATGTGTTCGCCATTGATCGAATTCGCCTATAATAACAGCTACCAAGCTACGATCAACATGGCTCCCTACGAAGCGCTATATGGCAAGAAGTGCAGATCATGTAATACCCCGTCCTTCCTGAGCATTAGGTTTGCATGGCACGTTTTTGAGAAAGGTCAAAGGTTGACTTTTGTTTGGTGATGCGACCATCACGAAACCTCGGCGTTGTGAAGAGTGTCTTATGACTAATTCATAGACACTAAGTATGCGAGTTTTCAACCACCCACGAAGGTTTGGCACCGGAAGTTATCAAAAATCGAACTTTTCATGGGTCTTTAAAAGCATATCTTGTTTATAGTCGTTGTGTCCATTATTTTATTTCGTGTCCATGGGTACCAATTTTGCTAAATTTGAAGTTCGTTTGCAAAAGTTGCGCCGCTTTTGCGTTTTGAAAAGGGTCGCTTGCTTGAACATGACACCCTCGCTTTTCCTATAAACAGGAGGCTAGGGCCTCATTTTCAACGCTCATTTCCTTCGCCTCTGTGTTTACGGATGAGCCGAGCAGCTCTGTGCACGCTGAAGTCACTGGAGGAGTGGGGATCGAGTGGGGAGGCTCGGCGGCGGTGCCATTCTTGCCTTGCCGCCACCACCGCCGATCGCCCTCCCCAGTAGCCCGCTTTTGTTTTTATCCTTTTCTTGTTTTGATTCCGCCTTTTAGTAGATAGCATAGCATAGAACTCGGGATTTAAAGCCGACGGCGGAAAAGCGGTCGGAGGCCGTGTGGTGTCGTCGAATCGCCGCCGCCACCGTGGTCAGTTTGGCCACGATTTGGTGGTCAACGGACCACCTTTGGGCTACGGGTCCTTTAGGTTTTGAGTTCCGGCCATGCATTCCACTAAAGTACCGATTCCGCTTTTACATTTTTGCGTTTACGCATGTCGGATGTTTTCCGTTGCTTGAGTTTTCTAAAGGAAGTACATGCCGGGTTATCCATTTTCAACGTAGTTCGTCATTCCATGTTCGTCGTTATGCATATTGCTTATGTTTTCATTTTCATGCATCGATTTTGGATGGTTTATCCTAGATCCGAGGATAGGCATCGATTTTTGAAGCTTCACGCTAAGATTTGAGTCAACTTGCATGCACGCATATTTTGAAAGTAGCCTATTATAGGTCTTGATGCCTCGAATATATTTTCCTTCCGCATCGAGTTGATTTGAAAACCCGAGAGTGCCAAATGTGGGTTCGTAAAGTCGAAACCCTAGTTTTGCTTCGATCTTCGTTTGGATCATGATGTTGCTTTGCTTTGTGGGATGTAACCCCAAAGTTGTTCCATCTTGCTTCCGTGTACCTACAAAGCGATCGGTGCGATCATCGGATCTCAGATCCCGGTTGACGTTGTCTGCTCAGGTTGGGTTATATATGCTTATTTTGAGTTATTTACCCGATATTTCAAAATAAAACATGTGCGCCAGAAATGTTTTGGTGAAGTTATTCTCGCTCTACGATCCGAGATGTGGTTCTATTGTGATTGTGCGGGGATCTCTATTCGTGGGTTGATCACCATCTTGAGTATTGATCGTAGGGCCCGAACACGTGGTTATGGTTCCGAGGGATAGACCCTAAGTCCACACGGAAATGGTAATGAGGTGGTTATGGTTCGACGGGATTTTACCCCAAGTCCACACCGAGTTAGCCGGTGGATACGTTCGGGCATGGGGTGACCGGATATGTTCCGGCCGAGATATTACGGGTGGCCGGATATGTTCGGCCGAATGAGATGTGATGGGCTGGCGGGATCGTTCCGAGCCGTGGTTCTATGATGAGAACAACAAGAATAACGGATCGTGCATCGAAAACGAAAAATCTATTTTGCTTACTTAGAAGTGGATTTACGTTTTAAAACCTTCTAAGGTAAGTGCTCTGAACACGACATCATGATTCTTTTGATTTATGATAAAATCCCAACTGAGTGCGCTAGTACTCACCCCAAACTCTTTTTCAAATCTTTTCACAGATGGAGGAGGGCTGGACGGGCCACGCCGAGGGTGGAGCTGCGGGTTCTTCATGCTATGCTTCCGCGATGTTGTGTTATATACTTATTCTGATGTTGATGTATTCTTGTCCCTTGTTTTGCTTTCTGATTGGGAACAAGATTTGCTATTATGTTATTATGCTGTGAGTCTCGATATGAGCATGCTATGTGGTTGACCGGTCTAGTCAACAGGGAGTAATGCTATTTTGCTTTCTTGCATTACTTATTATAATTCAAGATCATGTCCATTGAAGTTATGGTAACGATATTATTCTGTTGGTGGATTGTTTGCGCACCCCTCCCTTTCAGGATATGTCCTAATTATAGAAGAGATGTTGCCCGATTTCATGGTCACATCTTCTTTATTGTATGTTATATGTATTCTTCTTCCCGCTTCTTAACCCCACCCCTAATCACACCCGGCATCCGTGCCTTCCTCGAATTGGGGCATGACGACTTGGTATCAGGCGGTGTTCTTGGCCCGTACATCTATTCGTTATCGATACCACTTGCATCGAGCAATGTTCTCGCATCTAGTTTTCATAATTGTTTGATATCAAAGCGATTCGCTTGCTTTATATCTTGTACGTTCTTGAAATTGAGTGTTTAGAACTTGTTTTTCTAAACTGCTTATCGTGTACAACTACCTCACCACCGTCAGGCCGCCTCCTTTAAAAGGGGATGAGGTATGTATTTATTCGCCGATGCTTTATGTGGTTACGTGATGCTTGATATGATATTGGTTTCATGTGTTTTGGCCTGGTAAGAGTTTACGTGATGTAAACGTGATGTGGATGAGATATGGTTGGATGGTGATATGGATGTGGAAGTTATTGTCGATGAGACGAAAAGGCCTGTGTGGCTGTGATATGGGAACCATTGATGTGGTATGATGTGATTCATATGATCATGAATGGATGATGTGAATCTATGTGTTTACATAGAAATATGTGATTAATTGAAAATCTTGTTTATATTGATAAACGAGTGCTTGTAAGTGGATCATGTATTTGCTTACGTGATTATTGTTGTGAATATCCATATCGATGCCGATATGTGTTGAAAGTGAATATGTGTCTTAAGACATGATTACCCAGATGACTGGGGCAGAAAGGGAAACGTGAATATTTGTTGTTATTTTGACGAACTAACATGTAGGTTTATGGATATTCAGTGGCCCAGACAACGTTGGTTAAGATCCCACTGGATGAATGAGCAAATCCGTAAGTTCAGGGAATGTACCAAGAATGTCCATGAGCCGTTGGGAGTGTTTCTGGGGAGATTTGTTGGTTTGTGGAGAAAGATTCGAGATAGTGGAAAGGTATCCGAGTACGAGGCTTACTATCGGATGACAGAAAGGCTACCGACAGGTTGGCAACCATGGGCAAGAAGGCAAGGGTACGTGATGTTCCGTCGGGATCCTATCACCAGACACCTTACCTTGGATTTCACAGAGTTCGCTGCTCGAGTGTGGAGACAGTGGACCGATCATCGAGGCATACCATCTGAGGCAGATGTGATAGCGAGGCATGTTCGAGGGCCGATCCAGATTGATGACAGAGATGATGTTCCTGAAGAGCCTTTAGGAGAGCAGCCATCGCGTAGACGATCGCCAGTTCATCAGGATACACCAGTCACTACACCTCCATCTACGATCCTCACCTTTCAGACGGACCAGGAATGATTTTGAGGCAGGACCCTCCCAGGTGAGAGAGATGATCCACCCGACCGTGGCAGAAAAGAGGCCCAGAATCAGAATCATAGTACAACCGAACAGTATCAGGTTGGCCTCCCGGGAAGGAGATTCTGAGGAGGAGAAAGACCCGGAGGAGGACGAGGAGGACAGTGAGGATTTAGAGGACCCGATGATCCAGATAGCGGATGACTCATACGAGGTTGAGCATGTTGAGGAAGGCAAGCGCGAGATCAGAACCTGTGGAGAGCATTCACCGAGACTCAAAGCGATCAGGTACGGCTTGGATGGGATCATACCCACGAAGACTTGCTTCCATGCAGATCGCTTTATCAAG
The DNA here is from genome assembly GCA_036937905.1 of Salvia rosmarinus. Taxonomy (NCBI): domain Eukaryota; kingdom Viridiplantae; phylum Streptophyta; class Magnoliopsida; order Lamiales; family Lamiaceae; genus Salvia; species Salvia rosmarinus. Next base: position 53,475,556 of record CM072815.1, on the reverse strand, counting down.
CGGCACTCAATCCAAGCCCCGATAGGAAGGAGAGAGAGGATGAGGAAAGCGTAATGGAACCATTGAAACAAGCAGAGTAGTGGACGGATATAGAGGATGAGATCTTGGTAGTCGGTGTGTACAAAGGATGTCGCAGAGTCTCGCTATAAGCATGGACGAGCGGCATCTTTGGCGAGAACGTAGTCGATTCTTTTGCTCATATCCGACCTTTTGGTCGACATACCTTGATCTTATATTTTGTGATCCTTTACGGACAATAGTGATACTAACGCCGTCTATGACAGATGTTTATGTTTGATGCTTATATGTGATATGAGCTATGCCATGATGATATATGATCTATGTGATGTGATGATGATATTATATGGAATGCATAACGATGATGTGTTGGCGTATTGCATGTTTATATGTGATCGTGATACGTGGCATATGTGATGATACATGGTTATGGGTGATGATATATGTTATGCGATGATACCGGTTATCTATGCGAAAGTGTTTCTAATGTTTCAAACGTGGGTGCGTAATGCCGAGAACAAGGAACCGAGGAACAATAACGGAAGAAGCCCAAGAACCACCTTTGGTTCAGTGGCATGCGATCAAGAGTTTTCGCAGTGTAATCCCCCACGCTCGACGGTCTCGCGAACCGATCGACGCCGAGAACCGGATACGATCCACGAAGGATCTTCGATTACATCGGCCGTGAAGAAGCAGAGAAGCTGAATTGCGCGATCTTTCACCAACCGACGAGGTCGACTTGGTGGGAATCCGTGAGGAGAACCCTAACACCGTGACGGTGGGGAAGGTATCGTGGGAAGATTTCAAGGAAGAACTCATGGAAAAGTATGTGCTCGGGCGTCTCATGTGCGAGAAGGCAAACGAGTTCGAATCTTCGTCGAGGAGAAGGACGGTCACCGAGTATGATCGCCGCTCAATCGCCCCGTGTTATGCTACGCACAGTCGACACTAAGGCTGCCAGGCGCATGTGTTCAGAGAGGACTCGGACCGAGATCGAATTTCGCTCGTCGCTAGGGAGATTCGACGATGCGCAGCCCTTGAACAGGGCTTTAAACATTGAGTCAATGTTGTCCCAGAAAGAACGATGCCACCGGACAGCCGGTGACGGAGGAAGAGGTAAGAGGAAATGGGAAGATCGAGGAAAGGCAATCGGTGTTCCAAGGAACCAGGCGGTCCAAAGGATTCCGAGGAACGGGTATTCGAGAAGAAAGGCAACCTTGGGAAGGAATTTCCAACCCATACGGCATGAGGCGGTGTGGAAAACATTGGTGCGTAAATGCCGAGGAATCATTTAGGCGAGTGCAAGCAAGGTAACGTTGAGTGTTATCGTTGTAGGAAGTCTGGACATTACGCTCGAGATTGTCCATTAGGAGGTCCGGCAGTGCAGCCGCCAGTGAGACAGCATCCAGCTCCGCAGAGGCAAAACCAAGCTCCGCAGAGGACAAACAATGGGGCAGGAGGTCACCCTAGGCCAGCAAACCAAAGGCCACCGCAACAAGCAAGGGTGTATGCCTTGAATCAGCAGAAGGCAACACAAGCTCCCGGAAATCTTGCAGGTATAATCCATATGAGTGATATACCCGCTTTGTTTGATACAGGAGCCTCACATTCTTTTGTTTCGAGAATCGCGTGTGAGAGGTTGGGTTTGGTACCCAAGGAGTCACAGAGTACCCTGGAAATTAGCATCCCATCAGGGGAAGTGCTAAAGGCAAAAGAGATATGCCCGAACCAGGAGGTAGAAATCTGTGAGCAGAAGGTCTTTGTCAATTTGCATGTCATCGAATGGAAGATTTCGATGCCATCTTGCATGGATTGGTTGGAAAAGCACAGGCAACTATACGCTGTCTCGAGAGAAGTTGCTTTTCGAACAGCGAAGGAGTGGAAGTTTGTTTCACGGCATAAGGATGGGTGTTTTGCGTTAATGATCTCAAAGACCCAAGGCAGTGAGGATGATCGGGAGGGCGTCAAACTTTCTTGGCGAAGTTTGACAGGCACGCTGGAGAGCGCAAGCGATGCAAGAGGAGCCGCATGGTGTGTGAATATCCTGACGTGTTTCCGAGGACTTGCCAGTGTTTATCACCGATAGACAAGTGGAATTCACTATTGATCCGGAACCGTGAGCGGCACTAGATCAAAGGCACCATATGTAATGGTACCTAAAGAATTGCAAGAACTGAAAGCGCATTGCAGGAGTTGGATCTAGGTTTTATCCATTTAGCATGTCGCCGTGGGGAGGCGCTTTGTCTGTTCGTCAAGAAGAAGGATGGGTCGATGAGAAGCCATCGTGGTAGCAATGGCGAGGAGACAGTTCTTGGAAATGATGTGTTTGAAAGGCTAGAAGCTAGCAAGGGGTTCACTAAGCGAAAACAACGCGCTATTATTCGAGGAAGGTTATGTGTGCCACTCAATAGGGAATTGAGAGATAAGATCATGAGTGAAGCTCATGAGGCACCATATACACTCATCCGAAGCACCAAATGTGAGAGACCTTAAGAGGAACTTTTGGTGGGAAGGGATGAAAAGGATGTAGCCATGTTTGTGGAACGTTGTTTCGCTTGTCGCAAGGGAAAGCAGGCACCAACGTCCGTCAGTTTGTTGCAACCGCAACCAATCCCAGTGGAAATGGGATCATATCGGTATGGATTTTTGGTGAGTTTTCCAAGGTCAACGCGAAAACACCGCTTATATGGGTTGTCGTCGATAGACCGACGAAGTCGCTCATTTCACCGATTCGATGGCGACGACGGGTTAGATAAGCTTGCTTAGCTTTTTACGTTAGAGAAATCGCACGGTTACATGGCGCACCGGTATCGATTCGTCCGATCGTGACCCGAGGTTCACGCCAAGGTTTTGGAGGAGTCGCAGGAAGCCGTGGGGACCAAGTCAATCTCAAGACTTTCCATCCTCGCATCGACGGTCCACCGGAAAGGACGATTCTGTCTTGGAAGATATGTCATGAAAGCAATCGTGGCGATAGAGGAGGAAATTGGGAAGAGATACTACCTTTGGTGGAGTTTGCCTATAACAATAGTTATCGTGCCACCATAGAATGGCTCCCTATGAAGCGTTATACGGAAGGAAGTGTCGATCGCCACTTTATTGGGACGAAGTGGGCGAGAGAAAGATGTTAGGACGAGAGATGGTTCAACAGCGATCGAGGTTATCGATCGATCTGCGAAGGATCGAGGAAGCTCAGATGCGCGAAGTCCTATGCGGACAAGCGTCGCACGGATCTTGATTCATGACGGAGATCGCGTTTTCCTTAAGGTTTCCGACAAGAGGAGTCGCTCGCTTTGGGAAACGAGGTAAGTTCTTGACCGAGGTTCGCTGGACCTTCAAGTTCTCGAGAGAATAGCCCCGCTTCCTATAGGTTAGCTTTTCCGCCTAGCATCGGAGATGCACGACGTGTTTCACGCTTCTCGATTGAGGAAGTACGTGTTCGACCCAAAACACGTGATCAAGCATGACCAAGTGGTTCTTGCTCAGATCCGAGTTACGAGGAGAGACCGGTGGGTCGTTTTGGAACGAGAGTTAAGGTGTTGAGGAACAAGCGATTCGTTGGTGAAAGTGTTGTGGAATCACCATGGCGGAGGAAGGTATGTGGGAGTTGGAAGACAAGTTCGTGGCTCAAGACCGAGTCGCTTTCTCCACGTGTTTGAAATTTCGGGACTAAATTTTTCTAAGGAGGAGGATGTAATACCCGTCCTTCCCGAGCATCAGTTTGTATGGCACATTTTCGAGAAAGGTCAAAGGTTGACTTTTGTTTCGGTGATGCGACCATCACGAAACCTCGAGCGCTAATGAAGATTGTCTTATGGACTAATTCATAGACACTAAGTATGCAGGTTTTCGACCACCCACGAAGGTTTCGCACCGGAAGTTATCGAAAACCGACTTTTCATGGGTCTTTAAAAGCATATCTTGTTTATAGTCGTTGTGTCCGATATTTTATTTCGTGTCCATGGGTACCAAGGTTGCTAAATTTGAGTCCGTTGGCAAAAGTTGCGTCGCTTTTTATGCTGAAAAAGGTCATTGTAGCAGCAACAGAGCCCTCGCTTTCCTATAAATAGGAGGCTAGGCCTTCATTTTCAACGCTCATTTCTTCACACTGTGTTTACGGACGAGCCGAGCAGCTCGAGTGCACGCTGCGGCCAGCTGGAGGAGTGGGGATCGAGCCGGGAGCCTTGGTGGTGGCGCCATTCGCCGCCGCCATCATCCGCCGATCGACCCTCCCGCAGCCCCGCTTTGCTTTTTATCCTTTTCTTGTTTTGATTCCGCTTTTAGTAGATAGCATAGCATAGAACTCGGGATTCTAAAGGGACGAGGCGGAAAACGGCCGAGGCCGTGAATTGTCGCCGAATCGCCGCCGCCACCGTGGTTGTTGGCCACCGACGGTGGTCAACGGACCACCTTTTGCCACGGTCCTTTAGGTTTTGAGTTCCGGCTATCATTCCACTAAAGTACCGATTCCGTTTTCGCTTTTCGTGTTTACGCATGTCGGGATGTTTTCCGTTGCTTGAGTTTTCTAAAGGAAGACATGCCGGGTTATCCATTTTCAACGTAGTTCGTCATTCCATGTTCGTCGTTATGCATATTGCTTATGTTTCCATTTTCATGCATCGATTTTGGATGGTTTATCCTAGATCTGAGGATATGCATCGATTTTTTGAAGCTTCTTCGCTGCTAATATTTGAGTCAACTTGCATGCATGCATATTTTGAAAGTACCCTATTATAGGTCTTGATGCCCTGAATATATTTCCCTTCTGCATCGAGTTGATTTGAAAACCCGGAGAGTGCCAAATGTGGGTTCGTAAAGTCGAAACCCTAGTTTTGCTTCGATCTTCGTTTCGATCACGATGTTGCTTTGCTTTGTGGGATGTAACCCCAAAAGTTGTTCCTTCTTGCTACCTGGTACCTACCAGTGCGATCGGTGCAATCATCGGATCCGTAGATATCTCCCGTTGACGTTTTTCTGCTCGAGGTTGGGTTATATATGCTTATTTCGAGTTATTTACTCGATATTTCAAAATAAAACATGTGCGCGTAAAATGTTTTGGTGAAGTTATTCATCGTTCTCGATCCGAGATGTGGTTCTATTGTGATTGTGCACGGATCTCTATTCGGTGGGTTGATCACCATCTTGAGTATTGATCGAAGACCCCGAACACGTGGTTATGGTTACCGCCGGATAGACCCTAAGTCCACACGGAAATGGTAATGAGGTGGTTATGGTTCGATGGGATTTGACCCTCAAGTCCACACCGAGTTAGCCACCGATACGCCCGCATGGGCTGACCGGATATGTTCCGGCCGAGATATTGTGGGTCGGCCGGATATGTTCGGGCCGAATGAGATGTGATGGGTCTGGCGGGATACGTTCCGAGCCGTGGTTCTATGATGAGAACAACAAGAATAACGGATCGTATCGAAAATGAAAAATCTATTTTGCTTACTTAGAAGTGGATTTACGCTTTAAAACCTTCTAAGGTAAGTGCTCGAACACGGCATCATGATTCTTTTGATTTATGATAAAACCCCAACCGAAAGCGCGCTAGTACTCACCCCAAACTCTTTTCAAATCTTTTCACGGATGGAGGAGGGTCGGACGGGCATCACCGAATGGTGGCTGCGGGTTCTTCATGCTATGCTTCCGTGATGTTGTGTTATATCGTGATTCGATGTTGATGTATTCTTGTCCCTTGTTTTGCTTTACGATTGGGAACAAGATTTGTTGTTATGTTATTATCTTTGTGAGTCTCGATATGAGCATGCTATGTGGTCGACCGGTCTAGTCAAGGGGAGTAATGCTATTTTGCTTTCATTACTTACTATAAATCAAGATCATGTCCATTCAAGTTATGGTAACGATATTATTCTGTTGGTGGATTGTTTGCGCACCCCTCCCCTTCAGGATATGTCCTAATTATAGAGGAGATGCTGCCCGATTTCATGGTCACATCTTCTTATCGTGTATGTTATATGTATTTCCCCTTCTTTCCCGCTTCTTAAACCCCTAATCACACCCCGGTATCCGTGCCTTCCCTCGGGAATTGGGGCGTGACAGGTCACCCCTTTATTGGGATGAAGTTGGAGAAAGGAAAATTCTTAACCCTAAAGCGATAGACGAAATGGTCCAGATAGTACGACAGATAAAGAAAAGAATGAAAGAGGCCCAAGATAGGCAGAAATCTTACGCTGATAACCGTCGTACGGAATTGAATTTCGGGGTAGGAGGCAAAGTTTTTCTTAAGGTTTCTCCAACTAAAGGAGTTCATCGTTTTGGCATAAAATGGAAACTCAAGCCATGATTCATTGGACCATATGAAGTATTGGAACGAATTGGGTCAGTGGTGTATAGGTTAGCGTTACCACCAAATTTCGCTAACGGACACTATGTCTTCCACGTTTCCCAACTCAGAAAATATGTGTATGACCCAACACACATCCTTCATTATGACGAAATAGTTCCCGACCCTGATTTGAGTTATGAAGAAGAACCTGAATGCATTCTAGACCGGAAGGAACAAAGGTTAAGGAATAAGACTATTCCTTTAGTAAAAGTTCTGTGGAAACATCACGGTCCAGAAGAAGTGACTTGGGAACTGAAGAACAAATGAAGGAGAAGTATCACGATCTATTTTATGAGGTACTAAATTTCGGGGATGAAATTTTTTAAGGGGGAGGGAATGTAGTAACCCAAAAATCTTATAGTATTAATTAAAACTTAATTAAGTATAATTAGAGCTTAAAAGCTATTAATTTCATAAGAAGGAATAAAGAGGTATAAAAGGGTTATTAATCGATAGAAATTGATTAAATCTTAATTAAAGGAATCGAATTAGAAAACGTAGAGAATACTTAGAAATGATTTTAATATGATAAAATATGAATTATGTGTTTATTAATGTATGTTTGCATGAAAAGTGCTATTAATTGAAATTTTGTTATAGAGTGCATTAATTATTTTATGTGAATTTTCTTATAAAATAAATGAATTATGGTTCAAGCTATTAATTTGCTTGAATAAATTTATTTTATTAATATTCATGATAAAATAGTTATTTAGTGTAATTTTAGAAAATTAAGAAGTATTAAAATAATTAGTTGAATTTTACATATGAAAGGATTTAAATTGTTATATGAATTTAATTTCAATCATGGATAGAAATTGTTTTAAATTTTATTAATTATTATAAATATAGTTATAATAGTAAAATATACTAAGGTATAACCTTAGTAAAATTTGGAGTGTAATTAAAAGTTATTGAAATTTGTGTTTAATGAGAGTAAAATGAATATCAAATTATATCTAAATGCACATAAACATTCTAGAAAATTTATTAAGAACATAAAATCATCCTCAACCTCATTTCATCTCTAATTTTCGGCACTTTCACACACTAGCACACACTAAAATTTTATTCTCACAATTAATCTATATTTGAGTGGAGAATTGGTTGCAAATCATCTTAAGCAAGGTAAAGACTTTAGTTAAGTTAAGTTTATGTGATATAAATTGATGAATATTATGTTTTAAAGGTTTAGGGTTTTCGAAAATTTTGAGGTTGTGATTATGATGGATTTGTTTAATTTTTGTTATGTTTATTCAATTAATTATGTTTAAGAAGCTTAATTAACATATGCTATGGTTTTAATTTCTTTAAATTCATGAAATTGAAAATTAAAGAATCCTTCATGAAACCCTAATTTTGTACATGAATAATATGATATGAATTGGTTGAATTAAGCTTATATATATACTTAGGAATGCATATAAACATCATATGATTAAAGAAATTAAAAGTTAAATTATGTTTGTTCAATTCTTAGAATTTTCGAAAATTACATGTAAAATGAACTTAATGATTTTGATTTTATTTAATCCATTGGACATGATATTTATGCTTAGGTATATAAAGAATGCATAGAATGAATTTATAGGAATTTAATTCAACTATATGCATAATGTTCAAATTTTCGAAAATAAAGGGCATGTCATGAACTATGATTTCTTAATTTTATTTAATACATTTGATATGATATTTGGGATCTATGATAAAAATAATGCTTAAGTTGAATTTATAAGAATTTATAGACATGAAATGTAAAAGTTACAAAATTAAAGTTTAGTATAAGTTATGATTTTATGTGATGAAATAGGTTAAGATTTAAATGGATTACGGATTAATGCTCATTGATACTAAATGAGTATAATTATGAGATATTTGATGTTAAATAGAATTTAGATAGTAAAACTATTGGAAATTTCTATATATGTGAATGAAGGACATTAGGCGATTAACTTGTAAATGAATGAGTTTAAGCTTGTTTTAAGTTCCTAAATGCATATTTAAGTATATGGTGATGATATTGAGGAGTTTGGGATGAAATTTGATGAGTTTGGATTATTTGGGCTATTCCTATTATAAACGTTACTCTGTCGAAATTTCGGTAGAAATTGTTCACTAATAAGACGTCATGAGAAATTAAGCAATAGACTTATAATAAATAGATGAGATGTGATTTCTTGAAGTTCCTAAATTCAATAATAATCTTATTTTACAAGGAACAAGCAAAGGCAATGGACGTGAAGAACGAAAACCGACGCTTCGAATAAACATTCGAGGTGGGTAATGTTTGCAAATCATTTTGAATAAAGTTAAGGTTATGTTTGAAATAATTGATATTATGAAAGTATTTCCAATCACCACATGATGAATATGTTGAGAATGAATGTTTTACCACATTGTGGGTACGACGCTAATTAATTACATCACGGTAGGAAAATATATGATATTGTGCATGTGTTACGGTGTGAGCTTGCAAATGTGGGACGACCATGGTATTGGGGAGGCCTACTTCCCATTACCGATGACGAGATAGGTATGACCGTAGTTGAGATCCTTGGGACCAACTCGGTATGTGATGTCAGATGTTCGAAATGAAATTGTGGTGATATGTTAATGAAAGATCTTTATGAAATAATTATTCAAATTATTTTCTAAAGTCTTATTTGAAAGGAAAATTTTAAGTTATGGAAGTTATGTTTACAATTACCCACTGAGTACTTTCTGGTACTCATACCCACAAAGTGTTTTCTGTTTGTTGCAGGTTGAGCATGGAAGAGATGTGGGCTTGGAACTGAGCTTAGCTAAGCTTAATTAACTTCTTTTGTTGTAAATAGTTGAGCCTGAATGTTGTGTCTTCATACATGACATTCGCTACTCTTTCGCTGTCAACTTTTGAAAACTTTAAATCATACTTTTGAGAAACCTTGTAAATGTTGAAATCGTATATATATATGTATTGTGGAGACTGTGTCCTCACTTTTGGTTATTGCTGTTGTTGGTTATTTTCTGTATGCAGGTTGGCTTATTTATATTCTAAGGGTTATATAGCCCGTTTGTCAAAAATTTATTTATTTAAAACTATTCAGTTGTCCAAAGTCTTAATGTCTTATCTAGTCACGGCTTGATTAGTTAGTTGATTTCTTAATTAATTAGTCGGGTCGTGACAATTTAGCGCCATCGTTTGTAATATCCTTTTAGGATATACTTCATTTGCCTTTATCTTCCTTGATTGATTAAATGTTTTCGTATGGGATAAAATCTTTTGTCCTCTAGGGACGTATTATACTTTTACCTTGACGTTATATATCTTTACCATCTCCTCGACATTCTATGATTACTTCATTTCAATGTCAGAGATACTTAATATTCCGTTTTATTGATCGTCACAAAAGTATGAGGGATAATCTTTCCAATTAGATTCACCTTAAGATCCTTCCATGTGAATCTTTTCATTTGTTCTCTTGGATGTATTCCCTTTGCAAAGTCTATAGAAGCTATCTTGTTTGTTAATTAATAAGACACTCAAGACGAGCATTTTGTGTCTATATAACTAAGAGTACTAAGATTCATTTGAAATAATGAATCTATTTCTTAATCCGCTTCTTTACTTCAAAGGAATTACCTTACTTATCGAAGTCATAATGTTTCTGAAGCTTATATCATATTGTGGGCTATCTCATAATTGTATAGCTCATAATTTCTTCTGCTATTCTTAACTTTTGTCCCCTTTTCTTGAGCATGATATCTGAAAGTTATATTATTTTCATTATACTTCGGTTCTCACATCCAGGATTAGAATCGTCATTATTATCACATAGCTTGGTAAGGTAGCACATTTGTACACCATAACTTAAATTCCAAGCATAAGCGTCTCATTACCATGTCTCGACTTTGGAGATATTTTCTCCATACTTGATTTACATGCTAGGGCTATCCTAGGGCTATCCTAGCTGTTCACACATCTCAATGATGATGATTCCTCAATCTAATTATCATTAGTTTAACCAAGTCTCAATTTCTTGGAATCAATTATGCTCAAGCATAATCTCATTGATTGAGGTATAAAGCGAGAGATTTGTTATCTGAGATGCTATCATTTCTTTATATATATATCCTTTGAAAAGAATATTGTACATCTTCATCCTTTAGACATGTCCAACCTACTAATGAGGTTTTAAGGACAAACAACTATCCTAAAGATAAGTTGTAATCTCTCTCGTTATGACATAATAAGGGAAAATTATATCCCATGGATATCATATACTTTTCTTTACTTTTACTCTTGCATTCAATGCTAAAGAGTATCTCATTCATAACTTTATTATCATAACAGTCTTATGAATGTATAACTTCACTGTTATCAGTATTTGAAAAGCCCATCAAGGGTTATCACATCGATATGTATCATAGGGGACAATATATATCTCGTCTCATCGAGATCTTGTTTACATCATAACTTCGATGTCTATCGCCATCGACCGAAACCTCTAGGTGACCAAAATAAGTCAACCTACATCAAATCTGATGTTTATCACTTTAGTATTTCGAACTCAGGTGACAAGGTAAGTCAACCTTCATCATACTTATTGGTTTCAAGAATTGAAGAAAATTCATCATGACAATTTACAAGAGGTATGGATTCACAATTCAAGATGACAAATTTAACAGTTTGAATCCATATGTTCTTTGAACTGATTAATTAGAATCTAGGGTCCGAAGACCAGAATGATGAGTACTGAGATTTCTTTGGTCATATGGGCTGGCCAGACCCGTCACAAATATTTTCTCAGTCACACAAGGGCTTGGTTTCAAAGACACTTTATAAATTTTCGGGTTGTAAATTTCTTTCAGAAAAAGTGAGAAACTTAAGTGTTTTCTCAATTGGAACTAGGTCATAGAGTTAAACTCAATGACAAAAATTGGGTAATGAATAGAATTTGAAACCTTATATAACTCGTATTAGGTCATCATAGGTTGTAAGGTTTATCACATACTACCCTACATTCAAAACTTTACTCATCTCATTAAACTAAATTTTTGATTAGTCTCTTCATCAATTTCCTACCACATAGTGGTCTCTTTTTTGTAAAATTTCACGAGACTCGCATCAATTGATTCTTTGATCACATTTCTATTTCGTTTCTAAAGAAAAAGTCATAGTCGATTTGGAGTTTCCTCGTGCGTGAACATCCAATTAAAAGACTATACTCATGTCACTTATCGCATAGTGACATTTATCATCTTGACATCATGTCCATTTCTGCTCTTTGATTTTCTTTTCGTCTTTCGATTCGAAATTTTCATTTCGATCTCGCTTTTGCTCTTAAGATTGAATAAAATTCTCATAATTCATCTTTCTATGTTTTTTCGCAAAAGGGATCATGCGTCTTAAACAGTCTACGTTCTTTTGGGATAGCATGCTCATCATCATAATCAACTTTGAGATTTGAAATAGAATTTCAAATATTCATAACATAACTTGTTTGTACGCATGCATTTCTTTGAATTCCAAGAATTCAACATATCATATTTGACATAGCAATGTCCCTTTTCGAGCATTACATAACTCATTTATATCAATGAATCTTCATTGAATTCCATGAATTCAAACATTTCATTTTTGACATATCTTTGTCAAAACTTTCTCATATCTCCTTTCAACTTTTCTTCTCATAATTCCTTTCTTTTCATAACTTGAAACATCATATCAATCATCTTTCATGACTTTCATTTCCTTTGAAACTTCATTTCAATCATTTTCACTTTGAAACTTTTCATTTCAAAACCTTTGAGAAGAAATCATTTACCTCATCCCGGTTGAGCTTAATGTGATGGAGTGTTGAACATTGTCAGCTGATCTCTAAAAATCTAGTGACTGAATCTAGACTTAACTTTAAAAGGGGGTTTCACAGATTTAATGCGCTCGATACCACTATAATGACCCTTAATCTTAAGTACGGATTAACAGAGACTATTACTTTAAACATGAAATTATAAATGGAATGCACTATTGAACATCGAATCAGAATACATATTTCAAAATTACTTTTGGGACTTTAATACATAACTTAAGTTCTTGCAGAGGAAAACATGTGATATGTTCATATGACGATGAACAATCAAGGTATTAACTTTCAATGACAAAGATCCTTATTCTTTGAACACCGCCCATCGCATCACATTCAACTCGCACATTTAAAAACAATATATGGTGGCTGAGTACAAGAATGCACTCGGTGGACTTATGCCAAAAACATTTTTCATCTTTAAATTACACTGCCCCATCATGGTAAGGCACAAGGGTTTTATTTGAAAAGGCCTTGTGCTTACTAAAACATTTCATCATTTTCATAAATCGTCGCCGACTGTGCATTTTCTCATTATGTATGATCCATATCCCTTTCCTTTCATCATAACATCATCATTAACACCGTAGAAGAGGCCTCCTTCACGTCACGCGACCGCCGTGCATTGTCTTTACGGCCCCAAATACCATTAAGTGTACACGCTAACCCTAGCCAGAATTGACCTCCCAAGATAGATCCGATATCGATTTTCATTCATAAGTTGGGAGCGACCCAACAACATTCATCATTCATTCATGTATAGGATACATATATAAAAACATAAATATTTGGGTGTAATTTACAACATCATTTCATCATCATTTCTCAAAGAGAAAGCATCATAAATACTTTTTCATTTCAAAGAAAGCATCGTAAATAAAGCATTTGTTATTTTGAGTAAAAGAAAAGCCCACCTGGTACGTAAGCTTTCTACACAGACTTTCCTTAACGTCAACGATCACGTCACGTCCCACCTTTACGTAAGAAGTTAATTTAGTACGTCGGTCATGTTTTTCGAGAAAGTCAAAGTTTAATAAACTTTGATATTCTTCTAAAATAATTCTTCGCATCTTTTTAACTAACTTAGTACGCCTTTTCATTTAATCATTTAGGTCAAACATCGAACTTATACTAACGTCTTTCGATAAAATGATTTCAATTATGAAATCGTCTCTTAAAAAGAGATATTCTTATAATTCTAATACGTCTTACATGTATTAGTGTACTTATTTAACGTATACCATATTTCTATAAGACGTACGACATAATGTTGTTCACGTATTAACGTATTTCATACGTTTAGATCCTAGTCAACAATTTTGACTTTCATTAACATATATTTTGAAATTATAGACATATAAATCGATTTTCAATCGATTTCTACTCATTTTATCATAAATCTCGATTTTTCACGTTAATCAACAATCATACACAAATTTATTCATAAGTATGACTTAACTTTGAACAATACATATTATTTTCACAACATATGTTACTTAACGTAACGTTTCGACTTAAACATAATATACTTTATTTTAAAAATCACATAAATTCATAGTATGTCTAAAACATATTTTTGAAACATAACATGTGATTATACATGATAAAATAAATTTAAAACCTTAGCTTTCAATCTTAACAACTTTCCGTCCTTTTCATAAATATATCAAACATTTTTCCAAAATTTCAATTAAATTACACAACACATGATTAACATCATATATCATCACTATAACATAATTTTCATCAATTACAACTCATACATCAATATACCTTAGAACCCTAATTTTCGAAATATAGACTTAGGAACAATTGATTTTTCTAAAGTTCAATAATTTCATACAACACTATATTATGATTCTACATCACATATATGCTATGATATCATTTAAATATCAAACATACATCAACATAATATTTCTTCATAATTTTCGGTAATTATATAAATATATACTAATATTTTTCAAAAATTCTAAATAAATTCATATAAGCTTATTTAATACCATAGATCATTATTTAATGCTCAAATCAATAATTAAAATCATTCTCAACAACCTATGATCTTCACATATATTCGGTCATTACACACAATTTCCATACATGCTCAACTTTACACTAAATTCATAAGATAAGCTCATAATCATCATATAAACATATTTAATAAACATCCTACCATTATATCATCATTTTTGAATTCTTGAACATAAATAACATAAGTGCATAACATATGATCTAACGGTTGGATTTCAAAATTTTAAGCATGTACGTAAAGCCTGAACGATTGCTAACCTTTTGATCGGTGTCGATTTTCGACGGCAACCGTTTTCTTCCTTAGATTTGAGAAAGAAGTGAAGGAGCTCTCTTTTCTTTTTCTTCCAAACCCTCTCTGTTCTTTCTTGAAGTGAAATGAGAGAGAAATGTTTTACTTGATGATATATGATCCCTATCACATAATTACTTAATTAATTAATTCCTATCACTTTCACCTTTCATTTTAAATCTTTAAAGAAATTATTTTATCCTCCTTTTTCCCTCACATCTTCGGTACTCATAGGAAACAAATGAAGGAGTAAAAGTGATCTTATCACTTAATAAAACTAGACTTCCCACTTGCACACAATATCAAAATATCTCACATAAAATCATAGAAATTTTAGATCTTATTCCTAAATTTCGTCCACTTGAGTTCAATAAGACAAAAGTTAAATTTTATCACTTAACACTTGTAATATTACACCTTATCACTTAATTAATGCACATGTATGTCACTTTCAACAATTATACAAAAATCCTATTCTTATTCTATAAGTTTCGGCCATTCCAATGAATAAATATATCCACTTGTGCTTTTAATAATTTACCTCATTAAATAACATGTTATATCATATAAGAATTAATTATATGATAATTTCCAAAACCAACTATCATCATCATGAAATAAAGAAAATTTAATCCTTTGTACATATATACATATGTTTCGACCACTTTAATAGTGTAAGACAAGACTTTTATTGAACCTAGATCTCGGTGACTTTACATTGATCTAAACCTCGATAAGATATTAGATGAGTATGAGTAGATGACCATCACTTTGACTTTTTATGGGTGAGGTTACATGAGATAACCCAATATTCTCTGTGATCTTGGGTGGTGGCAAAGCTTGTATGTCATGCTAGTTGCTCAGACGAGTCACCGATCCGTTTAGGATGATGACGCCCCTTAAGGAGCTAAAAGGTTTATTGTATTAAACCTGCAGTTGAGTTATCTCAAGTACAATAATAAGGTTGAGTTGTACTACTTAAGGAATTAAAGAGATTAATTATTTTAAGCAGTCAGAACGTTGTAAATATAATAGACGTACGATATCTTAAATACGGGGATTCGTTAAGTCTAAGTGCGAGCCCGACTCAACTTCAGAAATAAATGGATAAGCCAGCATTTATTCTCTAGTGGCATGAATAAATATTTATGAATTAATTTATGTTCTGGACTGAACATAAGATAATTAATTTATTTGAGGCCCATCTTTATTCCTTGCATTTGTTCTCTGGGCTGGCCCATCCAGGCCTGGAACTAAGTGAAATTCGTCCACCTCCTTAGAGAGTCCCTCTGGGACTCTGTTCTGATCCTCTCTATCTGAAGAGATATTATTATATTTATTAGATATGCAGAAATCCTATCAAGATAGGATTTAGGGTTGCATTATAAATATAAGGTGAAAGAAAATTAAACTAGAGAATCCTAAGTGAATTTTTCGAAAACCACCACATTCATTGTTGAGATTTTCGAAACTTTTCAAGAAAGGAAGAAGGCGAATTTCGGAAGATTTCCATAGATTGTCCTCACTCGACATTGGAGTTTCGACAATCGGATACGATCGAAGATCAAAGCACAAGTATTGATCCAATTCTTGCTCGACAAATTCGCGGGTAAACACGAGAAAACACCAACGTGTTGCAATTAATTATATAGATGCATGCTAGGTATATAATCAATGTATGATGAATTAAACATCCAAGATAGATCCTTGGAAGAGGGTTAAAATAAGATTTCCTACATCTTCTCCAATTAGGAAGAAGCGATCTTTTAGACCTTCGAGTCTTTGTCGATGGGGTATGGCGGTCTATCGAGACCGCAACGACCTAGCATACACAACACTCAAACAAGAAGCGGATCACACGAATCGAGAATAACAAAATAAAAGCGAAAAGAAACACGTAAAATAATCAACACAAACAATACGCCTAAATTAGGCGAAGTACAGGATCCACGAGTGGGCGGGATGAAGCTAATTTATTTTATTTTTATCGTTCAAAGCTTGTCGTGGATGTTTAAATTATGCAGAAGCATGCTATGAATGTTTAATTCCGTAGATAAATATGTTGTATGTTTTCGTGATTAGATGCGCATAGTAATCATGCTAGGTTTATCGCGTATTTTCAAGCATATTTTAGAATTCTACGAGCATGTTTTACATGTTGAGTTCTATAGAAAGCATGCTAGGATTACGTGATCTGCATGGACAAACCTTTTGAAACAAAAAGACTAAGCAAGAAACCCGACATATTAATGTCAAGACCTTCACCTTTTAATCTCTAAACAAAGTGATACGCATTGTGAGTAAACGTCCACACGCGTGGCTTGCTTGCACTGTTTATCATAAAGATGAGATTTCTAAATAAAACATTTTAATCTATTGAGAAGTGGGAGTTTCAGGTGTAAACGTCCACACGCGTGGCTTACATATGCAATTTTCATAAGTTCTCTAAAGATAAGATTTAAAATGAGAAGATAAAAGAATTTGGATTGGAAGCGGCATGGTCCGAGTGAGTATCCCAATTCTAAGAATTCATTTTCTGTTGTTAAAATTATGGTTATTGCTTAGACATCACCTCAAGTACAACTTCCCGCGAAGTCCCTTCTTGTGATAGTGATGTGGTCTAGTAAGGTCCAATCATTAATTTCATTTGTCATAAAGATAAATTGACATGGATTGAAATTAAACGACTAAAAGGTATATTTTAGTCTGGTCGAGGGGTTCATGTGTAAACGTCCACACGCATGGCTTGCATGTGAGATTCCTTGGGCGATTGGAGGTTTCAATCAATATTGTTTTATCAAAAGGTTACAATATTATTGTTACGAATTATGTGCGATCGTATGCTTATGTGTTTACATTGCTTTTCAGATATGTCTCTTACACCGATTATCAATATGCTCGCACAAAATCCTCTATTCGGTCCAAATTTTATTGAGTTGAAATGAAACATGGAATATGTTCTTATCGCAGAAGAACACATGTTTGTTCTCACTATTCCCAAACCCGATGCCCCATCGACGATCGATGAACGAGCAATGAGAGTCAGCGAGACTTTGGCATAAGTCAAATAATATAGCCAAGTGCTATATGATGACAACTATGTCCAAAGGCTTGCGATTCAAAGATCATCGATGGTAGACGTGACTGAAATATGGTCAAGTCTCGAGATTAAGTTTGGGCAGTCGGATCGGACGTCCGCTTCCACACAATGAGAGAAATCTTGGCGTGTAGGATGGAAGAAGGAAGTTCGATTCCTGAACTTGTCTCCCACAAGACTCATGTCATGGATAGTCTTTATCAGTTGGGAGAAGGTATTGACGGCGAGCCAAGGTCGATATCATCCTCAACACACTGCCCAAGTCTTTTGAGAATTTTTGCGTGAACACGATCATGAGCAAGAACGAGTATACACTTAGTCAGTTGCTAAATGATCTCGTGGCCGTGGAAGATGTCATGGGAAAAGGAGCGCATGCACTTGCTAGCACATCTAAGGGACCAAATTTTCCGTTGAAAAATGGAAGAAGAAAAAGGGGTGTCAAATGTGGTAGAGGCAAGGGAACCAGTGGGAGCAAGAACATGGTTGCCACTGGAGGCTTGAAAAAGCCAAAGGAGAGGGGCAAGTGCTTCAAGTGCGACAAGACTGGGCATTGGAAGGTTAAATGCTCTCTATGCTCAAGGCTCAAGTACGCCATTTGCTTTAGTAACGGAAACATGTTTAGCGACTTGTTCTACTCATTCATGGGTAGTAGATACGGTGCTGTTGATCATGTTTGTTACACCTGCGTGGGTTCTCGCGGACAAGGGGAGTCGTTTGATGGCGAGATAACGATTCCATGGGCAACGCCGTGAAATTCGAGGTCGTTGCGATCGGATATGTTTCTTTATGCTCTGATAGAACAATTTTAGTATTAAAAGACGTTTTATATGTGTCGGAGTTTCGGCGGAACCTTATTTCGGTTTCCAAACTATTTATACATGGATATTCAGTTGTTTTTGATAGTGGTGTTTCTATCATAAGAAATAACGAAGTTATATGTGGTGGCACTTTATATAATTCGCTTTATACTATTTCAGCCAAGCATAATAATACCTTTAATTATGTTGCATCTACATCAAACCTTAAGAAGAGGAAGTTTTCTTCGCTAGATGACACCATATTTCTTTGGCATCATAGATTAGGTCACATCAATCTAAATAGGATCCAAAGACTGGCT
Organism: Salvia rosmarinus; assembly: GCA_036937905.1. NCBI lineage: Eukaryota > Viridiplantae > Streptophyta > Magnoliopsida > Lamiales > Lamiaceae > Salvia > Salvia rosmarinus. Next base: position 53,456,806 of record CM072815.1, on the reverse strand, counting down.
AAGAATGGAGTGTTGGGTGATATTACAGTTACTCCGTTCCCAGTCTGCGAATCCTGTATAGAAGGAAAGATATCGACCAGACCCTTTAAAGCGAAGGGTTATAGAGCCAAAGAAGTGTTGGAGCTAGTCCATTCTGACCTGTGTGGACCAATGTCCACACAAGCTCGTAGAGGATACGAGTATTTTGTCACTTTCATTGACTATTACTCAAGGTACGGATACATATCCCTGCTTCACCGCAAGTCTGAATGCTTTGAGAAATTCAAAGAATTTAAGACGGAAGTGGAGACGAAGCTAGGTAAAAGTATCAAGTCACTGCGATCTGATCGCGGTGGCGAATACCTCAGTAACGAGTTCATGGACTATTTGGTGCAGTGTGGGATTACCTCCCAGATCACTACACCGGGCACACCACAGCAAAATGGTGTGTCAGAGCGAAGAAATATAACTCTCTTAGAAATGGTTAGATCAATGATGAGTTATGCAACGTTGCCTATTTCGTTCTGGGGATATGCCTTAGAAACAACGGCATACTTGCTAAATCTAGTACCGTCCAAGTCAGTCGATAAGACCCCTTTCGAGTTATGGTTTGGGCGCAAGCCTAGTTTAAACCCCATAAGGATATTATCACACCCCGACTAAACTAATCTCGTATTAACTGACTAATCGGAGTGCGACTGGCGGAAGAAAAGGAATGACTAACTATTTCAAGAGACTCGCAGATATAAACAGTTATCATTTTAAAGAAAGACGAGTCATTAGACCTGTGATTAACCAAATGATCAAAGTTGAATATTAATCAATCACTGTTTAGTAAACTGATACCATGATCTTTGACATGAATTCATACTTGTTTATCAAATGTCTCACCTATCAAGACTCGGCTCATGCAATAATTTACAACTGTAAATGAGTTGGCAGCAAAAGAGTAGCTGAGTTTATGTGTGAAGACATAAACCCGGGGCAAAACATAGGACATGACAAAATAGGTCTTCGCTCAAGATTCAATTTCGTCATCATCTCTCGCATAACCCGCACATTTAGAAATACATGCGGGACGTGAGTACTTGATGCACTCGGTGGGCAATTGCGAAAACAATGAAACATGCTCTTAGAGCTATATAATCGACTTGCCACTTCTTAGATTCTGTGGGTTTTAAGAAATATCCTATGGATCAAACTTTATGAAATCACTTACTTCGTGATCAATGCACGTGCTAACAATTTAATCATAACATGTCCGCAGACAATCATCAATAAACACCATATCAAGACAAACGTGTTGAGAAGTAGGCATCCTTCTCAAACACCTCGCCAAAGGCCACTGTACACATACCCTTACTAGCAATTGTCCAGCATAGGGCCGATATCGTCATTCTCTCGTATATCGGTAATATGCAATATGCTCAAAACAGGCAAGTCAATTAACTTTTGCAAAATAGGCATATGCTCATTATCATAAACTTGTGCAAACACATATTTTAGTTTAGAAAGCCCACCTGTATAACTTGCTTACTCGAGACTTTCAGCCTTTCCTTTCTTGATCTCTATTCCGCCCACTTGTTCCTTAAAAGAGATACGAGGAATAAATACGGAAATAGGAACTAAGAGTTTCTAACTCTTGAGCCTCTACTAAAACTCTCTTGATACTCTAAGGTTAAGCTAAGCTCTGCTAGGTCAAAATGCATCCAAAACTAAACTATTCAACTTATTAAGAAAGTATTTTATATGAAGTCAATCTTTTCAACCCCTTATATATATATGGGATACCATATCGATATAAGAAAATCTTTAACTTTCAAATCTTTTCATTTGGAAACTTTGATCAAGTAAGTCTTGATCAAGCTAAATAATCACAAGAATCCATATTTTGAAATCAATTTCAAATATCGCCATAATCACAAAATCCTTTGAAACACGCAAACTAATCTAAATCTAAATTTTCATACTAGTATAGAAAATCTCAATAATTCAAAATAAGCTAATTCCATATACTAGATCATACTTTTGAAATCAAACTAATCAAATAAAATCAAAATAATAAGTTCTTGATATTCCATAAGCATACTAAATTAGGGTTTTCACATAAGTTGGATTTAACTCCAATTTCTTTCACCAAACACAAGCATATATATATATAATCACATATATACTAACTTATTTTAAACAAATCAAAGCCAAATCATCTTAAAATATAAGCCATAGTTTTCGGTCCTCACAAGAAATTTAGGGGTTTCGATTTTTTTCCACAATCGACTCTAAACATGCTCAAACATCTTTAATTTCATAAATACAAGCTCAATTTAAGAAATCATCAACAATTCCTCAAAGTAAGAATTAGGGTTCTTGACTAAAGTTTGGATTTTTCATGAAAATAACAAATCAAACCATAGATCAAACATGAATCATTTCAAAAAGGGTAGATCTAAGCATAAATAGACTAAAGATCGAAGAACGAAAATTTTTGGAACAAGGCCCATCATGGCCGAAACCTTGGGGTTTTGAAAAGGAAATTTTTCTTTGTTTTCTCAACATAATATCACTCATAATGGGTAGATCTATGCATATATCAACTAAAAATCGAAGAACAAAACCCGTAAGAGAAATGGCCTAAATGGCCGAAACATATGGGGGTTTGGGAGTGAGTTTTCATCTTGATTTTCTCTTCAAAACTTGAATAAGGTTAGTGATTTACCTTCTTAAGACGTCGATCTACCGATTTGAAGAGGTTTAGAAGCTTGGATCTTGATTTTGGAAGAAGAAAATTTAAGTGTGTGTGTGTGTGTGTGTGAAACTCTCGAAAATGAGAGAGATTTGAGAGAGAAAAATTTGTGAAAAGTGAAGCCTTGGAGGCTAAGCACATATATATATAAAATCCTATCTCACTATTTAAGGCTTCCATGAGAAGCTTTCAATTAGCTTCCTTGGTAAGCTTCTTAGTTTCTAGAGCATTCCATAGCTTATTCCATAAGCTTTGTTTTCTTTAACTTATTCTATAAGCTTTGATAGTCATTTGGGCTTATTTCTACATTTTAATGCTAGGCCCAATTTGTTAAGGATGTTATGTTCTCGTCCTCAAAGATATAAATTTTAGAAAATAATTTAAGGATATAAAGTATCCTTTTGAAATTATTACATCAAGATAATTCAAATAGGAATATTGAAATTACTAGTGAGTCAAATCTTTATAATTTACTCTTTCTAAAATAAACGTTGAAATAAAATAATAATTGAAAGATTTATCATTTAATCAATCAACTGTAGAATTCTAAAATAAATCTTTAAGTTAAAACTTTATGAAATCTTATCCGAGGATGCATTGTCCACTAGTCATCACGTAATTAATTTCTAATTAGTTACGACTTAGCGCTAATCGAGTTATGAAAATCAGGGTATTACATTCTCTCCCCTTAAAGAAATTTAGTTCCAAATTTAGTACCTCTGTAGAATAGCTCGGGTACTTCTCTTCATTTCTCTTCTAATTCCCAAGTCGCTTCTTCCGGGCCATGATGTCTCCATAGAATCTTGATTAAAGGAATCGACTTATTCCTTAGTTGTTGATTCTTTCAATCTAGGATACGTTCTGGCCTCTCTTCATAGCTTAGGTTAGACTCAAGAACTATGTCTTCTTGGTTGATAACATGGTTCGGGTCATAGACGTACTTCCGTAATAGAGATACGTGAAATACATTATGAACGTTACCAAAATTGGGTGGTAACGCCAACCTGTACGCAACAGGCCCAATCTTCTCTAAAACCTCGTATGGTCCGATGAACCTCGGCTTGAGCTTTCCTTTAATTCCGAACCTGTGCACTCCTTTCGTAGGTGAAACCTTCAGGAATACTTTATCTCCGATTTCGAATTTCAACTCAGTTCGTCGCGTATCTGCATAAGACTTTTGGCGATCCTGAGCTTCTTGAATTCTCTTCTTAATTTGGCGTATGATATTAATCATTTCTTCAACTACTTCTGTGCCGAGAATTCTTTTCTCTCCAACTTCATCCCAATACAAAGGAGATCGACATTTCTTGCCGTACAACACTTCGTAAGGTGCCATGTTGATGGTTGCTTGGTAGCTATTATTATAAGCAAATTCAATCAAAGGCAATGCTTGCTCCCACTGCTCTCCTCGATCTAAGACGATGGTTCTTATCATATCTTCTAGTGTCTGAATAGTTCTTTCTGTCTGTCCATCGGTCTGTGGATGAAAGGCTGTACTGAAATTCAGCTGGCTGCCCATTTCTTTTTGGAAACTTGTCCTAAATCGCGAGGTGAACTTGGAATCTCTATCCGAGGTAATTGACGGGAACTTCGTGCAACAGACGATCTCGTACGTAAATCTGAGCTAGCTTATCGGCTCCGCACGTCACGGGGAATTGGGATAAAGCAGGTGCTCTTGGTCAATCGATCAATAATTACCCAAATGATCGTATTTCCACGCTTGGACTTGGGTGTCTGGTAATGAAACCATAGCAACATGGTCCCATTTCCACTCGTGAATGTCGAGAGGTTGCGATTTTCCATGTGGTCTCGTGTGGCGCTTTGACTTGTCGACACGCCAAACACTTTCGACAAACGGCGATATCTCTTGTTTCATACCTACCCACACGAAATTTCGCTTTAGATCTCTATACATTTTCATGCTTCGGGTGGCAGTTAAGGCGTGTTGTGTGCCTCCTTCGTAATCTCTTCCTTTAATTTCTTATCATTCATACACATATCCCGTCCCCAAGCATGAGGGAATTATCTCGCTTCATGGTACTCTATCGACCTTCGGTTCTCACCTTCGCCTTAACTTTTTAATTGTTCATCTTGACGCTGAGCTTGAACAATTCGATTTCAGTCGGGTTCTAGAACAAGGGTTGCGATGATACTTTGAGTGGTCTCGGTGGTAACACCACTTCTAATTTCATCTTCTCGAACTCCTTAACTAGATCTTCGCTCGGTAAGAACAAATGCTAATCGAGTCCGCACTTCTCGCTTAATGCATCGCGACTACATTCGCTTTTCCTGGATGATACTTGATTTCGCAATCGTAATCTTTAACTAGCACTAGCCATCTTCTCTTACGCATATTAAGATCCTTTTGCTCAAAGAAGTATTTCAGGCTCTTGTGGTCAGTGAAGATCTCACATATTGATCCATATAAATAATGTCTCCGAATCTTCAACGCATGGACCACGGCCGCTAGTTCTAGGTCATGGGTAGGGTAATTAAGCTCATGTGGTCTTAGTCGCCTGAAGCATAAGCAATTACCTTACCTTTCTCGCATGAGTACACATCCTTGCCTTCTTGAAGCATCAGATAAAGCGATATTCTTTATCGGGCTCGTCTTCGTTAATATTGGGGCTGCATCAACCTATCCTTCAATTCTTGAAAACTTTTCTCGCACTCTATGGTCCATCGAATTTTACTCCCTTTCAAGTAATTGCGCCATTGGTCTAGCAATCTTGAGAATCCTTCATGAATCTTCGTAATAACCAGCTAGACCAAGAAAACTACGAATTTCATTCGGTGTTGTAGGCGATTTCAATCGCGCACAACTGCACTTCGCGCAGATCCACCTTGATTCCTTCTCACGAGACGATATGACCAAGGAAATTCACTTTTCAAGCTAAAACTCGCACTTGCTGAATTTGGCATACAACTTTTCAGTTCTCAACGTATCCAAGACGGTTCTCAAATGGGTTTCGTGTTCTTTCTTTGTCTTGGAATACACCAGAATGTCATCAATAAAGACCAAAACAAACTTATCGAGGTATTCATGGAAAACACGGTTCATTAGATCCATGAACACAGCTGGAGCATTGGTCAGTCCAAAGGGCATTACGGTAAACTCATAATGACCGTACCGAGTTCAAAAAGCAGTCTTCGGTACATCTTCTTGCTTAATCTTTAACTGATGATATCCAGATCTCAAATCGATTTTTGAGAAAACTCCTGCTCCCTTCAATTGATCAAACAGATCATCAATCCGCGGCAATGGGTACTTATTCTTCAGGGTCAACTTATTTAATTCCCAGTAGTCAATGCACATTCTCAAAGTGCCATCCTTCTTCTTAACGAACAATACCGGCGCTCCCCACGGAGATACGCTCGGTCGGATAAATCCCAAATCCAATAGTTCTTGTAATCGATCTTCAATTCTCGAAGTTCCTCGCGCCATTCGGTATGGTGCCTTCAAAATTGGGGTGACCTGTGTTCTAAGTCGATGGAGAACTCTAATTGTCTAACGGTGGTAATCCGGTAAGGATTAGGAAAAACATCCGGGATTCTCTCACTGGGGACATCTTCTACTTTCCTTTCAACTTTATCTTTTCCACCAAATACACTATATAGCGCGTGCTTCATCTTGTCTTAGCGATTTTCTCCGCTTGTAAGGTCGAAATAATGGGTACTCTCTTATGTCTTTCATCTATCCAGAAAACAGTTGGTTCTTTGTCGGTGGTTGGAATGAGATCTCACGACTTTTGCAACGTAAGCGTTGTAAAGTTTTGGGTTAACCAATCCATTCCTGCACTATATCCACATCCCACATTGGCAAAAGACGAAAGATTCGCTCTCAACTTGAGAGGACTTAACTCAAATTCTAAGTTAGGGCACTCATGCATGATTCTATCGCACGCTAAAGGCGTAAGGACTCTTATATCAGGATTAGATCATTTTACTGGAAGCTCAAGAGTATCTACACATGCTGAAGAAATAAAGGAATGCGAAGCTCCAGTATCGAAAAGAATTATGACAGGTACATCTCTCAAAGTTCCCATACCTGTCAACTGTCCCGCTTTCTTATCGGTAGATTTCTGGTTTAAGGCAAAGGCTCTCTGATGCTGGGTTTGTGGTTGAACTTGCTGTACTGGTTGAGCCTGAGGTGGTTGCTGTAGAGTCATTGGAAATTGAGCTACCGAAATATGAGGGAACATCGGAAATGGCAACTGAGGGTAAGCTGTCATAGCTTTCATAGATTGAGTCTTGCGGGGAGGATTTGGTCTGGATCCACTTCCTGACGCCTTATCTCTGTTTGGACAGTTGTTAGCATAGTGGCCCACTTGACCACAGTTGTAACAACTGTTACTTCCGCATTTACAAACTCCAGAGTGTGCCCGATTGCATTTCTGACATTTAGGTTTAGCTTGATTTGGGAAAAACCGAGGTTGGCCTTGAAACGATGGTCGAGATTGACCTTGGGAGAATTGTCCGATTTCGCTAACGCTTTTATTCGGAAAATTCTTATTCTCCCACCTTCTCTTATTTCCAATCTTCGATCGATCAAGCAATAGCTTTGACAGGTTAGGATTCTAGGTGGATGCTGAAGTCAGATTAGACGTAATCTTCCCAAGATGCATTTCCATTTCCATATCCAGCGCCCGATTCAAAGTCTCCGCATAAGACATTGGAGGTTGGCTTGCCAGTACTATTCTCATTTCTTGGTGTAATCCAGAGTGAAATAATTCAGCCATTTTCTCATCGGTGTCGACCTTATAAGGTGCATATCGAGCCAACTTGCAGAACTCTCTATCGTAATCGCCACTGTCTTTTTCCTTGCTTAAGATTAGCGAACTCAATCTCTTTACGCTCACGATAACCACGTGGAATATATTTGGCCAAAAGTTCTTCCTTGAAACGCTCCCACATGAAAACATCTAGCTGTTCTGGCGTGAAGGTTCTCTGGCAAGATTCCCACCAGTAGTCTGCAGATCCATTTAGCAGGAAAGAGATACATAGCATACACTCTCGATCGGTGCATTCCAAGAATCGAAAATATAGGTCCATAGCCCTAACCCACTCTTGACCTCGGATGGATCACCGATCGGTAAAAGTTGGTGGATTTTGACGAAGAAAAGTTCGAAATCTTGCGATCAAGGCAGGGAGGTGATTGATTAGGTGAGTTACGAGGTGTTGGTTGACTCTCTTGAGTCTCTTCTTCGTGTATTGGGTTTTGACGCCTTCGCATCTTGAAGGAATTTGAGAATTTGAATATCGGATCAAAGGAAACAATTTTATCTCATGATAGATTAAAATGATTGCGGAATTCAAACAAATCAGTTTGTCGATAAGATACTCATCACGAATAGAAGAGTTGCAAAGCTCATATAATTGAAATATTCAATTTATATAACTGGGAAAATTGCCTCTTTGAGGACTTTTTAGCAAAAAGGGAAAATTTCCATAAGTGGAGTGCAGGCTATGGTGATGCTTTATCTATACAAAGATCCTACGAACTATCCACATACATACCACATACATATTGATCACTCCTTTTTCCACACGTAAAAGGTGTAAGTATAGGGTAAGCGAAGTATCGTATCCACAGAGATTGTATCACGAAAACATAGAAGCTAGCTCAACGACAATTCATCATTATTCAAGCACAGATAAAGGATGAGAGGTTTTGGGGCTTCGGAATTTAATCCAAAGCAAAGGTAACCAAGCAGAAATATAAAATAAAACAATAAAATCACGAAAGATAACTATGAAGAAAGACTAACCCTAGGGATGCACCAATCCTATCCACAACGATGTTTATCCTGCTTATTATTAACCGTTTTAATCCAGAAAGGACGGAAGATCACATATATAACCAACAACTTAAGTTACTTACAATTATGGTAGTTGATTACTAATTTTCCCTATCACGATTCGTCTCTAGAGGAAAATAAGCAACTCTAAAAGGATCACTAAGAATATGCTTCCTACGAATGTCCTATCTCGATTCGACTCGAGGCTTATTCAGTATCATGCATTCAAGATCGATTGACAATTAATACGATTCGTCATTAATCGGCAACTAGATATGCATCGAGATTGATCGAAATCAACACATATAAATAAGCACCATGAATCACTTAATCAATGCGGAAGGTAAATAACAAAAGCGGGACTCACAACATATAGGATCGAATCATGCAAACCCTAGGATTAGAACGAAAAACTAGCGGACATAATAAGCGGAATAAAATACGATTTAACCATAAAACGGAAATTAAATATATAAAACCCGTGGGAAGCGTTGGATGAACAATGGTTGGTCTTGAATCCAATCCTGCGAACGAGCGGAAAACAACGGAAAACGATCGGATAAAAGCGTTCGATCGATAACGAAACGATAAACTAAAATATAACAACGAAAAATCAATACTAGAATTAAACTAAATAAAGACTAAAGCTAAAGAATGGAAAAGCGAGGAAAAAGCGAGGAAAACGAGCTCTAGGGCGATTGGTCCGATAGAGCAAGGGCTCTTGCCTATTTATAGAAAAGGGTGGAAACCTAATTTGCTTCTCTGCCGCGCCGCCGTGATCGCTTCTCACGGTCGCTAGCTTGACCGCGAGCCATCTCCGCGCTTCTTCTTCATGTCGCGGTCCTTGCGCTTTCGATGGTACCGCGACCGGGCTAGCGGTCGTTAGCAATTCCACACCGGTCGAGAAATCGTCCGGTGAGTTCTCGCTAGGGCTTCCTCGCGCGTGCAGGTCGCGGTCGCCACTCCTCCGGGCGCCGTTGGTTTTGCCTCATGACCAGCCTAGCGACCGCTAGGCTGGTCGCTAGAAACTTGACAGATTGCTCATTTTGGCTCGTGCTTCGTTCCTTGCTTCGAATTTCAACATATAAACCTACACAACACCAAAAGAACACCCAAGAGCAATATCTTCTAGAAATAGATGAAACATTGAGAATCGATGCATAAACGCACATTAAACGAGCTAAACTCATCTTCAAATATCAACTATAAGCGTAAAATGCGCGTTTATCAAACCCCAAACTTAAAGCATTGTTTGTCCTCAAACAAAAGCGTAATGTAAAGACACAACTAGGGATGTCAATGGACGGTCTTTACCCGGACCGATTCGGAACCGTTCAAAGCCCATTAAATTTTAAAACAACGGTTCCGGTTCCGGTTCCAGAACCGCTTGGACCCGGACCGGTCAAGACCCGACCCATTTTGTCCGGTTCCGGTCCGATCCGGTCAGTTTTTTTTTTTTTTTTTTCAAAATTTTTAATTTGAGCATTACATATCCACTTTTTCTATAAGAGCATTTTACATTGGCGATGTACCAATTTTCACTAATTTTTTAAAATCATGTTTAACTACTACGAATTAAAATAGATAATGTAATATGATTTCCCTAAAGAAATTCATATTATGATCATATATATTAGGATTAATTGCATGAGGCGCGCCGCATAAATTGTATTTGATCCTATCTCGTAGTTCAAGTACCACTAGATAAATTACCATTTTCATTCCATTTTCTGTCCAAAATTTTAAAGAATGGGTTGCAGTCAAAACGGCTTTCTCCAAACAATTATTTATAATAATAATCAAATAAAAATCATTGAATAAATTGCATGTTTATGATTGAGATAATGGTCATAATATAATTCCGGCCGACCAAGTAAACACCAATGTTTCTTTTACTTCGTTCATTTTGTATAGGTAACAAAAGTCTTTTTTATCCCATTATTTTAGTTAAACGCTTTTATTTTTTAGCGTAGATAGTATTATTAAAAATACGAGAAATCTGAACATTTTGAAATATGATTATAGATCAAAGTATTGAATGCGAGATAAACCAAGGTGCGATTAAATGTAAATATATTTGTATTGATGAAATGCAACAAAAGTACAATTGCTAAATTATTTATTTCGCATATTTACAATATATGAGTACTAGTCTTTCAATTTACAAAAGTCCAAAAGTTTTGTGATGCAACACGACGAGCGATGAACGCACACCATGACGAGCGATGAACACTTGAGGAGGCGGCGACGAGCGGCGAGCCACCGGAGGAGGCGTAGTCGGCGAATTTGTGAGGAAGAAAATAGAGGTTTGAGAGAAGAATTGGGGATTTAGGAGTTAATTGGGAATAAGGCCCGGTGGGTAACCGGTTAGAAATGGGTAATACCCGGTCCGGATCCATAATTTGATGGTCCGGATCCGTCCGGTTTAGTATTTCTTGGGCGATTCGCAACCGTAACCAATCTTGACCATGCGGTTTCGTGGGATAAAGACCGCCCGTTGACATTCCTAGACACAACGAAAGATCAACGAGCGTAGCAAAGAGGATAACCAATATAAGCCTCAAAAACATATTAACGCTCAAAAACATTAGCGCACATGACGACGTTAGCCAACTCAACACAAACAACCATCGAGGGCAAAACTCATTTATTTCAACCTCACAAAGGCATGTGTAAAATATATAGGATACACTCAAACTCATAAAGAAATTAAGGACGTGTATACACTCACGGATCAATGCAATGCAACATCTTACCATAGGCTTGCCGTTTTCTAACATCTCCACGCGTCAATGTGTTCAAATAAGGATCAAAGAGGTCTTTTGATAGGTTATAATGTAGGCACATTGGTTAAGGTAGGATAATATATGGCTAAGTGACTCAAGTATACCCAAGCACCACCATTTATACATCTCGACACATATGGACTTTGTCCATTTTCCTCTTCTCTCCCAACATGCTAAATCAATGTTTAATGCCACGGAAGATACCTATATTTTGATTAAAGACCCTTTATGCTCAACACTCATAGTGAACTTAACATTTTTCTTTTTCTTTTCTTTTCTAGAGCTTATAGGGTTTAACTTTCATAACAAAGGTACTATTCTTCACCACGGATGTATTTTTCTAAAAGAAACTTTTCTCGTCATAACTTACATCGAAATTTCACCTTTTGATTCCCATATCCATCCTCACCTCCTATCATCGGTTAATCGAAAGAAAAGTCTAATAAAGGCTCAAAGAAGGCGACAAATGGTATATAACATCGGGTTAGTGTTTGGGTGAATATGTGGTTAACAAAGATGGCCTTTATCCTTTCCAAATTGAAACACATATTGCGGCCTCGACCCGTAAGAACGGCAAGTTCTAGAAGATAATCACATGCACGATATCACACAATTAAAAGAAACTGTATCAAGATATGTATACAGTGAAGCTCAAGTCTCACAGGATAAGCAAATGGTGAAAAACAACAAGCCTAAGCCATCTCACGTCATTCATGCGTCATTTTCTAACATATCATGCGCACTATCATTAAATTTCACAAAAAATTTCTATCGTCATTGGCCACATGGATTAACACACTTCACTTCAACTCGTTGATCGACCGACACAACAACGAAAAGAAAAACAAAAGACGACAAAAAGCAACACAAACGAAAAACAAAACAAAACACAAAAACAAAACAAGAAACCGTTGGGTTACCTCCCAACAAGTGCTTAATTTAACGTCTTTAGCTAGACCATCACTAACCTTGTCAATCTGGCGTTTTGGTGGCAACAGAAATCCTTCTCAACTCGTGGATCCTCCTAAACTTAGCATTCACGGATCTCCACCACTGACTATGGAAGTGGCCCCCCCCAAACTTGAATGATACACTCGGAGTTCCATGCCGAGTCCACTTCTTCCTTCTCGCAGCTTCCTCGATCGGTCGAGTACCCTCTAAACGCGAGACGTGTGCGGCAGCAGCAGTCATGATCGAGCAGCAATCTTCCGGCTTTCCACCGTCGTGTTGCTTGATGGCGTCGTATATGGAAATCTTGAGCTCCTCATCGTTAACACGAAACGTGAGATTGCCTTCCTGCACATCAATCAACGCACGACCAGTTGCTAGAAAATGTCTACCAATGATTAATGGTTGTTGTTTGAATTCGGGAATATCTAGAATAACAAAGTCGGCAGGAAAAACAAAATCCCGAATTCTTACCAACACGTCTTCGACGATACCTTTTGGATATGTGACTGACCGGTCAGCCATCATCAGTGAAATCTTCATCGGCTTCATCTTTCCTAGGTGTAGCCGGTTGAAAACATTCAATGGCATCAGATTGATGCTCGCCCCTAAGTCGCACAAAACATTTGGAAAGGTCTGCTCGGCGATCTCGCACTCTAACGTAAAACTGCCGGGATCCTTCTGCTTCAGAGGGAGCTTCCTTTGCAAGACGGCACTGCATTCTTCGGATAGGGTAATTTTCTCAAATTTCCCCAGTTTCTTCTTGCTTGCAAGCGCGTCTTTTAAGAATTTCATGTATCCCGGCATGTTTCGCAGCGCTTCAAAGAGGGGCACATTTATCTCAACTTTTTGAAAAACCTCTTTGAAACGAGCAAACTCCTCGTCATATTTCGACTTGACAAGTCGACTCGGAAACGGGACCGGAGGAATGTACGTGCGAGGATTTGCTTCAGGGTTGCCTCGCGGTCTACCACGCCGATTGGGAAGGTCGCGAGGTATCCGCGCTTGTAGACTGTCTTCGCGTGCGAGCTTGCGAGCTTGAGTCGCGCTGATTCTCGACCGCCTCCCTGCCGGATTGCTCGCGGTCGGGTTTGCGCAGCCGGGTCGCCGCGAATAATCTGGCGCGCGACACTCGATGGCTCGCGGTCGGGTGCGCGGACGCGTGCTCGGTCGCGGCTTCGTGGCAAAATTTCTAGACTCGCGATCGGGCTCGCGGTCGCGGCTTCGGTCATGAAGTTTCGCTCGGTGTGCTTTCATGCTCTTCTTCCTCGGTAGGGCTCGGGTAGGCTCGCCCTCCTCGTCCGGATAGCAAAGCACCGATTCTTGGGTTTACCTCCAGACATTACTCGGAAATTGGCCCATCTTTTGTAGTGCATTCACTTGCACGGCTATTTGACCAATTTGATTCTCCAACATCTTCATATGCTTCCCCATAGCCGTCACAGTGGACTCCAAGTGATTTATCTTACGCGGTGTTGCTTATGAGCAATTCGATTCGTTGCCAATTGTTGGTTGCTTACAACCAACGGTGCATCATGTCTTGAGACTTGGCTTCTTGGCTCTTGAAATGAATTACGAACATTGAAGCTTCTTTGGAGGTTGTTGGAAATTCGAATGATTCCTCTGATTGATGTGGCTGACGTTCTCTGTCTCAATCTGACTCTTCAAAATAGTGAACTTCTTCATGAGATCGTCATATTTTGAATCACTCTCAACAGCAGATGTCTTTGAACAATGGTGTTCTCTCCGTTGGCCATTGATAGCTGTTGGCAGCCATCTCCTCTACAATACGGCTTGCCTCGTCTCTTGGTTGGTTCGATAAGCCTCCCCCACGACGCATCCACCATGCTCCTCGCCCGCCATGTCGGTCACCGTAGAAGAGCGTGTGATTTGTTGCTCCTTGGAGAACCCATCTTTGTGGACATCGTCTCGATAGACCTCTGAATCTCTCCCATGCCTCGAATAATGATTCGTCGTGGTTTTGGCAAAATGAGAGATTTCGCGATGATCTTCTAGCGCTTTCGCGGCGAAAGTATTTCAAAGAAACTTCGCATAAAGTTTCCCCAAGTGTCGATGCTGATTTCGGTCCAAACTCTTGAACCAATCTTTTCGCTTTGGTCATTGCGAGAAACCGAACATGCTTGATCCGGATCGTGTCTTGTGGCACCCCATTCTGCATTTGATGGTGTCACAAATATCGAGAAAAGTCTCGAGATCGCATTCGGTCTTCCGTGACTCCTCCCCAAACCGCCTCCTTGGACCATCCGATCGGGGCGGTTTGAGCTCAAAATTGTTTGCATCTACGTGCGGGCCCCAACCGCCTCCTTGGAACTGCTCGGTGGGATGTCGGTACATGTGATTCAGAGGTCTTTCCTCCGAGCAGAACAATGATTCCCATATTCGCCATCCGACGCTGCATCTCGCAAAGTCGGCTAGCATGCGGCAACTTGCTCGGGAGGAATGCCCTGCTCATGGATTGGCGCCATTGCAGCCCGTCTCTCTCTCGTCCTCTTCTCCTTTGAGAGCTTTCGATCTCGGGATCCGATAATACTTGAGGTCCACGAGATCTTATACGATAAACCACACGAGAAAAGAGAGATTTTAGCACCGACAAAAATAAATAAATATAATATAATATATATAACTTGAATTAATAAATCCAAATCGTCAAATTATTCCTATGTGATCTTAACAATCCCGAGAACGGCACCAAAATTTGATCGTTCCTTTTCCACACGTAAAGGTGTAAGTATAGGTGTTAAGTATCGTATCCACGTAGATTGTATCACGAAAACATAGAAGCTAGCTCAACGACAATTCATCATTATTCGACACGGATAAAGGATGAGAGGTTTTGGGGCTTGAATTTAATCAAAGCAAAGGTAACCAAGCGAAATATAAAATAAAACAATAAAATCACGAAGATAACTATGAAGAAAGACTAACCCTAGGGATGCACCAATCCTATCCACAACGATGTTTATCCCGCTTATTATTAACCGCTTTAATCCAGATAAGACGGAAGATCACATATATAACCAACAACTTGATTCACGACAATTGCGGCGGTTGATTACTAATTTTCCTATCACGATTCGTCTCTAGAGGAAAATAAGCAACTTCAAAAGGATCACTAAGAATATGCTTCCTACGAATGTCCTATCTCGATTCGACTCAAAGCTTATTCGTATCATGCATTCAAGATCGATTGACAATTAATACGATTACGTCGTTAATCGGCAACTAGATATGCATCAAGATTGATTAGAAATCAACACATATAAATAAGCACCATGAATCACGAATCAATGCCTGGAAGGTAAATAACAAAAGCGGGACTCACAACATATAGGATCGAATCATGCAAACCCAAGATTAGAGCGGAAAACTAGCGAGACATAATAAGCGGAATAAAATACGATTTAACCATAAAAACGGAAATTAAATATATAAAACCCATAGGGAAGCGTTGGATGAACAATGGTTGGTCTTGAATCCAATCCCAAGCGAACGAAGCGGAAAACAACGGAAAACGATCGGACAAAACGTTCCGATCGATAGCGAAACGATAAACTAAAATAGAACAACGGAAAATCAATACTAGAATTAAACTAAATAAAGACTAAAGCTAAAGAATGGAAAAGCGAGGAAAAGCGAGGAAAAGCGAGCTCTAGGGCGATTGGGTGCGATGGGCGCGAGGGCTCTTGCCTATTTATAGAAAAGGGTGGAAACCTAATTTGCGCCTCTGCGCCCGCCGCCTCATGATCGCTTTCATGGTCGCTAGCTCGACCATGAGCCATCTCCGCTCTTCTTATTTCGCGGTCCCCTCCTGCGCTCAGATGGTACTCGCGGCCGGGCTAGCGGTCGCTAGTGATCCGCACCGGTTGCGAAATCGTCCGGTGAGTTCTCGGCGCTGGGGCTTGCTTTCGCGTGCGAGGTCGCGGTCGCTACTCCTCCGGGCGCCATTTGGTTTTGCCTCGCGACCAGCCTAGCGACCGCTGGGCTGGTCGCTGAAACTCGATGATTGCTCGTTTTGGCTCGTCTTCGTTCCTTGCTTCAATTTCAACATATAAACCTACACAACACCAAAAGAACACCCAAGAGCAATATCTTCTAGAAATAGATGAAACATTGAGAATCGATGCATAAACGCACATTAAACGAGCTAAACTCATCTTCAAATATCAACTATAAGCGTGTAAAATCGCGTTTATCACATATACATATCGACAAACTGCTACTTCAACTACTTATATGCATCGCTACTATACATCGTACTATCGCACACAAGATCTACTACTAATGACTACTGCTTGGACCAGGCTCATCACTCCTGGTGATGTTCATCTCTATCGCAGCTCCACTGGTCGGTGCCTCTTCTTCAAAGAATCGTTCGATCTCATCTTCCCAATGAGGGCTGCTGTGTCTCGGTGCTGCAAACTGCAATGGCTCCATCTCTTCTTCATTGTAGTCTGGCACTGGTGGTTTAGGAGCTTTGGAGTTGTTGTCATGCGAAATTAATTTAAACTCGGGATGTAGAATGTATAGGTCAAGAATAAAAGACATTTCACTGACCGGGAGGTACTCAAGCTTGCACTTGCCAACGGACTTAATATGTTCAGGTTCATACAGATAAGATCTCGAGAGACCTGATGGTCTAGAAGAACTAGTCCCCTCATCTGCAGGAGGAGGTGACTCTTGAAATGTATGAATCTCACATAAACAACTAGGAATGTCGGTGAAATTGACGGGACTCGGGAGTTATAACGAGTGTCGTGAGGAGGCTGCGTGAATGGGTAAGAGCAGAATTACTTGAAATGAAATCATCGGGGCCATTCGAGAAGACATTGGATTATCAAAATAAATTGGATAAGAATGCGAGTCAAAAACAAGCGGTTGCATTAATAGATCGCATCAATTTCGGTATCCTTTGGATCCGGATAGGGAAAAGGAATATTTTCAGCAAGAAGCATATCAACAAAGCCACGGATCTAATGCGGTGTAAATACAAATCATCGTGACCTCGATGAATATTTGAGTCCATCAATAGAGCGTAATCGGTGGCTCAACAATGTCGGGAACTAAAGTGCGATCAATTAACATAGGCTCATCAAATCTCTGGGCCCGAATAACGGTGACACAACAATAGCGGTGAGGAGAATGATCATCCCGCATCACATAGTGCTCCACAAATAGTTGGCGAACGAGAAGAATGAAAGCTCTCAAAGGAGGATAGTCACCGGGGTGGACCTTGATGATCCCGATTCCGTGCGAACAAGCGCATGGAATCAAAGAAATCCCGACTCTTGGTGATCTCTAGAAAAGTCTATGTAATCAAAACCTTTGGAAGAAGCCCATCCTTGCGGTGTCTTGGCAAGACTGAATCGATCAGTATTGCATCGAAATCGTTAACCCCATGTCGCTTAACGAAACCGGTTCAACGAACCGCTCAAGAAAATCGAGAATTCCGTGTCTTGCTCGGCTGAGCTCGTAAAATCGTCGATGCGTCCAATCGCCAGAGGTCTAACTCTAGTACTTTTACGCGAGAGACCGCATCCTCGGCATCTAAATAATTATCCTAACTTAAATATCGTGACAATCACATCGATATGTCCCATTTCCCATCTTGGGATACTAATCAAATTGTATGCATAATCAACTCATATAGCATGTAAAGATCACACAAAGCCATAAGCAATGCAGAAAGAATTCTGAACTCTTTATGTAAAATCAACTACTTGTACCTGGTTGTGTTGAAGATGACGGACTTGAAATGCTGAGCTCAAATGACTTAAGACAACTGGGTTAGACTCAAGTAAGACTCACAGGACCAGAGCGAACAACTGCTCTGATACCATTCTGTCACACCCTGACTAAACTAATCTCTTATTAACTGACTAATCGGATCTGACGGGCGGAAGGAAAAGGAATGACTAACTATTTCAAGAGACTCGCAGATATAAGCATTATCATTTTAAAGAAAGGCGAGTCATTAGACACGTGATTAACCAAATGATCAAAGTTGAATATTAATCAATCATGTTTAGCAACCGATACCATGATCTTTGACATGAATTCATACTTGTTTATCAAATGTCTAATCCATCAAGACTCGGCTCATGCAATAATTTACAACTGTAAATGAGTTGGCAGCAAAAGAGTAGCTGAGTTTATGTGTGAAGACATAAACCCGGGGCAAAACATAGGACATGACAAAATAGGTCTTCGCTCAGCATTCAATTTCTGTCATCATCTCCTGCACAACCTGCACATTTAGAAATACATGCAGGGCGTGAGTACTTGATGCACTCAGTGGGCAATTGCCGAAAACAACTGAAACATGCTCTTAGAGCTATATAATCGACTTGCCACTTCATAGATTCACAGGGGTTTTAAGAAATATCCTATGGATCAAACTTTATGAAATCACTTACTTCATGATCAATGCACGTGCTAACAATTCTAATCATAACATGTCTGCAGACAATCATCAATAAACACCATATCTACGCACAAGCGTGTTGAAAGTAGGCCTCCTTCTCAAACACCTTGGCCAAAGGCCACCTGTACACATACCCTTACTAGCGGCTGCCCAGCATGGGCCGATATCATCATTCTCTCGTAGATGGGTAATATGCAATATGCTCAAAGCAGCAAGTCGATTAACTTTTGCAAAATATGCATATGCTCATTATCATAAACTTGTGCAAACACATATTTTAGTTTAGAAAGCCCACCAGTATAACTTGCTTACCGAGACTTTCAACTTTTCCTTTCTTGATCTCTATTCCGCCCACTTGTTCCTTAAAAGAGATACGAGGAATAAACACGGAAGAGGAACCAAGAGTTTCTAACTCTTGAGCCTCTACTAAAACTCTCTTGGTACTCTAAGGTTAAGCTAAGCTCTGCTAGGTCAAAATGCATCGAAAACTAAACTATTCAACTTATTAAGAAAGTATTTTATATGAACTTGAATCTTTTCAACCCCTTATATATATATGGGATACCATATCGATATAAGAAAATCTTTAACTTTCAAATCTTTTCATTTGGAAACTTTGATCAAGTAAGTCTTGATCAAGCGACATAATCACAAGAATCCATATTTTGAAATCAATTTCAAAATATCAAGTCATAATCACAAAGTCCTTTGAAATACGCAAACTAACGAAATCTAAATTTTTCATACTAGTATAGAAAAATCTCAATAATTCAAAATAAGCTAATTCCATATACTAGATCACTCTTTTGAAATCAAACTAATCAAATAAAATCAAAATAATAAGTTCTTGATATTCCATAAGCATACTAAATTAGGGTTTTCACATAAGTTGGATTTAACTCCAATTTCTTTCACCAAACACAAGCATATATATATATAATCACATATATACTAACTTATTTTAAACAAATCAAAGCCAAATCATCTTAAAATATAAGCCATAGTTTTCGATCCTCACAAGAAATTTAGGGGTTTCGATTTTTGTTTCCACAATCGACTCTAAACATGCTCAAACATCTTTAATTTCATAAATACAAGCTCAATTTAAGAAATCATCAACAATTCCTCAAAGTAAGAATTAGGGTTCTTGACTAAAGTTTGGATTTTTCATGAAAATAACAAATCAAACCATAGATCAAACATGAATCATTTCAAAAAGGGTAGATCTAAGCATAAATAGACTAAAGATCGAAGAACGAAAATTTTTGGAACAAGGCTCATCATGGCCGAAACCTTGGGGTTTTGAAAAGGAAATTTTTCTTTGTTTTCTCAACATAATATCACTCATAATGGGTAGATCTATGCATATATGAACTAAAAATCGAAGAACAAAACCCGTAAAAGAGAGGGCCTAAATGGCCGAAACATATGGGGGTTTGGGAGTGAGTTTTCATCTTGATTTTCTCTTCAAAACTTGAATAAGGTTAGTGATTTACCTTCTTAAGACGTCGATCTACCGATTTGAAGAGGTTTAGAAGCTTGGATCTTGATTTTGGAAGAAGAAAATTTAAGTGAGTGTGTGTGTGAAACTCTCGAAAATGAGAGAGATTTGAGAGAGAAAAATTTGTGAAAAGTGAAGCCTTGGAGGCTAAGCACATATATATATTAAATCCTATCTCACTATTTAAGGCTTCCATGAGAAGCTTTCAATTAGCCTCCTTGGTAAGCTTCTTAGTTTCTAGAGATTCCATAGCTTATTCCATAAGCTTTGTTTTCTTTAGCATATTCTATAAGCTTTGATAGTCATTTGGGTTTATTTCTACATTTTAATGTTAGGCCCAATTTGTTAAGGATGTTATGTTCTCGTCCTCAAAGATATTAATTTTCGAAAATAATTTAAGGATATAAAGTATCCTTTTGAAATTATTACATCAAGATAATTCAAATAGGAATATTGAAATTACTAGCGAGTTGATATCTTTATAATTTACTCTTTCTAAAATAAACGTTGAAATAAAATAATAACTGAAAGATTTATCATTTAATCAATCAATTGTAGAATTCTAAAATAAATCTTTAAGTTAAAACTTTATGAAATCTTATCGAGGATGCATTTTCCTAGTCACCACGTAATTAATTTCTATTTAATTACGTATTTAGCTAACTGTCGAGTTATGAAAATCTGGGGTATTACATTCTCTCCCCCTTAAAGAAATTTCATCCCGAAATTTAGTATCTCTGTAAATAGCTCGGGGTACTTCTCTTTCATTTTCTCTTCTAATTCCCAAGTCGCTTCTTCCGGGCCATGATGTCTCCATTGAATCTTGATTAAAGGAATTGACTTATTCCTTAGTTGTTGATTCTTTCTATCTAGGATACGTTCTGGCCTCTCTTCATAGCTTAGGTTAGACTCAGGAACTATGTCTTCTTGGTTGATAACATGGTTTGGGTCATAGACGTACTTCCGTAACTGAGATACGTGAAATACATTATGAACGTTACCAAAATTGGGTGGTAACGCCAACCCATGCATATAAGGACCAATCTTCTCTAAAACCTCGTATGGTCCGATGAACCTCGGCTTGAGCTTTCCTTTAATTACGAACACATGCACTCCTTTCGTATGTGAAACCTTCAGGAATACTTTATCTCGATTTGAATTTCAACCTAGTTAAATCGGCGATCGCATAAGACTTTTGGCGATCCGAGCTTCTTGAATTCTCTTCTTAATTTGGCGTATGATATTAATCATTTCTTCAATTTATACGTGTCGAGAATTCTTTTCTCTCCAACTTAATCCCAATACAAAGGAGATCGACATTTCTTGCCGTACAACGCTTCGTAAGGTGCCATGTTGATGGTTGCTTGGTAGCTATTATTATAAGAAAATTCAATCAAAGGCAATGCTTGCTCCCACCGCTCTCCTCGATCTAAGACGATGGTTCTGATCATATCTTCTTGTGTCTGAATAGTTCTTTCTGTCTGTCCATCGGTATGTGGATGAAAGGCGTACTGAAATTCAGCTGGGTGCCCATTTCTTTTTGGAAACTTGTCCAAAATCGCGAGGTGAACTTGGAATCTCTATCTGAGGTAATTGAAAGAGGAACTCCGTGCAGTCGTACGATCTCACGTACGTAAATCAGAGCTAGCTTATCGGCTCCGTACGTCACATGAATTGGGATAAAATGGGCGCTCTTGGTCAATCGATCAATAATTACCCAAATGACGGTATTTCCACGTTTGGACTTGGGTGTCTGCAATGAAATCCATAGCAACATGGTCCCGTTCCACTCGAAATGTCGAGAGGTTGCGTTTTCCATGTGGTCTACGGTGTAGCGCTTTGACTTGTTGACACGCCAAACACTTCTCGACAAGCAGCGATATCTCTTGTTTCATACCTACCCCACGAAATTTCGTTTGAGATCTCTATACATTTCGTGCTTCGGGGTGAAGCGGTATAAGGCGTGATGTGTGCCTCCTTGAATCTCTTCCTTTAATTTTTATCATTGGGTACACATATCCACGTCCCCAAGCATGAGGCATTATCTCTTGCTTCATGGTACTTTGTTGACCCTCCGGTTCTCACCTTCAGCCTTAACTTTTCTAATTGTTCATCTTGACGTTGAGCTTGAAAAATTCGATTTCTCTGGTCAGGTTCTAGAACAAGGGTTGCGATGATACTTTGAGTGGTCTCAGGTGGTAACACCACTTCTAATTTCATCTTCTCGAACTCCTTAACTAGCTCTTCGTTCTGGGTAAGAACAAATGCTAATTGAGTCTGGCTCTTTCTGCTTAATGCATCGGCGACTACATTCGTTTTTCCTGGATGATACTTGATTTCACAATCATAATCTTTAACTAGCTCTAGCCATCTTCTCTGACGCATATTAAGATCCTTTTGCTCAAAGAAGTATTTCAGGCTCTTGTGGTCAGTGAAGATCTCTCAATTTGATCCATATAAATAATGTCTCCAAATCTTCAACGCATGGACCACGGCTGCTAGTTCTAGGTCATGGGTAGGGTAATTAAGCTCATGTGGTCTTAGCTGTCTTGAAGCATAAGCAATTACCTTACCTTTTTGCCTGAGTACACATCCTAGCCCATTTCTTGAAGCATCGGTATAAAGCGTATATTCTTTATCGGGATCAGGTACTTTTAATATTGGGCTGCAAACAACCTATCCTTCAATTCTTGAAAACTTTTCTCGCACTCTATGGTCCATTGAAATTTTACTCCCTTTCGAAGTAATTGCGTCATTGGTCTAGCAATCTTCGAGAATCCTTCGATGAATCTTCGGTAATAACCCACTAGACAAAGAAAACTCCAAATTTCATTCGGTGTTGTGGCGATTTCCAATCGCGCACAACTTACACTTCGCAGGATCTACCTTGATTCCTTCACGAGGCGATATGACCAAGGAAATTCACTTCCGAAGCAAAACTTCGCACTTGCTGAATTTGGCATACAACTTTTCGATTCTCAACGTATCGAGCGGTTCTCAAATGGGTTTCGTGTTCTTTCTTTGTCTTGGAATACACCAAAATGTCATCAATAAAGACCAAAACAAACTGATCGAGGTATTCATGGAAAACACGGTTCATCGGATCCATGAACACAAATTGGAGCATTGGTCGGTGCAAAGGCATTACGGTAAACTCATAATGACCGTACCGAGTTCGGCGATCTTCGGTACATCTTCTTGCTTAATCTCTAACTGATGATATCCAGATCTCAAATCGATTTTTGAGAAAACTCCTGCTCCCTTCAATTGATCAAAAGATCATCAATCCATGCAATGGGTACTTATTCTTGTGGTCGACTTATTTAATTCCACATGGTTGATGCACATTCTCAAAGTGCCATCCTTCTTCTTAACGAACAATACCGCGCCCTCACGGAGATACGCTCGGTCGGATAAATCCCAAATCTAATAGTTCTTGTAATTGGATCTTTAATTCACGAAGTTCCTTGGCGCCATTCGGTATGGTGCCTTGAAGTGGGGGTGACCGGGTTCTAAGTCGATGGAGAACTCTAATTGTCTATCCGGTGGTAATCCGGTAAGGATTAGGAAAAACATCTGAGGATTCTCTCACTGTTGGGACATCTTCTACTTTCCTTTCAACTTTATCTTTCCGACCAAATACACTATATAGCGCGTGCTTCATCTTGTCTTAGCGAACTCTCCTTGTAAAATTTGAAATAATGGGTACTCTCTTATGTCTTTCATCTATCCCGTAAAAGCAGGTTGGTTCTTTGTCTGGAGGTTGGAATGAGATCTCACGACTTTCGCAACAAAGCGTTGCAAAATTTTGGGTTAACCAATCCATTCCCAGAATTATGTCCACATCCCACATTGGCAAAAGACGCAAAGATTCTGCTCTCAACTTGAGAGGGCCGAACTCAAATTCTAAATTAGGGCACTCATGCGTGATTCTATCGCTTCTGCCTAAAGGCGTAAGGACTCTTATATCAGGATTAGATAGTTTTACTGGAAGCTCAAGAGTATCTACACATGCTGAATAAATAAAGGAATGCGAAGCTCTAGTATCGAAAAGAATTATGACAGGTACATCTCTCAAAGTTCCCATACACATCAATTGTCCCGCTTTCTTATCGGTTGATTTACGGTTTAGGGCAAAGGCTCTCGATCTTTGGGTTTGTGGTTGAACTTCTTTGTCTTGGTTGAGCACGAGGTGGTTCTTTGTAGAGTCATTGGAAATTGAGCTACGAGGAATCGAGGAACATCGGAAATGGCGGCGAGGGTAAGTCATAGCTTTCATAGATTGAGTCTTGCGGGGAGGATTTGGTGCGGATCCACAACGACGCCTTATCTCTGTTTGATGAGTTGTTAGCATAGTGTCAACTTGACCACGATTGTAACAAGCGTTACTTCCCCGTTACAAACTCCATAGTGTGCCCGATTGCATTTCTGACATATAGGTTTAGCTTGATTTGGGAAAAACCGAGGTTGGCCTTCAAACGATGGTCGAGATTGACCTTGGGAGGATTGTCCGGTTACGCCAACGCTTCTTATTCGGAAAATTATTATTCTCCCACCTTCTTATTTCCAATCTTGATCGATCAACAATAGCTTTGTGAGTTAGGATTACGGGTGGATCTTTGAAGTCGGATCGGGCGTAATCTTCTCGTGACGCATTTCCATTTCCATATCAAGCGCCCGATTCAAAGTCTCGCATAAGACATTGGAGGTTGGCTTGCCGATCTATTCTCATTTCTTGGTGTAATCCAGGCGAAATAATTCAGCCATTTTCTCATCGGTGTCGACCTTATAAGGTGCATATCGAGCCAACTTGCAGAACTCTCTGTCGTACTCAGCTACAGTCTTCTTCCCTTGCTTAAGATTAGCGAACTCAATCTCTTTCTCATGCGATAACTACGTGGAATATATTTGGCCAAAGTTCTTCCTGAAACGCTCCCACGTGAAAGCGTCTAGCTGATTACGGTGTGAAGGTTCTCTTGCGAGATTCCCACGATAGTCTCAGATCCCTTTTGGAAAGAGATACATAGCATGACTCGATCGGTGCATTCCAAGAATCGGAAAATACGGTCCATAGCCCTAACCCACTCTTCAGCCTCAGATGGATCACCAGATCCAGTAAAAGTTGGTGGATTTTGACGAAGAAAAAGTTCGGAAATCTTACGATCAAGATGGGGAGGTGATTGATTAGGTGAGTTCTGAGGTGTTGGTTGACTCTCTTGAGTCTCTTCTTCAGGTATTGGGTTTTGACGTCTTCTTGGCATACTGAAGGAATTTGAGAATTTGAATATCGGATCAAAGGAAACAATTCTTATCTCATGACAGATTAAAACGATTGCGGAATTCAAACAAATCAGTTTGTCGATAAGATACTCATCACGAATAGAAGAGTTGCAAAGCTCATATACTGAAATATTCAATTTATATAATCTGGGAAAATTGCCTCTTTGAGGACTTTTTAGCAAAATGGGAAAATTGCCATAAGTGGGTCTGGGCTATGGTGATGCTTTATCTATACAGCATCCCTACGAACTATCCACATACATACCGCATACATATACATTGACAAACTGCTACTTCAACTACTTATATGCATCGCGACTATACATCGTACTATCGCACACAAGATCTACTACTAATGACTACTGCTTGGACCAGGCTCATCACTCCTGGTGATGTTCATCTCTATCGCAGCTCCACTGGTCGCTGCCTCTTCTTCAAAGAATCGTTCGATCTCATCTTCCCAATGAGGGCTGCTGTGTCTCGGTGCTGCAAACTGCAGAGGCTCCATCTCTTCTTCACTGTAGTCTGGCACTGGTGGTTTAGGAGCTTTGGGGTTGTTGTCATGCGAAATTACTTTAAACTCGGATGTAGAATGTATGGGTCGAATAACAAAAGACATTTCACCGGCGGGAGGTACTCAGCTTGCACGCCAGCGGACTTAATACGTTCGGGGTTCATACCGATAAGATCCGGAGAGACACGATGGTCTAGAAGAACTAGTCCCCTCATCTGCAGGAGGAGGTGACTCTTGAAATGTATGAATCTCACATAAATAACTAGGAATGTCAGCTGAAATTGAGTGGGACTCGGGAGTTATAACGAGAGTGTCGGGAAGAGCTGCGTGGAATTGGGCAAGAGCCGTGAATTACTTGTAAATGTAATCAGGGGCCACTCGAGAAGACATTGGATTATCAAAATAAATCGGATAAGAATGCGAGTCAAAAACAAACGTTTGCTCTAATAGATCGCATCGATTTTCGGTATCACGGCTCAGGATAGGGAAAAGGAATATTTTCAACAAGAAGCATATCAACAAGCCACGGATCTAATGCAGGGTGTAAATACAAATCATCAGGACCCCGATGAATATTTGAGTCCATCAATAGAGGAGAATCAGCTGGCTCAACAATGTCGGGAACTAAAGGAGTACGATCAATTAACATAGGCTCATCAAATCTCGGAGCCTGAATAACAGGGGGTGACACAACAATAGCAGGCTGAGGAGAATGATCATCCTGCATCACATAGTGCTCCGCAAAGAGTTGGCGAACAGAAGAATGAAAGCTCTCAAAAGGAGGATAGTCACCTGGGGGTGGACCTTGATGATCCCGATTCCATGCCCGAACAAGCGCATGGAATCCAAAGAAATCCCCCGACTCTTCAGGATCTCTAGAAAAGTCTATGTAATCAAGAGCACTGGAAGAAGCCCATCCTTGCAGGTGTCTTTGGCAAGACCGAATCGATCGAAGTATTGCATCGAAATCGTTAACTCCATGCTGCCTAACTAGAAACCAGTTCAAACGAAACTACCGAGAAAATCTGAGAATTCCGTATCGCCTCGCCCGAGCTCGAAAAATCTGTTTCACGATCCAATCGCCAGATGTTTAACTCTAGTACTTTTACGCGGAGTAGACCGCATCCTCGGCATCCTAAATAATAATCATAACTTAAATATCGTGACAATCACATCGATATGTCCCATTTCCCATCTTGGGATACTAATCAAATTGTATGCATAATCAACTCATATAGCATCTGATACTAAGCATGTAAAGATCACACAAAGCCATAGCGTTGCGTAAAGAATTACGAACTCTTTATGTAAAATCAACTACTTGCACTGGTTGTGTTGAAGATGGCGGACTTGAAATCTCGAGCTCAAATTATTTAAGACAATGGGTTACACTCAAGTAAGACTCACAGGACCAGAGCGAACAACCGATCGATACCATTACATCACACCCCGACTAAACTAATCTTGTATTAACTGACTAATCGGAGTGCGACGGGCGGAAGGAAAAGGAATGACTAACTATTTCAAGAGACTCGCAGATATAAACAGTTATCATTTTAAAGAAAAACGAGTCATTAGACCTGTGATTAACCAAATGATCAAAGTTGAATATTAATCAATCACTGTTTAGCAAACTGATACCATGATCTTTGACATATTCATACTTGTTTATCAAATGTCTAACCCATCAAGACTCGGCTCATGCAATAATTTACAACTGTAAATGAATTGGCAGCAAAAGAGTAGCTGAGTTTATGTGTGAAGACATAAACCTGGGGCAAAACATAGGACATGACAAAATAGGTCTTAGCTCAAGATTGATTTACATCATCATCTCGCACAACCTGCAAATTTAGAAATACATGCGGGCGTGAGTACTTGATGCACTCGGTGGGCAATTGCGAAAACAATCTGAAACATGCTCTTAGAGCTATATAATCGACTTGCCACTTCTTAGATTCACAGGGGTTTTAAGAAATATCCTATGAATCAAACTTTATGAAATCACTTACTTCATGATCAATGCACGTGCTAACAATTCTAATCATAACATGTCTGCAGACAATCATCAATAAACACCATATCTACGACAAACGTGTTGAGAAGTAGGCCTCCTTCTCGAACACCTTGGCCAGGCACACCTGTACACATACACTTACTAGCGACTCATCTAGCATAGGGCCGATATCGTCATTCTCTCGTAGATAGGTAATATGCAATATGCTCAAAACAGGCAAGTCAATTAACTTTTGCAAAATATGCATATGCTCATTATCATAAACTTGTGCAAACACATATTTTAGTTTAGAAAGCCCAGCTGTATAACTTGCTTACTTGAGACTTTCAGCTTTTCCTTTCTTGATCTCTATTCTGCTTCCACTTGTTCCTTAAAAAGAGATACGAGGAATAAATACGGGAAATAGGAACTAAGAGTTTCTAACTCTTGAGCCTCTACTAAAACTCTCTTGGTACTCTAAGGTTAAGCTAAGCTCTGCTAGGTCAAAATGCATACAAAACTAAACTATTCAACTTATTAAGAAAGTATTTTATATGAACTTGAATCTTTTCAACCCCTTATATATATATGGGATACCATATCGATATAAGAAAATCTTTAACTTTCAAATCTTTTCATTTGGAAACTTTGATCAAGTAAGTCTTGATCAAGCTACATAATCACAAGAATCCATATTTTGAAATCAATTTCCAAATATCAAGCTATAATCACAAAGTCCTTTGAAATAAGCAAACTAACGAAATCTAAATTTTTCATACTAGTATAGAAAAATCTCAATAATTCAAAATAAGCTAATTCCATATACTAGATCATATTTTTGAAATCAAACTAATCAAATAAAATCAAAATAATAAGTTCTTGATATTCCATAAGCATACTAAATTAGGGTTTTCACATAAGTTGGATTTAACTCAATTTCTTTCACCAAACACAAGCATATATATATAATCACATATACTAACTTATTTTAAACAAATCAAAGCCAAATCATCTTAAAATATAAGCCATAGATTACGGTCCTCCCAAGAAATTTAGGGGTTTCGATTTTTGTTTCCACAATCGACTCTAAACATGCTCAAACATCTTTAATTTCATAAATACAAGCTCAATTTAAGAAATCATCAACAAATCCTCAAAGTAAGAATTAGGGTTCTTGACTAAAGTTTGGATTTTTCATGAAAATAACAAATCAAACCATAGATCAAACATGAATCATTTCAAAAAGGGTAGATATAAGCATAAATAGACTAAAGATCGAAGAACGAAAATTTTTGGAACAAGGCTCATCATGGCCGAAACCTTGGGGTTTTGAAAAGGAATTTTTTCTTGGTTTTCTCGACATAATATCACTCATAATGGGTAGATCTATGCATATATCAACTAAAAATCGAAGAACAAAACCCGTAAGAGAAAGGGCCTAAATGGCCGAAACATATGGGGGTTTGGGAGTGAGTTTTCATCTTGATTTTCTCTTCAAAACTTGAATAAGGTTAGTGATTTACCTTCTTAAGACGTCGATCTACTGATTTGAAGAGGTTTAGAAGCTTGGATCTTGATTTTGGAAGAAGAAAATTTAAGTGTGTGTGTGTGTGAAACTCTCGAAAATGAGAGAGATTTGAGAGAGAAAAATTTTGTGAAAAGTGAAGCCTTGGAGGCTAAGCACATATATATATAAAATCCTATCTCACTATTTAAGGCTTCCATGAGAAGCTTTCAATTAGCCTCATTGGTAAGCTTCTTAGTTTCTAGAGAATTCCATAGCTTATTCCATAAGCTTTGTTTTCTTTAGCTTATTCTATAAGCTTTGATAGTCATTTGGGCTTATTTCTACATTTTAATGCTAGGCCCAATTTATTAAGGATGTTATGTTCTCGTCCTCAAAGATATAAATTTTCAAAAATAATTTAAGGATATAATGTATCCTTTTGAAATTATTACATCAAGATAATTCGAATAGGAATATTGAAATTACTAGTGAGTTGAAATCTTTATAATTTAATCTTTCTAAAATAAACATTGAAATAAAATAATAATCGAAAGATTTATCATTTAATCAATGAGCTGTAGAATTCTAAAATAAATCTTTAAGTTAAAACTTTATGAAATCTTATCCGATGATGCATTGTCCTAATCACTCATGTAATTAATTTCTAATTAATTACGACTTATGCGCTAATCGAGTTATGAAAATGCGGGGTATTACATTCTCTCCTTAAAGAAATTTAGTCCGAAATTTAGTACCTCTGTAAATAGCTCGGGTACTTCTCTTCATTTCTCTTCTAATTCCCAAGTCGCTTCTTAGGGCCATGATGTCTCCATAGAATCTTGATTAAAGGAATCGACTTATTCATTAGTTGTTGATTCTTTCGATCTAGGATCGTTCGGCCTCTTCATAGCTTAGGTTAGACTCGGGAACTATGTCTTCTTGGTTGATAACATGGATCGGGTCATGACGCGTCTCGTAATCGAGATACGTGAAATACATTATGAACGTTACCAAAATTGGGTGGTAACGCCAACCTGTAAGCAACAGGCCCAATCTTCTCTAAAACCTCATATGGTCCGGATGAACCTCGGCTTGAGCTTTCTTTAATTCGAACACATGCACTCCTTTCGTGGGTGAAACCTTGAGAATACTTTATCTCGATTTAATTTCAACTCGGTTGTCGCGTATCTACATAAGACTTTTGCGATCTGAACTTCTTGAATTCTCTTCTTAATTTAGCGTATGATATTAATCATTTCTTCAACCGCTACGTCTTTGAGAATTCTTTTCTCCAACTTCATCCCATTCTGAGCGAGATCGACATTTCTTGCCGCATGATGCTTCGTAAGGTGCCATGTTGATGGTTGCTTGGTAGCTATTATTATAAGCAAATTCAATCAAAGGCAATGCTTGCTCCCCTCGCCTCCTCGATCTAAGGCGATGGTTACGATCGTATATTCTAGTGTCTCGAATAGTTCTTTACATACGTCCATCGATTACGTGGATGAAAGGTCAGATCTTGAAATTCAGCTGGGTGCCCATTTCTTTTTTGGAAACTTGTCCAAAATCGCGAGGTGAACTTGGAATCTCTATCTGAGGCAATTGACACAGGAACTCCGTGCAGTCGTACGATCTCGCGTACATAAATCTGAGCTAGCTTATCGGCTCCGTACGTCACATGAATTGGGATAAAATGGGCGCTCTTGGTCAATCGATCAATAATTACCCAAATGACTGTATTTCCACGTTTGGACTTGGGTAATCTGGTAATGAAATCCATAGCAACATGGTCCCATTTCCACTCAGGAATGTCGAGATGTTTCAGTTTTCCATGTGGTCTCTGGTGTAGCACTTTGACTTGTTGACACTCCAAACACTTCTCGACAAACGGCGATATCTCTTGTTTCATACCTACCCACGAAATTTCGCTTGAGATCTCTATACATTTCGTGCTTCGGGGTGGCGGATATAAAGCGTGTTGTGTGCCTCCTTCGTAATCTCTTCCTTTAATTTCTTATCATTGGGTACACATATCCTGTCCCCAAGCATGAGGGCATTATCTCTTGCTTCATGGTACTCTGTTGACCCTTCGGTTCTCACCTTCAGCCTTAACTTTTCTAATTGTTCATCTTGACGTTGAGCTTGAACAATTCGATTTCTCAGATCAGGTTCTAGAACAAGGGTAGCGATGATACTTTGAGTGGTGTAATACCCCGTCTTTTCTAAGCACCAAGTTTGTATAGCACGTTTTTCGAGAAAAGGTCAAAAGGTTAACTTTTTGTTTCGGTGATGCGACCGTCATGAAACCTCCGGCATTGTGAAGAGTGTCTTATGACGAATTTGTAGACACTAAGTATGCAGGTTTTCGACCACCCATGAAGGTTTGGCACTCCGGGGAAGTTATCGAAAAACCGAACTTTTCATTGGTCTTTTAAAAGCATATCTTGTTTATAGTCGTTGTGTCCGGTATTTTATTTCGTGTCCTTGGGTACTAAGTTTGATAAATTTGGAGTCTGTTTGCAAAGTTGTGTCGCTTTTGCGTTTTCGAAAAAGACGCTTGACTGACATTCTGCAGACCCTTTTTCCTATAAATAGGAGGCTAGGGCCTTGGTTTCAACATTCATTTTCCTTCGTCTCTGTGTTTACGGAAGAGCCGAGCAGCTCCAGGTACGCTGCGGAAGCGCTGGAGGAGTGGGGATCGAGCCGGGGAGGCTCAGCGGCGGCGCCATTGCGCTGCTGCCGAGCCACCACCGCCGATCAACCTCTCCCCGGCAGCCTCGTTTTCTGTTTTTGTCCTTTTCTTGTTTTGATTCCTCCTTTTAGTAGATCGTATAGCATAGAACCGGGAATCTAAAAGGACGGACGGGAAAAGCAACGAGGCCGCCAATTGGCCGCCGAACCTCCGTCGAATCGCCGCCCGCCGTGGTGGCTGTTGGCCGCCGATTTGGTGGCCGACGGGCCACCTTTTGGCTACGGGTCCTTTAGGTTTTGAGTTTGGGCTATGCATTCTACTAAAGTACCGATTAGTTTTACATTTTTCGCGTTTACGCATATCGGGATGTTTTCCGTTGCTTGAGTTTTCTAAAGGAAGTACATGCCACAGTTATACATTTTCAACATAGTTTGTCATTCCATGTTTGTCGTTATGCATATTGCTTATGTTTCCATTTTCATGCATCGATTTTGGATGGTTTATCCTAGATCGAGGATAGGCATCGATTTTGAAGCTTCTTTTGCTAAGATTTGAGTCAACTTGCATGCATGCATATTTTGAAAGTACCTATTATAGGTCTTGATGCCCTGAATATATTTCCCTTCTGCATCGAGTTGATTTGAAAACCCGGAGAGTGCCAAATATGGGTTCAGAAAGTCGAAAACCCTAGTTTTGCTACGATCTTCGTTTGGATCACGTTGTTGCTTTGCTTTGTGGGATGTGACCCCAAAAGTTGTTCCGTCTTGTTACCAGGTACCTACCAGTGCGATCGGTGAAGTCATCGGATCGTAGATACCTCCGGTTAACGTTTTAAATCATTCGGGTTGGGTTATATATGCTTATTTTGAGTTATTTACTCGATATTTCAAAATAAAACATGTATACCGTAAAATGTTTTGATGAAGTTATTCTTGTTCTACGCTCCGAGATATGGTTATTGTGATTGTGCACGGATCTCTATTCGATTGGGTTGATCACCATCTTGAGTATTGATCGTGAGGATAGACCCGAATACGTGGTTATGGTTACCAAGAGGATAGACCCGGAAGTCCACGGAAATGGTAATGAGGTGGTTATGGTTACGATGGGGATTTGACCCCGAAGTCCACACCGAGTTAACCCGTGGATACGTTCGGGCATGAGCCATTGGATATGTTCCGGGCGAATGAATGAGATGTGATGGGGTGGCGGGATACGTTCGAGCCGTGGTTCTTGGTTCTATGATGGGAGTGCTGATAATAACGGATCGGTATCGAAAAATGAAAAAATCTATTTTGCTTACTTAGAAGTGGATTTACGTTTTAAAACCTTCTAAGGTAAGTGCTCTGAACACGGCACCATGATTCTTTTGATTTATGATAAAACCCGGTGAGTGCACTAGTACTCACCCCAAACTCTTTTCAAATCTTTTCACGGATGGAGGAGTCTTTGACGGCGGCCGAGGGTGGGCTGCGGGTTCTTCATGCTATGCTTCCGCAATGTTGTGTTATATACTTATTACGATGTTGATGTATTCTTGTCCCTTATTTTGCTTTCTCGATTGGGAACAAGATTTGCTATTATGTTATTATCTTTGTGAGTCTCGATATGAGCATGCTATATGGTTGACGGTCTAGTCGATAGGGTGTAATGCTATTTTGCTTTCTTGCATTACTTGTTATAAACCGAGATCACGTTTTCGAGGTTATGATATCGATATTATTACATTGGTGGATTGTTTGCGCACCTCCCTTCGGGATATGTCCTAGTTATAGAGGAGATCTTGTCCGATTTCATGGTCACATCTTCTTATCATGTATGTTATATGTATCCCCTTCTTCCCGCTTCTTAACCTCCACCCCTAATCACACCCGACATCCGTGCCTTCCCTCGGGAATTGGGCGTGATAGCTTAATATCGAGCGGTTTTACGGCTTTGGGTATGTGTCATATTGTTTGATATCAAAGCGGTTCATTTGCTTTATATCTTATGCGTTCTTGAAATTGAGTGTTTAGAACTTGTTCTTCTAAGCATTTATCGTGTACATCTACCCTCGACTCCGTCGGGCCGCTTCTTTAAAAGGGGATGAGGTATGTGTTTATTCTTGATGCTTTATGTGGTTACGTGATGCTTGATGTGATCTTGGTTTCATGTGCTTTGGCACGGTAAGAGTTTCGTGAAGTAAACGTGATGTGGATGAGATGTGGTTGGATGGTGATGTGGATGTGGAAGTGATTGTTGATGGAACAAAAAGGCCTGTGTGGCTTTGATATGGGAACCATTGGTGTGGTATGAATTGATGTGATTGATATGATCACAAATGGATGATGTGAATCTATGTGTTTACATAGAAATGTATTGTTGATTGAAAATCTTGTTTATTTTGATAAACGAGTGTCTGTAAGTAAATCCTGTATTTGCTTACGTGATTATTATGATGAATATCGATATTGATATTGATATGTTTTGAAATGAACATGTGTTTGAGACATGATTACCCAGATGACTGGGGCAGAAAAAGGGAACGTGAATATTTGTTGTTATTTTGATAAACTAACATGTATGTTTATGGATATTCAGTGGCCCAGACAACGTTGGTTAAGATCTCACAGGATGGATGAGCATATCCGTAAATTCAGGGAATGTATCAGGAATGTCCATGAGCCGTTGGGAGTATTTCTGGGGAGATTTGTTGGATTATGGAGAAAGATCCGAGACGGTGGGAAAGTATCGTAGTATGAGGCTTACTATCGGATGATAGAGGCGCGATAGGTTGGCAACCGTGGGCGAGAAGGCGAGTGCGTGATGTTCGAGACGGATCTATCACCGTGCACCTAACCTTGGATTTCACCGAGTTCGCTGCTCGAGTATGGAGCGGTGGACCCGATCATCGAGGTATACCATCGAGGAGGATGTGATAGCAAGGCATGTTCGAGGACCGATCCAGTTGATGATAGGGATGATATTCCCGAAGAGCCTTTGGGAGAGCACCATCGCTCGACGATCACGGTGCATCAGATCGCGCGATCACTACACCTCCATCGGCGATCCTTACCTTCCAAAGGACCGGAACAATTTTGAGAAGGAACCTCCGGGCGAGAGATTGTCCATCCGGCGGTGGCGGGGAAGAAGCCGGGATCAGGATTTTCATGTCACCGAAGCTGTATCGGGTTGGCATCAGGGAAGGAGACTCAGGAGGAGGAAGACCGGAGGAGGATGAGGGAGGGCGGTGAGGGCTTAGAGGACCCGGTGATCCAGATAGCGATGACTCACGATGGTCGGGCATGTTGAGGAAGCGGCAAGCGCGAGCGAGGACTCAGTGCTGCTTTCACGATACTCGGCAATCGGGCACAGCTTGGATGGGATCATACCCACGAGAGGCTTGCTTCCATGCGGTCGCTTTTACAAGCGGCGGCCGAATTCAAGCTCGATAGTAAGGAAAGAGAGGATGAGGAGGCGAGAATGGAACCAATGAGACGAACGGAGTAGTGGGCGGATATGGAGGCAGAGATCTAGGTAGTCGGTGTGTATAAAGTGTGATCGCAGAAATCGCTAGAAGCATGGACGAGCGGCATCTTTTGGCGATGTCGAGTCGATTCTTTTGCTCATATCGACCTTTTGGTGACATACCTTGATCTAGTATTTTGATAGTCCTTCGTGGACACCGGATAAAACCGATACTAACGCTGCATCTATGACATGGATGTTTATGTTTGATGCTTATATGTGATATGAGCTATGCCGTGATGATATATGATCTATGTGATGTGTGATGATAATGTTATGTGAAATGCAACGATGATGTGTTGGCGGGTTGCATGTTTATATGTGATCGTGCGTGACATGTGATGATATATGGATATGGGTGATGATGTATGTTGTGCGATGATACCCGGTTATCTATGTGAGCGTGTTTCTAATGTTTCAACGTCGATGCGAATGCCGAGAACAAGGAACCGTAGAAACAATAGCGTGGAAGAAGCTTCCAAGAACCACCTTTGGTTCGGAACATGCGATCGAGAGTTTTCGTGGCGTAATCCCCTACATTCGACGGTCTCGGTGAACCGATCGGCCGAGGCGGATACGATCCACCGAAAGGATCTTGAATACATCGGCTGCGCGAAGCGAAAAAGCTGAATTGCGCGATCTTTCGCCCAACCGACGAGGTGATTTACGGTGGGAATCCGTGAGGAGGACCCTAACACCGTGACGATGAGGAAGGTATAAGTGGGAAGATTTCAGGAAGAACACATGGAAAATGCGTGCTGGCGCTTACAGTGCAGAAGGCAAACGAGTTACGGAATCTTCGTCGAGGGAAGGACGGTCACCGAATACGATCGCTCGTTCAATAAATGCATCGCGTTATGCTACGCACTGGTCGGAAATTGCTAGGCGCACAGGTTCGAGAGAGGACTCGACAAGAGATCGAATTTCGCTCGTCGATCGGGGAGATCGGCGTATGTGCGATCCTTGAACCGGGCTTTAAAAATTGAGTCAATGTTGCCCGGAAAAAACGATGCCACTCGGACAATGACCCGGCGGAGGAAGAGGTAAGAGAAATGGGAAGATCGAGGGAAAGGCAATCGGTGTTCCAAGGGAACCAGGCGGTCCAAATGATTCCAAGGAATCAAGGCATTCAAGTCGAGAAAAGCGACCTTGGGAAGGAATTTCCAACCCGTGCGGCGGTGGTGTAATACCCGATTATTTAAGCGCCTAATTACGATATTAATTTCGTAAATTAGAATATTATTATAATAATTTGATTAATAAATTATCGAATAACGATTTGAACTTTTGGAATAATAAAATTCTAAGTACAATTCACAAATGAATGTGAATTGAGAAATACGAAGGTGTAACGTATTTCAACAGTAAAATTTCAACGTCGATTACGTATCGATAATCAAATGCTCGTGATATTTTCTAAGTTTTTAAGCTTAGAATTTAATTCCATTATTATTGGAATATTTTAATAAGGTGATTATAGCTTTATTACGAC
Source organism: Salvia rosmarinus (assembly GCA_036937905.1). Lineage (NCBI taxonomy): Eukaryota > Viridiplantae > Streptophyta > Magnoliopsida > Lamiales > Lamiaceae > Salvia > Salvia rosmarinus. The sequence continues at coordinate 53,419,621 of CM072815.1, read as the reverse complement.
CATTTTGAGATGAGTCGATATTTAACGTTTTGAGACGTTTCAAACGTTAACGTTTAGAGACGACTTGAGAATCAAGTCTAACGATCAAGGAATTATGATATTTAAATTCCTATCATTATTTTATATAATTAGAATGTTATTTAGCATTGAAATAATGCTAGAAAATTTTGGAATGATATTTTGAATATTAATGATTCTCGAAAACCCTAAATCGAAATTAGGATTTTCTACCTATGGATTAATTCGATAAATTTTCCTATGATATAAATTATCATCTAGGATATATATTATGCTATATATCTACTTATAGCATGAAAATCAAGTTTTGGGCATTTAATTATTAAAAGTGCCGTGTATAACCTATTGTTTTAAACAAAGGATTATTTAATTTTGATCATCCAATTTGTGTTATTTTCTTAAGTGTAGTATTAATACACACTTACCAAGAAAAAAAAGTGTAGAAGAAAATACACCGGCAATGTTTTTACATAGGGCCGTTTATATTTGGATCTTGATTTAATATACTTGATAGCACTAATGTTTGGGGAAGTGTATCTAATACACATGTGTTATTCAACACATAAAAATCTGAAAATTTTTCTTCTCCCCTACGGGGGTGACAACTTGCTACATGAAACAAGATTTAGTTTGTTTTTCCCAAAACTTTTATTAAAGCTTACGAGTAAATGAATGTGTAAGGATATTTTAAAACATGACATAATCACTTTGACTAAAAAATTCAATTGAGTCTTGTAATTGTAGAGAGCCGAGAGTCTACAAAATTTTGTGTGTGATTGTTTCATTTATCATTTTGCTTAAGTATATATATTTGGTTTAAACCACAAAACACACTTCACACTATCTTTCTCATTCCATTTTCCTTTCTGCCGTAGACTCCCAGTAAGAAAACAAAATATTTTTCCTTCTTCAATTCTTCTCATTTGCTTGAGTTTAATCCATCCTACAACCGATCGACTCCGATAACGAGGTTAGATATCGAACAAGCTTCGATAAAACCTATCTTTTTCAATAATCCTACGGTTTAATTTATTATTTTTAGCATGTATTATTTATGCAATAAATCATGTTAGCATGTTATAAGCTTAGAAATTATGTTACATATGTTAATATGTGCATAGATTATTTATTTCCTAAGCTTAGCAATTTATTTAAATTATTCTAGTGATGCTCGAAAATTGCTAGGTATGTTTTAAGGTTGGATTATTGATCTATGATGTTGTAGGAGTTCTTGGTGATTATTTGGAAATTTTTAAAAACCATTTGTTATAAGTTTTAAAATGGCCGAGAATGACCAAATATATTATCTTGATGTACAAAATTTATTTAAGTGTTATGATAGCATATTATTGATCTAGGGTATTAATTAGGTGATGTTGGAATTTATTGTAATTTTTGGATATGTATAGCTATTTTTATTAAAAATAACCGAGAGCTTATGTTATAAGTTCAATGTTTTATAATGTGTTATTATGTGATATTATGATGTATTAGTGCTACACTATAGTATATAAGTATAGTGTAATTTAATTAGAATTTTATAAAATGTTTAGTATAATAGTTGTAAAAACCGTGAACCATGGGTATTTATACTTTAGTGTAGAAATTTCATATGTTAAACTTTAGGTTATAATTATGTTATAAATTAATTTTGGAACCTTTTATAAATTAACTAGAATTTTAGAAAATTTATTGGACAAAATTGGGAAGAACAGTGGACCTTGGACTTAATTAAGAGAAGTTCAAAATTTTCTATAGTGATATTAATACATATTAATAATCATAGTGTAAAATAATACACTATATGAATTTAGAGGATTTTTGGAACAAAGTTTAGAATTTTATCATATAGCCGTGAGCTATAGTGATTTTATTAAGGATTTCTAAATCCTTTTAATCGAAAATAATAAATTATATGTCTAGAAATTAATTTAGACATATTAAAATTTTCGAGAATTATTAAACATAGAATATTATGTTTACAACGAAGCGTTATATTAAATAACGTAAAAGCATAAATAATGCTTAAAGTATTAAAGATTAATATTGAAAGAAAATATTAATTAAGTTTATCGATTTACGTGAAAATCGAAGATTAAAGCTTTATGAAAGAAATCGATTGAAAATCGATTTATATTGATTAAAATATGTTTTATTGAAAATTTATTAAGAAAAGTCAAAATGGTTGACTTTCGAAATTAACGTCAACGTGAAAAGCGTATTACTTTTATACGAATATCTCAATTGTGAGAAAAGATTTCATAATTGTAATCATTTTATTGAATAACGTTATTATCGTTAATTATTTAACCTAAAGGTTAAAATGAGGCGTAGATCATATTACGTCTCTCGATATACGAGAATTATTTTATTAATATCGCGTCGTTTCAGCGTATTAAGGCGTATAAAGAATCATCGAAACTTGAATTGTAATTTATTTATCAAAGTTGAATGAACTTTGAAAATCTCGGCGTGCCAAGCGTACTAAGCGTACATTTTTGCGTAAAGGTGGGGCGTGAAGTTCACGCAGCAACGAGGAGAAAACGCGCATTGAAATTCGAAGTTCCAAAGTAAAGGTGGGCTTTACTATACTCAAACCGGTAGAATTTTACCAAATAATTTATTTATGATGCTTTATTGCAAGCAAATAATTATGCGATTTATTTAATTACACCCAAAATGTTTATGTTTTATGTATGTATCGATCCATGATTGTTGATGCATAATGTTAGGTAACCCACTTTATGACATGCTTGAATTCGTATTCTTGGAAGTACCCCCAAGAATGATGGAGAATTAAGTATCTGTCTTGAGATAGCTGGATTTTGTGCACCGATTATTTTGTATTTGTGTCTTTGAAAGGGTGCTCGGCGGTCACGGCGTCTGTGAGAGAGGCCTCTCTCCAGTGTGAGGAATTGTTGTGAATGATTGATTGTGGTGGATGTGGATCATACATACGTGGAAAATGCTTGCCAAGCAATATTTATTGAAAATAACGAGAAAATATTTAGTAAGCACGAGTATTTCAAATCAAACCTCGTGTATTCTTGTGATGAGGCGAGTAATTCAAAGCGTGATAAATTATTTTGGCTTGAGCCCTTGAGTGCATTATTTGTACTCACCGCATATTTGTTTTTAAATGTGCAGATTGAGCTGGCGATGGTGATGGAGCGGAGATGTTGAGTAGTCAGGGGCCTTTTTGTATTTATTATGTTTGAAAGAAAGAACCCTTGGGTGCATATCGTCATATATGCATTCACACGCTTTCGCTGCATATTACGAATATTTTGTATGTTATTGTGACGATTGTATCATCAATTATCGAACCCTCTTGTTAAAGGAACTCGTAGCCTTTATATTTGTATATGACTTTTGCCTTATGAATAAGGGTGAATTGCTTTTGCCTTGTAAATAAGGTTTGACCATTAAAGTTCGATAAATATCTTTACGAAATCTTTTGATCATTTTATCAATTGTTTTGCATTCAACATTCCAAGCTCATTTCTCTCTAATCATCCTTTGGATTAGGCGGGTACGTAACAGTGGTATCGAGGCGGTTGCTCTTTGAACCTAAACTTTCTTTCAAAGTTAAGTCTAGATTGAGTCACTAGACTTCTAGAAATTATCGACTACGCTCAACACTCCATCACATCCGATTTCAATAGGAAAAGGTAAAATATTTTCTCATCTTTGAAAAGAAAAGTTTGAGATTTATGAATTTGACTTGTTGTCGATAGAACATTATCGACAAATGATTTGTGTCGATAGAACATTATCGACAAATGATTTGTGATGATAGAACATTATCAACAAATGAAATGAAAAAGGTTGTAAATAACCATGAATTATTGATTTATTGATTTATTGATGAAATTTTTTTTTCCGCAAGAAATGCGTATGTTTAAAACGAACTATGTTCATCATATTCGAATATTTATTCATCTTTTCTCAATGTTGATTTTGATTAATGCCTATGTCATCCCGAATTGAACATAGGCGAAATAAGATGCATGATCCTCTTTGAAAAGAACATAGGCGGACAAATGTACGAACTCTTCTCATCTTCTTTCGAGAACAAAAGAATCGAGCTCAAATTGAAAAGCTAAGGCTTTCCACCTCGTTTGAAGTCAACCCAGAGTTTACCTCGACTCGGCTGACCAATGCGCCTCGGCATTGCGCGACTTCAATTGATTCACCCGGCATCGACACAGGAGTTTATTTGGTGTCGACCTCGACATCCACCCGAGTTTGAAGATTGCATCTCGACAATTCATGGCGCGTATTTTCGCTCGGCAAATCCACTTGAGTCGACCTCGATTACGCCGAGCCCGCCTTTGTCGAAATCGACCATCATTTCAAGATTCGGCGATTCTTTTCGACAGACCAGCTGACCTCAGTCACCTCGTCACCTCGGCCTCGGCAGTCCGCCTCGGCAACGGCATGCACGACCTCGATATCGGCATTGCCTACGATCTCTGCGAACGCGCAGAAAATTTTTCTGCTTTGCGCAGTGTTTTTGTTTGGATCCGTTCTTTTTCGTTCGGACTCCGATTTGCGAACAGTTTTCGCCTACGTACTCCCAACGCAATTTACTTTATTTGTAATGACGGATCAAACCCCTGATTCCTTCTCCAAAATTCACGAGAATCAGTACAGTCCACCCCGGACAGTTCACCTCGGCAAAGGCGAACTATTTCGCGCAGTGATTTTATTTTTGTCCGTTCTCCTTCGTTTGGACTCCGAATTGCGCACGGTTTTCTCCTACGTACTCCTAACGAACTGTAATATATTTCTTATGAAGGAAAGATCCCCTGTTTCTTTCTCCAGAAATCACAAGAGCCAGTAGAAGCTAGCTCATAATTTTATAGAACTAGAATTTAGTTATATGATAAGATTTTGTTTATGCTGCTAGACAGTATGTTCTTAGTATGGTAGGAAAGCTACAACGTGTGTTGTATATGAGAACAATTTCCATTATAACATTTATCATTTTATCGAGGTGTTTGGATTGTTTATACGCTTTATAGACTGTCCGGTTTATTCTTTTGCTTAGCGCAGCGTTAAGTTTATTTTATCTATGCATCGATTATCCTTATTTAGTTGTCTTATGCTCGTTTATGCATGATGATGGCGAGACTCGACACACCACTAGACGCAGACTTGGACCGAAGTGCCACCTGCGAAATCATTCATAGGTACCTTGAGTATCGGATGTCTTTGGGAGATGATCTCGGAGGTTCCTCACGCACTACCTTCGTCATTGGAGGAGGCGCACGAGCATGGGGATGTGACTTCGATGGCGTGAGCGTCTTCGATGCGGCTACCGATTGTTGGGAAGACTATGCACGGAAATATCGGAGATTACATCTACCGATATGGTGGTGACTTCGACGACAGCGAGATCTACCGAGATTTGTGAGCCATCGACCTCGTCTTGATATCTGGGGTAGCCAGAGAGGACCGCACTCCCTCCATAGGAATATACATGGCGTGACGAGTCACCGGGTGGCTCTACTTGGAGGTTCCTCGGTGGTTGATCCGTGATTAGAGATTTGGAAGCGGTGACCGACCGCTCATGTAACAAGGCGTCTCGGCCCGAGCATTGGGGATGCCGGTGTTTCCCATTGTCGATTGGACACCCCATACACCCACCTTCCTATCTTGCCACCTATGCCGGCACGCGCCAATGAGCCGTCCGAAACGGCCGGGATGAGGTCTCGATGATCGTGATGACTTGATCCGATCCGCGACATTCCTATGGTTGGAGATGACGGAGCGGGACCGTCGCAGTACGCCGTGAGTGAGGGCGACTCGGACGATGATTGGATGATGACTCGATGGCGATTGAGACGGCGAGGAGGATCTGAGGAGGATCGATATGATGATGAGTGATACACTGTTGATCTGTTTAGCTAGGTTTTAGTCCGTATGTATATAGTCCGGTATGTGTGTAGGTTGCTTTTATGTTTTAAAAGGAAGTGAACTTTGTATTTTGTATTATCTTGTAATCCGTATGTTGTTCGATATGGGTTAAGCTTTTGAGATGCCATCTTTGTACATTATCTCTTTTGTATCAACTGTTTATGTGAATAGTCCTCCTCGAGGCACAAATTTTCTGATGTATATATATGATAACCCAAGCGGGCTTTTCGGCGAAATGATATTGTGATGAATAGCTTGGTTTAAAATTGCTTTCTGAAATTGTATGATGATATTATATATGTTAATTGTGAAAATGATTTTCAATATTTATCAGATGTTTAAACAACGAGAATCGCCGCCAAGACGGGATCACGCACAAAGAGGTAGGGGAAGGGGAAGAGGTAGAGGTAGGCGGAGGAAGAATTCTGTGCAGAACACTGCGAATATACCCCAACCACCACCACCTCCACCCGATCGTAGGATCGGGAATTATTTCTTAAGCGTAACCCACCATCCTTTGATGGAAAGGAAGCCGGATGATACCGAGCAATGGATCGGGGCTATGGAAAGGATATTTGATTTTCTTGTTTGCAGTAGCGATAGAGCAGCTATCTGTATACGCTTTCAAGTGACGTGTAATAACCGAAAAATTTAAAACTTTAATTGGTGATGCTTAGACCAATTATTTGTAGTAGTTAGTCCTTAATTATGTTTAAGGAAACCAATGAAGCAATTAGAATCGATTCGGAGATCGAATACTAAAGAAATCAGCGATAACTAGTCCCACTGGGATTAGGATTTTACGAGTAGCTTTGAACATAGAATGAAAGATCGAGAATGAATCTCCATGAGCGGTTTTATTTTAGAATCCTCACACGAAAACATGTGAGAATGCAAAGAATGAGAATTTTGGGCATACTTGCGGTCGATCTTAAAACACTATTTACGAGCGGAACAACTTCCGGTCCGTGCTAATCGTAATAAATGGTGATAACAACCAAAATCATGGAGGAATAATTTATTATGAATTTAGAAATTATAAGAATCAATTTAAGAGGAATTCTGAAGAACTTAACAGAACAGGGTAAAATATCAGGAAAACCCTAAATTGATCCGAACGACCCGAAACTCGAACCAAGGGTATAAATCAATAAAATATGATTTATAAGACTCAAATTAATTATGAAAGCTCAAGAATTCAATAGAATTTTGAATAAGCATATTTTTAATCGTCGGACGCCGTTTTTCCGCGATAACTCGGAATAGACTTATCGGACGACGTCCGAACTTCATGAAATTTTTATGAGCATTAAAATAAGTCTTTTAAAGGCTATTTAATAAGATATAACCTTAAGGTTCCGAGAAATCGATCGAAAGTGCGTTAAAACTTAAAGAGTCGGTATTAACATACCGAAACGGGTAATTTGACCAATCCACCTCCCAACTACCACCAAGACCATTCCAAAATGGGAAAAGACAGCCTTTAGGTCTGGAATACAAGGGGGAGACGTTCCCAACCAGACCCCATTCACTCTTTCACATTTTCTCTCATTTTTCAAACTTTCTCTCTACACTTTTCAAACTTTCAACCTCAAATCCTCCCTCCCCAACCTATCCCACTCTCAAATAATCCTTCTAAGACCATAAGAAGGTATTATTCATCATCCTCTTCCATCCTAATGGAGTGGAATATTTATTTTGAATTTTTGGGTTTAAAAACCCTAGTTTGCTCCTCATTTTTTTTCGTGACTTTAGAGCCATCAAATGCTCTCAAGATATGAAATAAAAATGCTTAGAATAATGTTCTAAGGCTACTGTAAAAATTTCATAATTTTTGGAGCATGTTTATTTTTTTTCGATTTATGCTTTATTTCTTTTTATATATGCCAAAGCATGATTTTGTGAATATTATTTGATATTGTTGCTTGCTAATGTATTATAAGAATTTAGTATAAATATCATAATTTTCCAGAATACTTTTGAAAATTATTTGTAAAAAACGTGAGTTTTGAGGCTTATTTAAGCCATGGTTTGATTTTTATTTTTGTAAAATAGTTGAGATATGGTGTTTAAAATATGATGTGAACATCATATAAAAATATTGGAATTTTTGAAACACATCTCCTATTTTATTTTATTTTGACCGATTATATTTATATACTTTTAGAGTATTGTTTGATTTTTGTTTGTTGAAAATAGTTGATATATTAACCTTGAATTTATTCAAACACCTCTCCTATTTTTGATGAGAAAACCGTGAGCTACATTATATATATATATATATATATAATGATTTAGTTGATTCTTGTTGTTAAAAATAATAGGATATGTGATATTATGAAATATTGGTTAATGTTTGATGTTAATATTACATGTTATTGCACATATTACCATTTTGTGCAAGGTTGGAATTTATTGAATATGTATATATATATACATGAAATTACCGAAATGAAATTAGGATAGAAAGCATGGGTTTAAAATTTTAATGCATGATATGAAGTGATATTTCATGTTTAGTATATGGTATAAGCATTATATAATTTTTGTGGAATTTATTGAACACCAAAGCTCACTAAATTGTGATTACCGAAAACTTTGGACAATTTTTAACCTATGGTTTAAAATTTTATATGATGATATTGGGTTGATAATTAACTTCTATAGTATGATAGGAGTATAACATGATTTTATTGGAATTTATTGGAGACATATGCTAATTGTTGCTAATTATCGAAAACGTAATAAAATGGCTAAGTATGAGTTTAATTCTAATGTTAAATGATGCTTTGATAGTGAAATTATAAGCTTAGAATGAATGGTTGTGATTAGATTGGATGAATGGAACACTTATGCACACTTACACAATGATTGTGTATTATGTTAGAAATTAGGGTTTTCTAATGCTTTAGTATAGTTATGTTGTGTATGGTATTGTTTGGTGTTGGATGTTCATATTTATGTTGTACCGACAAACCGAAACCCAAACGTAAACAACATAATAATATATGTACGAGAATCCAAAAAGGAATCGACCAATTTCGATAACTTAAGAAGGAATTAACGAGAATCGAAGTTAGACACAAATTAGGGTTTTCTATTTAATAAAAGGACACTCGAATGCAAGTTCCTAAGTTAGAAAAATCAAAAGCCGAGCTACAACGTTAGTACTCAATAACGACAACCCAATACGATATTAGTTGAGCGTTAAAACAACTCGATAACGAACAACGATTATACGACATATGTAATCTCCGACGAGTTAGGATAAACAAACAATGTCGTAATGTGCAAGCAAAGATTTGAACATAAGATGTCGATCCTTATGTCCCAAAAGTCGAGTTAATATTCCCGAAACACTTCATTTATTCTTAAGTACTTACTTACATGATAGCATGTGTTCACTTGAATCATAGGTTAATTATCGTGTTAATACGACAAGCCGTCAAGCATAACTTACTATGACGTAACTAAAAATTGCTAAGTCTAGTTAGTGGCTTGAGAGTTTCCTGATTTATCAATCATGATTTGATTACCGACAACCTATAACGTAATAACGTTATAATAAAACTAAGGTTAAGAGTCGAGGATAGACTCGGAATATGTGATTCATAATTGGAGTTCACCTATGAATGATGAAGTAATATAGCTTGGGAATTGGGAACGTAAGATAATAGAAATTATCTTAAAACAATCACATAAAATCATAAAGAAACCCTAATTGGGAATTTTAAGTCGTAATTTATAAGCGACCATCGATCGATAGAAAGAACCTAAGAACGGCTATTTTCCTATGAAGGGTTCGATCGGGCGTGATTCTTTGAGGAAGGACACCCCACCGCTCATTTAGAACCACTAAGCTTTGGATTAGCGGTGGGCTTTTCTTGAAACAAAATGATTATGCATAACTCAAGCATGATTTACAAAAGCTTTATGAAATATTATCGCATGAACCGTTATTGATTGCCAAATATTTATGTTTTGTTGTGTCCATATCGAGGTTGATTTGTCGAATGTGGGACGAGAATTGATTGGTATATGTGAATAAGTTGGTCCTAGCGTAAAAAAAGGTAACGATCGGATCCGACTTAGTTGAGGACTAACTCGGATTGTGTACCGCGTGTATTTGTGTGTTAAGGTTAGCTACCTCGACCGGTCACGGCGACTATGTGTAGGTGGCCACCTCCATAGTGCTGTGAATGAATGAGCGTATGATTGATGAATGAATTACGATATGGAACAACGTGATAAAATAGTTCGACGAACGCTTTGAAAAAATGATAAAATATTTGATAGGCATGAGTCTTTAACTAAAATCCTCATGCGCTATTGTGGGGATCAATAACTTTTGATAAAGAAAATGTTTTCGAACGAGTCCACCGAGTACTTTTGTACTTAGCCTGCATCTCGTTTTGATGTGCGAGGTTGAGCGAGGATCGATGATGGGTGCGGTGGTGCGAGTAGCGGCTATTTTTGATGCTTAATTAGAAAGGTTTCTAGAACCTTGGGCATGCATCGTCATATGCATGTCCACATGCTTATTCTTTGCCTAACTCGATATTATAAATGTTACGATTATAATCGCTTCTTTCGTATTGAATTGGAGGTGGTACATCGTACTTTAAATTACGGCTTTGATTGGGTTATGTTGAACCTTGAACCCCCTTTTGACAAGTCCTTCTACGACTTGAGTTAGTATTGGATTGTTTATCCCTTTTTAACCTATGCATTATTAAGTAGTTGATTGGTTGATTGCCTTGATTAGCTATGTTTATTTCCGCTGCTTTATCATACCGGTGACGATCCATATGATCCGTACTTCATTGGAAAGTCGGGTCGTCACAAAGTGGTATCAGAGCACTTGTTCGCTCTGAACCCTAGAAACCCTTTCCTTGAATCCTAAGTTGAAAGTTAAGTTTAGAAATCGTTTATGTTTGATCTCATGCTTTGCACTCCATCGTCGTCACCTTTCAGCGAGGAAGAAGGTAACTATCTCAACTAAAGATTGTTTTGAAATTATTGAGGTATATGAAATGTGAGTTGGAATTTCAATATTGCCTTGTTGGGAAGTTGAAAAATATTTGGAAAATGGAAATTTTTGAAATTGAAAAGTTGTTTCAATTGACTAGTCATTAGCTTGAATGATAGTTACAAGCTTTAGGAGCTTGGTAAATGAGTGAATGAGAATGCTTGATTATCGCACAATGTGTCGCGACTTGTGTTCTTGTTGTATCACGAGCATGATAGAAACATGATGTAAATGAGTATGATTCCCATGAGCGTAGACTCTTAAGGCGCATGATCCTATGCGCCGAACTTAGTATGAGAACATAAGTACCCCAATTGAGCGAAATACTAAGAAAGAGCGAGAACATAGAAATCTTAAGAATCACAATCCGAGCAGTTCGATGATGAGAGCGTGGCGAGTCTACGATGATGAAGCGATCGCTTAAGCGGAGGTTCGTGTTATGAGTCCCAACCTCTATCGTGAAGGAATTTGAACACAGCGTCTTGCCTCTATCGCGGCATAAGTGAAAAGAATAAAAGTATAATGCTATGAAGGTATAAAAGAAATGATGAATTGTAAGTGCATTATGAGAGCGGATATGATATGATCCTATAGCGTGAATAGAAATAAGAAATACAAGACCGATAAGATAAGGTGACCACTTAGCCTTACTCAAAGGCTAGACATTGAAAGTTTGTTCCACCCTAAGAGACCATATAGTCTCTTCCCGAAGACCAAACCATGAAAGTAGTTTCATAAGAACTTAGGAATATATGATATAAGATTATGGTTCGAATAAGTTTTACGACTAGACGTCTTTTATCCTGTGAGAGCCACACACGAGGAGGTTATGCGTTCTCTTGTTCCTACTAGATGTGCCGAGGAGACCACGTCGACAAGTTCTTTCGCACTTCATGCATCCTCGATCTGCTGCACATGCCGTAGTACGTCATACTACGATGGTGTACTCCGTGATTGAAAGAGCGCCACCCAAAACAAGGATGTACACGCGAGATATCATCGAATACATATATCATCGCCGAGAGCTTCGATCTTGAGGTAGACTTATCCGTTCCGTCGACCACACGAGCTGCGTATTCATGGTATACGGAGCTGCGCCTTGTGATGCGTCTCCTGACGCGAGAATACACTGGCGTAATGAGAGTCCCGGTGGCTTCATCGGAGGTGCCTTGCTTGGCATCGATGGACTGCATTCTTGCATGGCCGTGGCGGGGAACACATTCGGTGGATCTTTCCATCCTCGACAACTCATTTTCGATCTTCTTGCCGGTAAGATTCAAGCCCGTCATTGCCGTCGCCCGACCATCATCGCCGATCATTCCACGCCGGTAACTTACCTCACCTACCGACGCGTTTCCCTAGTCAACCGTTGCCACCCCGCACGGACCCTATGCCATGATATTGTGGAGATTGATCATCCACATGGCCCTAGCTTGTATCTGCCGTGAGAGAAACCTATGCCCGTCTTGTTAATTCTTCGTTTCTAGCCCGCTATGAAATCATGGTTGAGATCGGTAGAGACCTAGCCGCTATGGGAGAAGCTAGAGTCATTAAGTCCGAAGGCGTGGCTCCCACTCGACGCCGAGGTTGAAGAAGAAGAACCCGAGGAAGATCACGAGGAGGACACTGCACGGCGATGATATGGATGAAGTTGATAGTACCCATACTTCCGATTACGAATCCAACCTGTTGAGCCCTATTTTACACTCAAGGCGATTATGGATCTAGTTCTTAGGACTAGATAATGTTTTGTCTATATACTTTTGTATATGTTTCGATGCGTCTTGGAAGCGATAGGTCGTCCGATATGAACCCTTATTTTGATGACCACGGTGGCATTTAGATTTTATGCACGCACCGTGACTAGGTACTTTGAGTGATCTTGATATTAATTTTGAGTATCATACTCCGTACACAGCCTTTGTGGATCGTAAAGTGATGATGAAAGTCCTCGTATAGACATTTGATTTGATATGATGATAGCTCCGAGAGAGCTTTGGTTTTGAGGTTGCGATATATGGTGTTCGATGGCGTCTAGATTTATGTTTATGATTATATATACATACCGTGCTAAGATATCTATGAACTGACGGATGGTATAAGAAGATATCGATTCGTATATTTATGAAAGATAGAATGCCACCGAGAAGAAGAAACCGTGAGGTAACACCGAAAGAGATGACACCCTCCACCACCACCACCGGCAAGATGGATTGAGGAACTATTCCTCGAGATAGAACCCGCCACTTTCAGCGGATGAGAATCCGTGGATCTTGAATTTTGGATTCGCTGGGCGAATCTTTAACTTCCTTCTTTGCACCTCTCAAGAGCGCTTGTCATGCGTTGCTTTCGGATATTTGGTGCCGCCGACTTACGGTGGGAGGCGAAGAGGAAGAATCTATCTGAGGAGGAGCTGGAAAATTTCTCTGGGAGGAATTCAAAGAGGAAGTGTCTGAAGTACATTCCTAAGAGTTCTGGGAAGAGAAAGAGCACGAGTTTTACAACTTGCGCGAGGAAGACCACGGTCACTTATTACGACCGTGCGTTACGTGAAATGTCACGGTATGCACCTCATTTGGTCGACACCGGCGAGAAGAGGACTGAGAAATTTCGGGCGGGACTCCGCCATGAGATCAGGGTGTCGTTGGTGGTCATGGAGATCGACTTACCGTGAGGCCCTCGATCGGGCATTGGACATCGAGGTGCCTTGCTGAAGATAGAGTCGTCATATTGCATCCCAGACTCACCAAGGAGATCGCGGGAAGAGGAAGTGGGAAGGACCCACCAAGGGCGAGGATCGACACTCGCCGGGCCGATGGGAGGCCATGGCGAGGAATGGGCGCCCATGGCACCCGCGATCTGGCGGGGAAAGCAAAAGTCGTGAAGCTCCCCATGTGCCCCAGGTGCCATAGGAGTCATAAGGGGGCATGCGCATTCACGAATGACGGATGCTTCAAGTGTGGCGGAAGGGCCCTACTCGAGGGCCACAGGACACGCCAGGAGGAAATGGCCGTCCGAATGTGCCCAACCAAGTCCAACCGGTCCGGGCTATCAAGCTCAACCCGGTTCAGTACTATCAGCCGAATCAACGACCATATCAACCACGGCGACAACGGCGACAACAATGGCGACAACCGCAGCAGATGCATCGCGGCCCCAGCGTACGCGACCATAGCAACAACAACAACAACGGAAGGACGCAACAACCTCAACAACTTTATCGGCAACAACGGCCGCCAAAGACGGCGAGGCTCGCCTCAACCGGAAATGGGTTCGCAAGAGCCGCGAGGAACCGAGGAAACTTGGCGGTATGGGAATACTCCTCCATTACACCGTGATCCTCTTGTTTGATCTTGGCGCCCGCACTCTTTTATTACGAAGCATGCATAGAGAACTTAGGATTAGATCTAAGCCTTGAACAAATCATGAAATTTCTTCTCGGTGGGAGGCATAAACGGTAACCCACATATGCTCGAACCCAGAGCTTGGACTAGGCTCACTTAAGGTCATGACAGATAACCTTCACGTCGTACCTATGGCGGATGTGGACATAATCCTAGGAATGGATTGGTTAACCGAACATAGTGCGACCATCCTGTGTAATGAAAGAAAAATTTCTTTCCAACACCCCGGAGAGGAATCTACCGACTTTCACGGGATCAACATGGGGAGGAGAGTTCCAATTATATCCGCACCGCAAGCAAGGGCGTTCTTTGAACAAGGCGAGAACCATGCTACCTCGTTTACCTCCAAGAAGAAGATTAGAATGAGAGGAGGATAGAAGGCGTCCCGATCGTGAAGAGTATCGATGTGTTTCGAGACGAACTACGGGATTACCGCCAAACCGACGGATCGAGTTCACGATCGACCTCGAACCGAGTTACGCCCGGTGTCAGCTCCATATCGGATGGCACCAGGAGCTTGAGGAATTGAAGATCAGCTGCAAGAACTCTTGGAGCTAGGATTCATTAGACCCGGTGTGTCTCCATGGGGAGCACTGTCTTTTCGTGAAAAAGAAGGATGGTACGAGGATGTGCATAGACTATCGAGAGTTAAACAAGATAACTCTTAAGAATAAGTACCCTTGCCCGAATTGACGATCTGTTTGATCAACTTAAAGGGCGAGTCTTTTCAAAGATAGACCTAAAGTCGGGATATCACCAATTGAGGATTCGACCGGAGGATGTACCAAAGGCGGCTTTCGTACAAGGTATGGTCATTTCAATTCATCGTGATGCCCTTTGGACTTACAAATGCCGGCGGTGTTATGGATATTATTAACAGTGTTCCACCCATACTTAGACAAATTCATCCTAGTGTTCATAGGCGATATCTAATATACTCTAAGAATAACCGAGAACACAAAGAGCACTTGAGGCTGTGCTACAAGCGTTAAAGCAAGAGCAACTCTTCGCCAAGTTTGCAAGTGTGAGTTTTGGTTAGGCGGTGACATTTTGGGTCACATTGTGTCCGTCGGGGAATCAAAGTAGACCCCTCGAAGATCGTCTGATTCGAGAATGGGAGTCACCAAAGAACCGAATGAAATTCGGAGTTTCTTAGGGGCCGGCTACTATCGAAGATTTATCGAAGGATTCTCAGCGATAGCCCGACCCATGACCCAAGTTGTTGAGGAAAGGAATCAAGTACACTGGACCGCCGAGTGTGAGGCTAGTTTCGAGGCGGAAGGAATTCGGCGACAAGACTGTACTAGCGATGCCGAGGCGAGATAAAAATACACAATCTACGGATGCTTCAAAGAATGGACTAGGTTGTGTACTAATGCAAGAAGGTAAGGTTATTGCTTACGCAAGCGCAATTACGCCTACATGAGTTGAACTATCCTCATGACGACACGGAATTAGCGGTTGTACATGCCTTAAAAATATGGAGCATCACCTTTATGGAGTTAGATGTGAGATCTATCTTGACCATAAGAGCACGAAATATTTCTTTGAGCGAAGGATCTTAACATGAGGCGGCGTAGATGGTTAGAACTAGTGAAGATTACGTTGTGGTATCAATTACCACCGAGGCAAGGCTAATGTTGTGGCCGATGCCTTGAGTCGTAAATCCATCCTAGTTTGGGATGTCTCCTCGGTCGTGAGGAAATACTTATAAAAGAATTTAGAGGATGAGCATCGAGTCGTATGCCAGTCTCGGCGATAGAGGGCTGTATTGCAACATTAATTACAACCCCGACTTAAGAGTCCGAATCTTAGAAGCTCGGAGGAATAGCAAAAGCTAGAGGAAATGCGAGCTAAGATCAAGGGCGATAAACACAAAATTTCCTGAAGCAACAGATAATGTTTTGTTGTATGGCGGGAGAGTGTGCGTTCGTAAGGCGAAGAACTTGAGCGAAATCTTGAAGGAAGCTCATGAGACTTCTTATACAGTACACCCGTGACACCAAAATGTACCAAGACCTCAAAGATAAATTTTGGTGGGATGGAATGAGCGAGATGTGGCTTCATTTGTGGAGCGTTGTTTGGCGATGCCAACAAGTGAAAGCACTCCACCAACGACCGTATGGGACCTTACAACCGCTAGACATACCGAAATGGAAATGAGATGATATAGCCGTGGACTTTGTTCTGGGCTACCCAAATCACAAAGGGGAATGCCGCTATTTGGGTTATCATTGATCGGTGACCAAGAGCGCACATTTCTACCCATTCCAATAACACATGGGTCGAGACAGACAGCACGGTTATGCGTTAGAAGTTATCCGTCTACATGGGTTCAAAGACTATCACGTCGATAGAGATTGAAATTCGTCCAGTTACGGATGAGTTTACAAAAGGCGGGGCGGGACTACATTTCGATACGCGTTCCGTCCATGACGAGCAGACGGTCAGAGGACCATTCAAACATTGGAAGACATGTTGATGATCATTGTCCTCGATAGAGGAAAGTTGGGAACAAGTGTTACCACTTGTGGAATTCGCCTACAATAATGACTACTGGCGACTATTGGAATGGCCCGTCTGAGCGCTTTACGGAAGGAAATGTCGGTCACCACTTTCTTTGGGATGAAGTGGGAGAAAGAAGAGTGTTAGGACGACTACGTGGGAGAAATGATTGAGATCGTGCGGCGGATCCGCCAGCGGATCAAGGAGGCCGGGGCCGAAGCGAAGTCGTGGCCGACAAGCGTCGCCGAGCTACATTTTGAAGAGGAGACAAGGTCTTCTTGAAAATTTCTCCATCTAAAGGGATCGTGAGATTCGAATCAAAGGAAGTTGCGACCACGTTTCATAGGACCTATGAAATTACGGAAGAATAGGACCGGTGACTACAGACTTGTATTGCCATGAGTTTTGGAAGCGTGCACAATGTGTTCCATGTTTCACAACTACGAGTACATACATAACCCCACCATGTGATACCACCGACCGATATTGTCCTCGATGACAATATGAGTTACGATAGAGCTACTACGAAAATTGTAGACGGCGTATCAAAAGCTAAGGAACAAAGAGATACCGTTGGTGAAGGTTCTATGGAGACACCATGGTCGAGAAGAAGCAACACAGGAGCTGGAATCAACTATGAAGAGAAATATCCGGATCTTTTCCAAGGTTAGCAAATTTCGGGACGAAATTTTCTTTAAGGGGGATGGTATGTAATAACCCGAAAAATTTAAAACTTTAATTGGTGATGCTTAGACCAATTATTTGTAGTAGTTAGTCCTTAATTATGTTTAAGGAAACCAATGAAGCAATTAGAATCGATTGGAGATCGAATACTAAAGAAATCAGCGATAACTAGTCCTCTAGGATTAGGATTTTACGAGTAGCTTTGAACATAGAATGAAAGATCGAGAATGAATCTCCATGAGCGGTTTCATTTTAGAATCTCTCACACGACGAAAACATGTGAGAATGCAAAGAATGAGAATTTTCGGGCATACTTGCGGTCGATCTTAAAACACTATTCTGAGCGGAACAACTTCCAGTCCGTGCTAATCGTAATAAATGGTGATAACAACCAAAATCATGGAGGAATAATTTATTATGAATTTAGAAATTATAAGAATCAATTTACGAAGAATTCTGAAGAACTTAGCAGAGCAGCAGGGTAAAATATCTAGGAAAACCTAAATTGATCGAGCGACCGAAACTCGAACCAAGGTTCTAAATCAATAAAATATGATTTATAAGACTCAAATTAATTATGAAAACTCAAGAATTCAATAGAATTTTGAATAAGCATATTTTTAATCGTCGGATAGTTTTTCCGCGATAACTCGGAATTGACTTATCGGACGACGTCCGAACTTCATGAAATTTTTATGAGAATTAAAATAAGTCTTTTAAAGGCTATTTAATAAGATATAACCTTAAGGTTCAGAAATCGATCGAAAGTGCGTTAAAACTTAAAGAGTCGGTATTAACATACGAAGCAGGTAATTGACCAATCCACCTCCCAACTACCACCAAGACCATTCCAAAATGGGAAAAGACAGCCTTTAGGTCTGGAATACAAGGGGGAGACGTTCCCAACCAGACCCCATTCACTCTTTCACATTTTCTCTCATTTTTCAAACTTTCTCTCTACACTTTTCAAACTTTCAACCTCAAATCCTCCCTCCCAACCTATCCCACTCTCAAATAATCCTTCTAAGACCATAAGAAGGTATTATTCATCATCCTCTTCCATCCTAATGGAGTGGAATATTTATTTTGAATTTTTGGGTTTAAAAACCCTAGTTTGCTCCTCATTTTTTTTCGTGACTTTAGAGCCATCAAATGCTCTCAAGATATGAAAGACAAATGCTTAGAATAATGTTCTAAGGCTACTTTAAAAATTTCATAATTTTTGGAGCATGTTTATTTTTTTTCGATTTATGCTTTATTTCTTTTTATATATGCCAAAGCATGATTTTGTGAATATTATTTGATATTGTTGCTTGCTAATGTATTATAAGAATTTAGTATAAATATCATAATTTTCCAGAATACTTTTTTTAAAATTATTTGTAAAAAACGTGAGTTTTGAGGCTTATTTAAGCCATGGTTTGATTTTTATTTTTGTAAAATAGTTGAGATATGGTGTTTAAAATATGATGTGAACATCATATAAAAATCTTGGAATTTTTGAAACACATCTCCTATTTTATTTTATTTTGACCGATTATATTTATATACTTTTAGAGTATTGTTTGATTTTTGTTTGTTGAAAATAGTTGAGATATGGTGTTTAGGGTATGATATGAATATCATATATTAACCTTGAATTTATTCAAACACCTCTCCTATTTTTGATGAGAAAACCGTGAGCTACATTATATATATATATATATATAATGATTTAGTTGATTCTTGTTGTTAAAATAATAGGATATGTGATATTATGAAATATTGGTTAATGTTTGATGTTAATATTACATGTTATTGCTATATAACCATTTTGTGCAAGGTTGGAATTTATTGAATATGTATATATATATACATGAAATTACGAAATGAAATTAGGATAGAAAGCATGGGTTTAAAATTTTAATGCATGATATGAAGTGATATTTCATGTTTAGTATATGGTATAAGCATTATATAATTTTTGTGGAATTTATTGAACACCAAAGCTCACTAAATTGTGATTACCGAAAACTTTGGACAATTTTTAACCTATGGTTTAAAATTTTATATGATGATATTGGGTTGATAATTAACTTCTATAGTATGATAGGAGTATAACATGATTTTATTGGAATTTATTGGAGACATATGCTAATTGTTGCTAATTATCGAAAACGTAACAAAATGGCTAAGTATGAGTTTAATTCTAATGTTAAATGATGCTATGATAGTGAAATTATAAGCTTAGAATGAATGGTTGTGATTAGAGTGGATGAATGGAACACTTATGCACACTTACACAATGATTGTGTATTATGTTAGAAATTAGGGTTTTCTAATGCTTTAGTATAGTTATGTTGTGTATGGTATTGTTTGGTGTTGGATGTTCATATTTATGTTGTGCCGACAAACGAAACCCAAACGTAAACAACATAATAATATATGTCGAGAATCAAAAGGAATCGACCAATTTCGATAACAGAAGGAATTAACGAGAATCGAAGTTAGACACAAATTAGGGTTTTCTATTTAATAAAAGGACACTCGAATGCAAGTTCTAAGTTAGAAAAATCAAAAGCCGAGCTACAACGTTAGTACTCGATAACGACAACCCAATACGATATTAGTTGGCGTTAAAACAACTCGATAACGAACAACGATTATCGACATATGTAATCTCCGACGAGTTAGGATAAACAAACAATGTCGTAATGTGCAAGCAAAGATTTGAACATAAGATGTCGATCCTTATGTCCCAAAGTCGAGTTAATATTCGAAACACTTCATTTATTCTTAAGTACTTACTTACATGATAGCATGTGTTCACTTGAATCATGGGTCAATACTCCTCTTTTAATTATCGTGTTAATCGATGAACCGTCGAGCATAACTTACTATGGCGTAACTAAAATTGCTAAGTCTAGTTAGTGGCTTGAGGTTTCTGATTTATCAATCATGATTTGATTATCGACAACCTATAACGTAATAACGTTATAATAAAACTAAGGTTAAGAGTCGAGGATAGACTCGGAATATGTGATTCATAATTGGGTTCACCTATGAATGATGAAGTAATATAGCTTGGGAATTGGGAGCGTAAGATAATAGAAATTATCTTAAAACAATCACATAAAATCATAAAGAAACCCTAATTGGGAATTTTAAGTAAGTAATTTATAGCGACCATCGATCGATAGAAAGAACCTAAAACGGCTATTTTCCTATGAAGGGTTCGATCGGGCGTGAATTCTTTGAGGAAGGACACCCATTGCTCATTTAGAACCACTAAGCTTTGGATTAGCGGTGGGCTTTTCTTGAAACAAAATGATTATGCATAACTTCAAGCATGATTTACAAAAGCTTTATGAAATATTATCGCATGAAGCTATTATTGACGCCAAATATTTATGTTTTGTTGTGTCCATATCGAGGTTGATTTGTCCAAATGTGGGACGAAATTGATTGGTATATGTGAATAAGTTGGTCCACTAGCGTAAAAAAAGTAACGATCGGATCCGACTTAGTTGAGGACTAACTCGGATTGTGTACGATGTGTGTGTGTGTTAAGGTTAGCTACCTCGACCGGTCGCGGCGACTATGTGTAGGTGGCCACTCCATAGTCTTGTGAATGAATGAGCATTATGATTGATGAATGAATTACGATATGGAACAACGTGATAAAATAGTTCGACGAGCAGCTTTGAAAAAATGATAAAATATTTGATAGGCATGAGTCTTTAACTAAAATCCTCATGCGCTATTGTGGGCGGATCAATAACTTTTGATAAAGAAAATGTTTTCGACAGCGAGTCCACCGAGTACTTTTGTACTTAGCCCTGCATCTCGTTTTGATGTGCGGGTTGAGCAAGATCGATGATGGGTGCGAGTTGGTGCGAGTGCGACTATTTTCGATGCTTAATTAGAAAGGTTTCTAGAACCTTGGGCATGCATCGTCATATGCATGTCCACATGCTTATTCTTTGCCTAACTATGATATTATAAATGTTACGATTATAGCGCTTATTTCCGTATTGAATTAGAGGTGCGTACCTCGTACTTTAAATTCTGCCCTGATTGGGTTATGTTGAACCTTGAACCCCTTTTGACAAGTCCTTCTACGACTTGAGTTGGTATTGGATTGTTTATCCCTTTTTAACCTATGCGTTATTAAGTAGTTGATTGGTTGATTGCCTTGATTAGCTATGTTTATTTCCGCTTCTTTATCATACCGGTGACGATCCATATGATCCGTACTTCATTGGAAAGTCGGGTCGTCACATGACAGGACCTGCCGACTTTTGGTGGGAAGCTTGACGAAAGATTTTCTGCAGGATCACATGAATGAATTCACCTGGGAAGAGTTTAAAGGGGAACCGTATGAGAAGTATGTTCCGAAGAGTTATCGGAAGAGAAAGGAACATGAGTTTTATAATCTGAAACAGGAGAAAATATCCGTGACAGATTATGATCGCATCTTCTGCGATATGTCTAGATATGCCCCTGATCAGGTGAATACGGATATGAAGATGGCAGAAAAATTCAAGTCTCGATTGAGATCAGAGATAAGAATGTCTCTAGCCAGCCATGGAGATCTGACTTACACCGAAGCTCTCGGACGAGCTTTGGACATAGGCGACTATGCGGAAGAAAAGTCGGTCAGAACACGGACGCCGAACCACGGGGACAAAGGGAAAAGAAAATGGGAAGGAAGTGCAGGAATAACAACAGGAAGTTTTGAGAATACTAATAACAAGCGGCCGTGGCGAGGAACCTGATACCGCAAGGGCGAGGATGGAAGAAACAGTCTTTAACCCCGAGACAGGGAGGACCACGGGATCGAGCAAGAACAACTCCTTGCCCAAATGCGAGAGAATTTCACAAAGGTTTGTCATTTGGTAAATTGTTTCAAGTGTGGCATGAAGGCCATTACATAACAGTTGCGGGGATGAGCACGAGGGGCGGTGGGAAGGCGAATCAGCCCGGCAACGCCCAACCCCTAAAGCGATTCGGTTTCAGCCCCACACAACAACAACAACCACCACAGGCGTGTCGGCGACAGCGCCAGCAGCGTGACCACGGCGAGAATCAACCAGGCAATGGCCCGTCGGCCTCGGCCGGCTCGAGCGGAGCATATGCTGCCGGAGGCGAATGAACAAAACCAGGAAACACGGCGGTATGGGAACACTTCTCAGCGTGCATTATACTTTTGTTCGATCACGGAGCATCACATTCTTTATGCAAGAACATGTGTGAGATCTATTGGAACTTAGATCGAGAAAGCAAACAGGATAAGAACATCTCTTCACCCATAGGAGGATTATGGTATTACTCACATTTGCTCAAACTAGAGTTGAACATAGGATCATAAGGTTCGACGAATAACAAACATAATACCCATGGGTGATGTAGATATAATTTTGAGAATGGATTGGTTGGCTGAAAATCATCTACAATCTGTGTAAAGAAAGAAAATTTCATTCCATTTTCACAGGAAAGAAGCTACAAGCTTTTACGGAATCGGTATGGGAAGAAAATTCCGATTATATCATGTTGAAGGCCGGGAGTATGATAAACAAGAAGGATGCCATGCATTTCTTGTTTATTTGAGCGGAGAAGATCGAACAACGATAAAGTTGAAGATGTAGAGATTGTCTGAGAATTTTCGGATGTTTTCACGAAAATCTACGAGGATTACCTCGATGAACAAGCGGGTTTACCATTGACTTGGAACCGGATCGGCTCGGTGTCAAAAGCACCGTCTGAATGGCTCCAAAAGAGCTGGAAGAGTTGAAAATTCAAATCCAAGATTTGTTAGACCTAGGTTTTATCGGACTAGTGTTTAGCCTTGGGAACAGGTGTTGTTTGTAAAGAAAAGGATGGTTCCTTGAGGATGTGTATAGATTACCGAGGCCGAACAAAATGGCGCTCAAAACAAGTATCCACTTCCAAGGATAGATGACTTGTTTGATCGCTAAGAGGAGCTAGCGTGTTCTCAATCGACCTCAAGTCGAGCTATCACCAACTTAAAGTCGGCTGAAGATGTATCAAAGCGCCTTCCGAGCGAGATCGGCCACTATGAATTTATAGTTGTGCCATTGGATTGACCAATGCAGGCGGTATTCATGGATCTCATGAATAGGGTGTTCCACCCATTTTAGACAAATTTGTCTTAGTCTTCATAGATGACATCCTCGTCTATTCAAAGGATGAAGGCGAACACGAGAACACCTCAGGACGATCTTGCAAACTTTGAAATGAACAACTTTTGCTAAATTTAGCAAATGTGAATTTTAGCTAAAGGAAGTAATGTTCCTTGGACACATTGTGTCGATCGAAGGATTAAAGTTGATCCGGCCAAAGTAGAAGCGATCGAGAATGGAAATCATGAGGACCAAAATGAAATTAGAAGTTTCTTGGGATTAGCGGGTTACTACTCGGAGATTCATTGAAGGATTCTCCAAAATTGCAAGGCGATAACCCGACTACTCGGAAAAGAATTAAATTCACATGGGTGATGAGTGTGGTAATTTCGAGCCTCGAGGAAAAGTTAACTCACCTTTGTATTAAGGTTCGAGCGAGATAAAGAATCGTGGTCTATCTGATGCTTCCAAAATGGATTAGGCTGTGTGTTAATGCAAAGTGGAAAAGTGATAGCCTATCGTCTAAACCAAGCGAGACCGCATGAATTAAATTATCCAACACATGATGCGGAACTAGCAGCGATAGTGCATGCTTTAAAGATATGGAACATCATCTCTACGGAGTAAGATGTGAAATCTTTACCGATCATAAAAGTTTAAAATACTTTTAGAACACGAGAGATCTAAACATGAGACAAAGAAGATGGCTCGAATTGGTAAAGACTACGACGTGGTATAAACTATCACGGACAATGACGTTGTGGCCGATGCCTTGAGTCGTAAAGTCGAAAACCAATTGGGATGTCTCCACAAATGAAGAAAAACTCATTGAAGAATTTGAAATGATGAAGATTGAATTGGTTGAACAACGAGGCGATCACGAGTTGTATTACTACACTCACATTGACGTCGACTTGAGGAAAAGAATCATTGAAGAGCGAAGGATGGAGGAAAAGTTAGAAAAGCAAGAGCAGAGTAAGGACGGAAGAATGAAGAATTTTCAAAAGCACGGATAATGCTTTATTATTTGAAGGAAGGTTGTGTATCGGACAACAACAATCTTGGAATGAAATCATGGGTGAAGCTCATGACACACCTTATCTGACCCGTCGAGAAGTACAAAATGTACCAAGACTTAAAGAAAAAGTTATGGTGGGAAGGTATGAAAAGAGACATAGCCTCTTTTGTAGGCGTGTCTTGCTTGTCGACAAGTAAAAAGCATTACACAGCGTCATATGGAAAGCTACGACCTTTGGCAATACAGTGGAAATGGGAAGATATAGCTATGGATTTTGTTACGGGTTTACCAAAGTGCAAAAGAGAACAACTGCTATATGGGTAGTAGTGGGCGAGACTCACCAAATGTGCACATTTACGCGATTCAGATTACCGCAGTGCGATAAGCTAGCCCAACGATGCGTAAAGGAAATTAT
The DNA here is from genome assembly GCA_036937905.1 of Salvia rosmarinus. NCBI lineage: Eukaryota > Viridiplantae > Streptophyta > Magnoliopsida > Lamiales > Lamiaceae > Salvia > Salvia rosmarinus. The sequence continues at coordinate 53,394,504 of CM072815.1, read as the reverse complement.
GCGCTGCATGGAGTGCGAAAACTATCACCGATAGGGATTCAAAATTTACTTCAAGATTGGACTAGCTTGCAAAAGAATTAGGCGCAGTTAAATTCGGCCGACTTTTCACCCTCAAACCGATGGACAATCGGAAAGGGCGATCGAACACTCGAAGACATGTTGAAGCGTAGTGTTGGATCGGGGTGCCAAATGGGAAGAGGTTTACCTCTCATGAATTTGCTACAACAATAGCTATCAGCGACGATCGATATGGCCCGTGTAAGCCTTATATGGAAGAAAATGCCGATCACGCTTTCTTTGGGATGAAGTGGGTGAAAGAAGAATCCTAGGGGCTGACGCTATAAGCGAAATGATTGAGATCGTGCGCAAATTAGGCAAAGAATAAAGAAGCTCAAGATGAGCAAGTCTTACCGATGATCTGCGAAGATGCGAGGTGCATTTTAGGATGGAGACAAAGTCTTTTAAAGGTCTCTCCGTCGAAGGGATAATAAGGTTTGGAGTAAGGGAAAGTTAAGACCCGATTTATTGGACCTTATGAAATCCTTGAAAGAATAGGCCCGATCGCCTATAGGTTGGCTCTTCCGCCATGATGCGGGAAGCGTACCTGGCGTCTTTCATGTATCCAACTCGGAAAATATGTATGCGACCGAGCATGTGATCCATCAAGGCGGCGTGATCCTCAATCCGGATATGAGCTATAATGAAGAACCTACGGCTATTCTAGACCACAGGTTCGACAATTGAGAACAAATCGATTCCACTAGTCAAAGTCTTTGTGGAAGCATCATGGACGAGGAAGCCGCGTGGGAGCTTGAGGGCGCAATGAAAGAAAATCTGCGATCTTTTAGGGTATGTAAATTTTGGGACGAAATTTCTTTAAGGGGTGGAATGTAATACCAGATTATTTAAGCGCCTAATTACGATATTAATTTAGTAAATTAGAATATTATTATAATAATTTGATTAATAAATTATCGAATAACGATTTGAACTTTTGGAATAATAAAATTCCTAAGTACAATTCACAAATGAATGTGAATTGAGAAATCTGAAGGTGTAACGTATTTCAATGAGTAAAATTTCAACGTCGATTACGTATCGATAATCAAATGCTCGTGATATTTTCTAAGTTTTAAGCTTAGAATTTAATTCCATTATTATTGGAATATTTTAATAAGGTGATTATAGCTTTATTACGACCATTTTGAGATGAGTCGATATTTAACGTTTTGAGGCGTTTCAAGCGTTAACGTTTAGAGGCGACTTGAGAATCAAGTCTAACGATCAAGGAATTATGATATTTAAATTCCTATCATTATTTTATATAATTAGAATGTTATTTAGCATTGAAATAATGCTAGAAAATTTTGGAATGATATTTTTGATTATTAATGATTCTCGAAAACCTAAATCGAAATTAGGATTTTCTACCTATGGATTAATTCGATAAATTTTCCTATGATATAAATTATCATCTAGGATATATATTATGCTATATATCTACTTATAGCATGAAAATCAAGTTTTGGGCATTTAATTATTAAAAGTGCGTGTATAACCTATTGTTTTAAACAAAGGATTATTTAATTTTGATCATCAATTTGTGTTATTTTCTTAAGTGTAGTATTAATACACACTTACCAAGAAAAAAAAGGTGTAGAAGAAAAATACTTTGGCAATGTTTTTACATAGGAATAGTTATATTTGGATCTTGATTTAATATACTTGATAGCACTAATGTTTGGGAAGTGTATCTAATACATGTGTTATTCAACACATAAAATCTGAAAATTTTCTTCTCCCTCTACGATTGGCGTGACAACTTGCTACATGAAACAAGATTTAGTTTGTTTTCCCAAAAACTTTTATTAAAGCTTACGAGTAAATGAATGTGTAAGGGATATTTTAAAACATGACATAATCACTTTGACTAAAAATTTCAATTGAGTCTTGTAATTGTAGAGAGAGTCTACAAAATTTTGTGTGTGATTGTTTCATTTATCATTTTGCTTAAGTATATATATTTGGTTTAAACCACAAAACACACTTCACACTATCTTTCTCATTCCATTTTCCTTTACTGTAGACTCGATTAAGAAAACAAAATATTTTCCTTCTTCAATTCTTCTCGTTTGCTTGGTTTAATCCATCCTACAACCGATCGACTCAGATAGTGAGGTTGAATGTCGAACAAGCCGATAAAACCTATCTTTTCAATAATCCTACGGTTTAATTTATTATTTTAGCATGTATTATTTATCACGATAAATCATGTTAGCATGTTATAAGCTTAGAAATTATGTTACATATGTTAATATGTGCATAGATTATTATTTCTAAACTTAGCAATTTATTTAAATTATTCTAGTGATGCTCGAAAATTGCTAGGTATGTTTAAGGTTGGATTATTGATCTATGATGTTGTAGGAGTTCTTGGTGATTATTTGGAAATTTTAAAACCATTTGTTATAAGTTTTAAAATGGCCGAGAATGACCAAATATATTATCTTGATGTACAAAATTTATTTAAGTGTTATGATAGCATATTATTGATCTAGGGTATTAATTAGGTGATGTTGGAATTTATTGTAATTTTTGGATATGTATAGCTATTTTTATTAAAAATAACCGAGAGCTTATGTTATAAGTTCAATGTTTTATAATGTGTTATTATGTGATATTATGATGTATTAGTGCTACACTATAGTATATAAGTATAGTGTAATTTAATTAGAATTTTATAAAAATGTTTAGTATAATAGTTGTAAAAACCGTGAACCATGGAGTATTTATACTTTAGTGTAGAAATTTCATATGTTAAACTTTAGGTTATAATTATGTTATAAATTAATTTTGGAACCTTTTATAAATTAACTAGAATTTTAGAAAATTTATTGGACAAAAATTGGGAAGAACCGTGGACCTTGGACTTAATTAAGAGAAGTTCCAGAATTTTCTATAGTGATATTAATACATATTAATAATCATAGTGTAAAATAATACACTATATGAATTTAGAGGATTTTTGGAACAAAGTTTAGAATTTTTATCATATAGCCGTGAGCTATAGTGATTTTATTAAGGATTTTTAAATCCTTTTTAATCAAGAAAATAATAAATTATATGTCTAGAAATTAATTTAGACATATTAAAAATTTCGAAATTATTAAACATAGAATATTATGTTTACAACGAAGCGTTATATTAAATAACGTTAAAGCATAAATAATGCTTAAAGTATTAAAGATTAATATTGAAAGAAAATATTAATTAAGTTTATCGATTTGCGTGAAAATCGAAGATTAAAGCTTTATGAAAAGAAATGGATTGAAAATCGATTTATATTGATTAAAATATGTTTTATTGAAAATTTATTAAGAAAAGTCAAAATGGTTGACTTTGAAATTAACGTACTAGCGTGAAAACGTATTACTTTTATCGAATATCTCAATTGTGAGAAAGATTTCATAATTGAAATCATTTTATTGAATAACGTTATTATCGTTAATTATTTAACCTAAAGGTTAAAATGAGGCGTAGATCATATTCGTCTCTCGATATCGAAATTATTTTATTAATATCTGGCGTCGTTTCAGCGTATTAAGGCGTATAAAGAATCATCGAAACTTGATTATTAATTTATTTATCAAAGTTGAATGAACTTTGAAAATCTCGGCGTGCAACGTACTAAGCGTACATTTTGCGTAAAGGTGGGACGTGAAGTTCCACGCATAACAAGGAGAAAACACGCATTGAAATTGAAGTTCCAAGTAAAGGTGGGCTTTACTATACTCAAAGCGGTAGAATTTTACCAAATAATTTATTTATGATGCTTTATTGCAAGCAAATAATTATGGTGATTTATTTAATTACACCTTGAAAATGTTTATGTTTTATGTATGTATCGATCCGTGATTGTTGATGCGTAATGTTGGGTAACCAGACTTTATGACATGCTTGAATTCGTATTCTTGGAAGTACCCCAAGAATGATGGAGAATTCGTATCTGTCTTGAGATGGCACGGATTTTGTGCTTGATTATTTTGTATTTGTGTCTTGAAAGGGTGCTCGGCGGTCCGGCGTCTGTGAGAGGAGGCCTCACTCTAGTAGGTGTGTGAATGATTGATTGTGGTGGATGTGGATCATACATCGTGGAAAATGCTTGTGAGCAATATTTATTGAAAATGATGAGAAAATATTTAGTAAGCACAGTATTTCAAATCGAAACCTCGTGTATTCTTGTGATGGGCGAGTAATTCAAGCTGTGATAAATTATTTTGGCGTGAGCCATGAGTGCATTATTTGTACTCGACCTGCATATTGTTTTTAAATGTGCGATTGGTGGCGATGGTGATGGGCGGAGATGTTGAGTAGTCGAGGGCCTTTTTGTATTTATTATGTTTGAAAGAAAGAACCGCAGGTGCATATCGTCATATATGCATTCACATGCTTTCATTGCATATTACGAATATTTTGTATGTTATTATGGCGGTTGTATGCATCGAATTATCGAACCTCTTGTTAAAGGAACTCGTAGCCTTTATATTTGTATATGACTTTTGCCTTATGAATAAGGGTGAATTGCTTTTGCCTTGTAAATAAGGTTTGACCATTAAAGTTCGATAAATATCTTTACGAAATCTTTTGATTATTTTATCAATTGTTTTGCATTCATTGTTCCAGCTCGATTCTCTCTAATCATCCTTTGGATTAGGCGGTGTAACAGTGAGGCGGTATGGAAAACAGGCGCCAATGCGAAGGAATCATTTCGGTGAGTGCGAGTAAGGTAGCACCGGTGCTATCGTCGTGAAAGTCTGGACATTACGCTCGAGATTATGCATTGGGAGGGCGGCAATGCGGCATCTAGCTCAGAGGTAGAATCGGGGCTCATGGAGGACAAACAACGGGCGGAGGTCACCCTAGGCGACAAACCAAGGCCACATGACAAGGGTGTGCGCCAGAATCGACAACGAGCGGCCAAGCTCCAAAATCTTGCGGGTATAATCCATATGAGTGATGTACCCGTTTTCGCTTTGTTTGATCTGAGAGCCTCGCATTCTTTCGTTTTGAGAATCGCGTGTGAGAGGTTGGGTTTGGTACCCGAGGAATCACAGTACCACAAATTAGCATCCCACGGGGAAGTGCTAAAGCGAAAGAGATATGCGAACGGGAGGTAGAAATCATGAGGAGAAGGTCTATGTCGACTTGCATGTCGGAATGGAAGATTTCGATGTCATCTTTAGCATGGATTGGTTGGGAAAAGCAGAGCAACTATCGTTGTCTCGAAAGAAGTTGCTTTTCAAACAGCGAAGGAGTGGAAATTTGTTTCCGGCGTAAGGATGGGTGTTTGCATGCGATGATCTCGACCGAAGCGGTGAGGATGATCGGGAAGGGAAAACTGTCAAACTTTCTTGGTAAGTTTGACGAGCACGCAACAGTATAGCGATTGCGAAGGAGCGGTGGTGTGTGAATATCCGAGCGTGTTTCGAGGACTTGCGGGTTTACGCTGATAGACAAGTGGAATTCACTATTGATGCGGAACCGGGAAGCGGCCCGATATCAAAAGCACCATCTGAATGGCACCTAAAAATTGCAAGAGCTGAAAAGCGATTCGGGGCTGTTGGTCTAGGTTTTATCGACCTAGCGTATCGCCGGGGAAGCGCGCGAGTTCCGTTCGTCGAGAAGAAGGATGGGTCGATGAGAAGCGATCGTGGCGCGGCGAGGAGATGAGTTCTTGGAAAGATGCGTTTGAAAGCGAGGCTAGAAGATAGCAAGAGTTCACGGAAGCAAAAGACAACGTTATTATTCGAGGAAGGTTATGTGCCACTCGATAGGAATAGAGATAAAATCATGAGTGAAGCTCATGAGGCACATATCTGACTCGTCCGGAAGTACGAAATGTACCTGGACCAAAAGGAACTTTTGGTGGGAAGGGATGAAAAAGGATGTAGCAGCGTTTGTGGAACATTGTTTGGCTTGTCGACAAGTGAAAAGGCGTACATCAGCGTCCGTCGGGATTATTGCAACCGCTACCAATCGGAGTGGAAATGGGAGCATATCGGTATGGATTTCGTGGTGAGTTTTCCAAGGTCGTGAGAGGAAACACCGCTATATGGGTTGTCGTCGATGGCGGCGAAGTCAACTCATTTCTTACCGATTCGGATGACGACGGGTTAGATAAAGCTTGCTCGACTTTACGTTAGAGATCGTGCGGTTACATGGTGTGCGGTATCGATTACGTCGAGATCGTGACCGAGGTTCACGTCGAGGTTTTGGAGAGTCTGAGGAAGCCATGGGGACCAGCTGAATCTCGATCTGCTTTCCATCCTCGAGGCCCGGCGGTCGATCGGAAAGGGCGATTCGAGGTTTTGGAAGACATCTTGCGAGCAATCGCGGCGCGGAGGAGGGTGGGAAGAGATACTACCTTTGGTGGAGTTTTCCTATAACACTTGATTATCGAGGCCACCATAGGAAGGGCTCCTATATGAAGCGTTATGCGGAAGGAAGTGTCGATCGCCACTTTATTGGGACGAAGTGGGCGAGAGAAAATGTTAGGACGAGAGATGGTTCAGCAGACGGTCGAGGTTATCGATCGAGATCAGCGAAGGATCGAGGAAGCTCGGGGCGAGGCGAAGTCTATGCGGACAAGCGTCGTCGGATCTTGATTCATGGCGGAGATGGTGTCTTCTTAGGTTTCCCAAGCGAGAGGAGTCGTTCGTTTTGGGAAGCGAGGTAAGTTCTGACGAGTTCGTTGGACCTTCGAAGTTCTTGAGAGAATAGGCCCGTTTCCTATAGGTTAGCTTTGCCTAGCATCGGAGATGTTCATGGCGTGTTCCGTTTCTCGGTGAGAAAATGCGTGTTCGACCCAAAACACGTGATCAAGCATGACCAGTGGTTCTTGCTCGGGATCGAGTTCGAGGAGGGCGGTGGCTATCTTGGAATGAGAAGTGAAGGGTTGAGGAACAAGCGATTCCTTTGGTGAAGGTGTTGTGGAATCACCATGGCGAAGAGGAAGCTACGTGGGAGTTGGAAGACAAGTTCGGGGCTCGATGCCACGAGTTGTTTTCTCCACGTGTTTGAAATTTCGGGGACAAAATTTTTCTAAGAAGGGAGGATGTAATACCGTCTTTTCTAAGCACCAGTTTGTATGGCACGTTTTTTAGAAAAGGTCAAAAGGTTGATTTTTTGTTTGGTGATCGAACCGTCACGAAAACTCGAGGCGTTGTGAAGAGTGTCTTATAATGAATTCATGAACCACGAAGTATCTGAGTTTCGACCACCCATGAAGGTTTGGCACTCAGGAAGTTATCAGCAGGACTTTTCATTGGTCTTTAAAAAGCATATCATATTTATAGTCGTTGTGTCAAATTATTTTATTTAGTGTCCATGGGTACTAAGTTTGCTAAATTTGGAGTCCGTTTGCAAAAGTTGTGTCGCTTTTGCGTTTTCGAAAAAGGGCGCTTGCATGTGACTGTGACCCACTTTCCTATAAATAGGAGGCTGGGGCCTTCGGTTTCAACGTTCATTTTCCTTCGTCTCTGTGTTTACGGAAGAGCCGAGCAGCTCGAGCTGCTGCTGAGGCCAGCTGGAGTAGTGGGGATCGGCCGGGAGGCTCGTGGCGCCATTCTTGCTTCTGCCGAGAGCCGCCACCGCCGATCAACCTCTCCCAACAGACCCGTTTTACATTTTTATCCTTTTCTTGTTTTGATTCCGCCTTTTAGTAGATCGTATAGCATAGAACTCGGGAATCTAAAGGGGCGGAGACAGAAAGCGGCCGGGGCGAGCAATTTGGCCGTGAACCTCCATAGAATCGCCGCCTTGCCGTGGCTGTTGGCCGCCGATTTGGTGGCCACACGGCCTGCACAGCTCAGGTCCTTTAGGTTTTGAGTTCGGGCTATGTATTCTACTAAAATACCGATTCCGTTTTACATTTTCAGCGTTTACGCGTGTCGGGATGTTTTCCGTTGCTTGAGTTTTCTAAAGGAAGTACATGCCGGGTTATCCATTTTCAACATAGTTTGTCATTCCATGTTAGATCGTTATGCATATTGCTTATGTTTCCATTTTCATGCATCGATTTTGGATGGTTTATCCTAGATCGAGGATAGCATCGATTTTGAAGCTTCTTATTTGCTAAGATTTGAGTCGACTAGCATGCATGCATATTTTGAAAGTACCCTATTATAGGTCTTGATGCCTGAATATATTTCCATACGCATCGAGTTGATTTGAAAACCGGAGAGTGCGAACATGGGTTGAGAAGTGAAAACCTAGTTTTGCTATGATCTTTGTTTGGATCACGTTGTTGCTTTGCTTTGTGGGATGTGACCCCAAAGTTGTTTCTTCTTGTTACGGTACCTACCGGTCTGCAATCGGTGAAGTCATCGGATCTGTAGATACCTCCGGTTAACATTTTTAAATGCATTCGGTTTGGGTTATATATGCTTATTTTGAGTTATTTACTACGATATTTCAAAATAAAACATGTCTTGTTGTAAAATGTTTTGATGAAGTTATTATTGTTCTACGCTCACGAGATATGGTTATATTGTGATTGTGCACGGATCTCTATTCGGTGGGTTGATCACCATCTTGAGTATTGATCGTAAGGGATAGACCCGAATACGTGGTTATGGTTACGAAGGGATAGACCCAGGAAGTCCACATAAATGGTAATGAGGTGGTTATGGTTACGATGGGGATTTGACCCAAGTCCACACAGGAGTTAGCCCGGTGGATCGTTAGGGCATGGGCCATGTATATGTTCGGGCGAATGAATGAGATGTGATGGGTGGCGGGATACGTTCAGAGCCGTGGTTCTTGGTTCTATGATGGGAATGTGATAATAACGGATCGGTATCGAAAAATGAAAAATCTATTTTGCTTACTTTTGGAAGTGTATTTCGTTTTAAAATCTTCTAAGGTAAGTGCTCGAACACGGCACCATGATTCTTTTGATTTAGGAGAAAACCCCATTTGAGCGCTAGTACTCACCCAAACTCTTTCAAATCTTTTCACGGATGGAGGAGAATTTGAATGAGGCGTGAGGGTGGGCTGCGGGTTCTTCATGCTATGCTTCAGCGATGTTGTGTTATATCGTATTCGATGTTGATGTATTCTTGTCCCTTATTTTGCTACGATTGGGAACAAGATTTGCTATTATGTTATTATCTTTGTGAGTCGATATGAGCATGCTATATGGTTGACAGTCTGGTCAGCAGAGGTGTAATCTATTTTGCTTTCTTGCATTACTTGTTATAAACGAATCATGTTTTACGAGGTTATGATATCGATATTATTACATTGGTGGATTGTTTGCTTTCCCTTGGGATATATCCTAGTTATAGAGGAGATGTTGTCAGATTTCATGGTCACGTCTTCTTATCATGTATGTTATATGTATCCCCTTCTTCCCGACTTAACTTACCCCTAATCACACCTGCATCCGTGCGCTTCCTCGGAAATTGAGGTGTGACAAGTGGTCTCGGTGGTAACACCACTTCTAATTTCATCTTCTCGAACTCCTTAACTAGCTCTTCGTTCTGGGTAAGGACAAATGCTTATTGAGTCTGGCTCTTTCTGCTTAAAGCATCGGCGATTACATTCTCTTTTCCTGGATGATACTTTATTTCGCAATCGTAATCTTTAACTAGCTCTAGCCATCTTCTCTTATGCATATTAAGATCCTTTTGCTCAAAGAAGTATTTCAGGCTCTTGTGGTCAGTGAAGATCTCACATTTTGATCCATATAAATAATGTCTCAGAATCTTCAGCGCATGGACCACGGTTGCTAGTTCTAGGTCATGGGTAGAGGTAATTAAGCTCATGTGGTCTTAGTTGTCTTGAAGCATAAGCAATTACCTTACCTTTACTGCATGAGTCACGTCTAGCCCGTTTCTTGAAACATGCTGTATAAAGCGTATATTCTTTATCGGGCTCGGTCTTTGTTAATATTGAAATTGCGATCAATATATCCTTCAATTCTTGAAAACTTTTCTCGCTCTATGGTCCATTGGAATTTTACTCCGCTTCGAAGTAATTGCGTCATTGGTCAGCAATCTTGAGAATCCTTCGATGAATCTTGGTAATAACCAGCTAGACGAAAACTCAATTTCATTCGGTGTTGTAAGCGATTTCAATCGGCGCCACGACTTACACTTCGCGGGATCCACCTTGATTCCTTCTGTGAGGCGATATGACCATGAAATTCACTTCGAAGCGAAAACTTCGCTTCTTTGAATTTGGCATACAACTTTTCGGTTCTCAGCGTATCGAAGCGATTCTCAAATGGGTTTCGTGTTCTTTCTTTGTCTTGGAATACACGAGAATGTCATCAATAAAGACCAAAACAAACTTATCGGTATTCATGGAAAACACGGTTCATCGGATCCATGAACACAGGCTGGAGCATTAGTCGGTCAAAGGGCATTACGGTAAACTCATAATGGCCGTAACGAGTTGGCGATCTCGGTACATCTTCTTGCTTAATCTTTAGCGATGATATCCGGATCTCAAATCGATTTTGAAAACTCTGCTCGCTTCAATTGATCAAGCGGATCATCAATCATGACAATGGGTACTTATTCTTGAGGTTGACTTATTTAATTCCCTATAGTCGATGCACATTCTCAAAGTGTCGTCCTTCTTCTGAACGAACAATACGGGCGCCCACGGAGATCGCTCGGTCGGATAAATCCCAATCGATAGTTCTTGTAATTGGATCTTGAATTCTGAAGTTCCTTGGCGCATTCGGTATGGTGCCTTCAAAAGTGGGGCTGACCCGGGTTCTAAGTCGATGGAGAACTCTAATTGTCTATCCGGTGGTAATCCGGTGAGGATTAGGAAAAACATCTGGGATTCTCTCTCTGGTTGGGACATCTTCTACTTTCCTCAACTATATCTTTTCGATTGAATACACTATATAGCGCGTGCTTCATCTTGTCTTAGCGACTTCTCCGCTTGTAAGGCTGAAATAATGGGTACTCTCTTATGTCTTTCATCTATCCAGTAAAAACAGGTTGGCTCTTTATGCGGTGGTTGGAATGAGATCTCACGACTTTACATAGCGGCGTTGCAAAGTTTTAGGTTAACAATCCATTCAATTATATCCATCCGCATTGGCAAAAGGCGAAGATTCTACTCTCGACTTGAGAGGACCTAACTTTCAAATTCTAAGTTAGGGCACTCATCGTGTTCATCAACACGCCTAAAAGGCGTATGGACTCTTATATTAGGTTTGATCGTTTCTTGGGCTCGATAGTATCTAAACATCTTGAAGAAATAAAGGAATCTGACTCTCGTTATCGAAAAGAATTATAATGGTACATCTCTCAAAGTTCCATACACATCATTGTCCACTTTCTTATCGGTTGATTTACGGTTTAGAGCGAAGGCTCTCGATCTTTGGGTTTGTGGTTGAACTTCTGTCTTGGTTGAGCTGAGGTGGTTCTTTGTAGAGTCATTGGAAATTGAGCTACCGAATATGAGGAACATCGGAAATGGCGGTGTAGGGCTGTCATAGCTTTCATAGATTGAGTCTTGCGGGAGGATTTGAGCGGATCCCTGCTGTGCCTTATCTCTGTTTGGGCAGTTGTTTGCATAGTGGCCCACTTGACCACAGTTGTAACAGCTGTTACTTCCCATTACAAACTCAGTGTGCCGGGTGCATTTCGACATATAGGTTTAGCTTGATTTGGGAAAAACCGAGGTTGGCCTTGAAAGCGATGGTGAGATTGACCTTGGGAGAATTGTCGATTTACGCTTGCTAACGCTTGCTTTCGGAAAATTCTTATTCTCCAGCCTCTCTTATTTCAATATTACGTCGATCGACAATAGCTTTGTGAGTTAGGATTACGGGTGAATCTTGAAGTCGGATCGGGCGTAATCTTCTCGAGGCGCATTTCCATTTCCATATCAGCGCCCGATTCATGGTCTCGCATAAGACATTGGAGGTTGGCTTGCCCGATGCTATTCTCATTTCTTGGTGTAATCGAGGCGAAATAATTCGACAATTTTCTCGTGGTGTCGACCTTATAAGGTGCATATCGAGCCGACTTGCGAACTCTACGTAAGTGTCATTTCTGATCTTCTTCCTTGCTTAAGATTAGCGAACTCGATCTCTTTACATGCTGCGATAACTCGTGGAATATATTTGGCCAAAGTTCTTCCTTGAAAGCTCACGTGAAAGCGTCTGGGCATTACGGCGTGAAGGTTCTCTGGCGAGATTCCACCGATGATCTGCGGATCCTTTAAGCGGAAAGAGATACATAGCATCTACTCTCGATCGGTGCAATCCGAGAATCGAAAATCGTTCCATAGCCTAACCCACTCTTGACCTCGGATGGATCTCGGATCCGATAAAAGTTGGTGGATTTTGTGAAGAAAAAGTTGAAATCTTACGATCGAGGCAGGAGGTGATTGATTAGGTGAGTTCTAAGGTGTTGGTTGACTCTCTTGAGTCTCTTCTTGAGTATTGGGTTTTGGCGTCTTCTTGGCATCTTGAAGGAATTTGAGAATTTGAATATCGAGATCAAAGGAAATAATTCTTATCTCATGAAAGATTAAAATGATTGCGAATTCAAACAAATCGGTTTGTCGATAAGATACTCATCACAAATAGAAGAGTTACTGAAGCTCATATCTGAAATATTGATTTATATAATCATGGGAAAATTGCCTCTTTGAGGACTTTTTATCAAAAGGTGAAAATTGCCGTAAGTGGAGTGCGGGCTATGGTGATGCTTTATCTATCTGACATCCTACGAACTATCCACATACATACCGCATACATAAACATCGACAAACTTCTACTTGACTAATTATATGCATAAGCTACTATACATCGTACTATCGCGCACAGATCTACTACTAATAACTCTTTGCTTGGACCGGCTCATCACTCTGGTGATGTTAATCTCTATCAGCGACTCCTTTGGTCTTCTCTTCTTGAAGAATCGTTCGATCTCATCTTCCCTGATGAGGCTCTTTGTGTCTCGGTCTTTATGGCCTTAGAAACTCCATCTCTTCTTCATTGTAGTCACATGCGGTGGTTTAGGAGCATTGGGGTTGTTGTCATGCGAAATTATTTTAAACTCGGGATGTAGAATGTATGGGTCGGTAACAAAACATTTCAGCGGTAGGAGGTACTCAAGCTTGTACTTGCCAGCGGACTCGATATGTTGAGGTTCATACCGATAAGATGCGGGAGACACGATGGTGCAGAAGAACTAGTCCCTCATGCGGGGGAGGTGACTCTTGAAATGTATGAATCTCATAAACAACTAGGAATGTCGGTGAAATTGGTGGGACTCGGGAGTTATAACGAGTGTCGAAAGCTGCGTGAATTAGGTAGAGCCGAAATTACTTGAAATAGAATTCTTGGGGCCACTCACGAGAAGACATTGGATTATCAAAATAAATCGGATAAAAGGCGAGTCAAAACAAGCGGTTGCTCTAATAGATCCACGTCGATTTCGGTATCTTTGGATCCGGATTGGGAAAAGGAATATTTTCAACAAGAAGCATATCGACAAACCACGGATCTAATGCGGTGTAAATACAAATCCTTGGGACCCCGATGAATATTTGAGTCCATGATAGATGAGAATCGGTGGCTCGACAATGTCGGGAACTAAAGGGTATGATCGATTAACATGGGCTCGTCAAATCTCGAACTGAATAGCGAGGGTGACACTGACAATAGCGGTGAGGAGAATGATCATCACGCATCACATAGTGCTCCATAAAGAGTTGTGAGCAGAAGATAAGAAAGCTCTCAAAGGAGGATAGTCACATGGGGTGGACCTTAATGATCCCAATTAGTTGCGAACAAGCGCATGGAATCGAGGAAATCCCCGACTCTTGGGATCTCTAGAAAAGTCTATGTAATCAAAACCTTTGGAAGAGCCCGTCCTTGCCGGTGTCTTTGGCAAGACTGAATCGATAGAAGTATTGCATCGAAATCGTTAACCCCATGCTTGCTAACAGGAAACCGGTTCAATGGCGCTCGAGAAAATCGAGAATTCCATGTCTTGCTCGGCACGAGCTCGTAAAATGCTGTCAGTGCGTCAATCGGTGAGGTCTAACTCTAGTACTTTTCTTGGAGTAGACGCATCCTCGGCATCTAAATAATAATCATAACTTAAATATCGGGACAATCACATCGATATGTCCCATTTCCCATCTTGGGATACTAATCAAATTGTATGCATAATCAACTCATATAGCATACAATACTAAGCATGTAAAGATCACACAAAGCCATAAGCAATGCAGAAAGAATTACGAACTCTTAATGTAAAATCAACTACTTGTACTGGTTGTGTTGAAGATGACGGACTTGAAATGCTGAGCTCAAATGATTTAAGACAATTGGGTTAGACTCAAGTAAGACTCACGGGACCGGAGGCGAACAAGCTGCTACGATACCATTCTGTCACCCGACTAAACTAATCTCGTATTAACTAACTAATCGGTCGACAGGCGGAAGGAAAAGAATGACTAACTATTTCAAGAGACTACATAAATATAAGCGACTATCATTTTAAAGAAAAGGCGAGTCATTAGACACATGATTAACAAATGATCAAAGTTGAATATTAATCGATCTTTGTTTATGGCCGATACCATGATCTTTGACATGAATTCATACTTGTTTATCAAATGTCTAACCCATCAAGACTCGGCTCATGCAATAATTTACAATGTAAATGAGTTGGCGACAAAAAGTAGGCGAGTTTATGTGTGAAGACATAAACCAGGGGCAAAACATAGGTCGTGACAAAATAGGTCTTAACAGCATTGATTTCTTTCATCATCTCACTGACCTGCACATTTAGAAATACATGCGGGCGTGAGTATGATGCACTCGGTGGGCAATTGCGAAAACAATTGAAACATGCTCTTAGAGCTATATAATCGACTTGCCACTTCTTAGATTCACGGGGTTTAAGAAATATCCTATGAATCAAACTTTATGAAATCACTTACTTCATGATCAATGCGTGCTAACAATTCTAATCATAACATGTGCTGAGACAATCATCAATAAACACCATATCTCGCACAAGCGTGTTGAGAAGTAGGCCTCCTTATCAAACACCTTGGCGAAGGCCACACATGTACACATACCCTTACTAGCGACTAAATGCAGCATAGGGCCGATATCGTCGTTCTCGTTGATGGGTAATATGCAATATGCTCAAAAGCAATTAAGTCGATTAACTTTTGCAAAATAGGCATATGCTCATTATCATAAACTTGTGCAAACACATATTTTAGTTTATAAAGCCCACTGTATAACGCTTTTCGAGACTTTGACTTTTCCTTTCTTGATCTCTATTAAAACTTCACTTGTTCCTTAAAAGAGATCTGAGGAATAAATATGGGAAAGAGGAACTAAGAGTTTCTAACTCTTGAGCCTCTACTAAAACTCTCTTGGTACTCTAAGGTTAAGCTAAGCTCTGCTTTGGGTCGAAATGCATCAAAACTAAACTATTGACTTATTAAGAAAGTATTTTATATGAACTTGAATCTTTTCAACCCCTTATATATATATGGGATACCATATCGATATAAGAAAATCTTTAACTTTCAAATGTTTTCATTTGGAAACTTTGATCAAGTAAGTCTTGATCAAGCTACATAATCACAAGAATCCGTATTTTGAAATCAATTTCCAAATATCGAGCCGTAATCACAAAGTCGTTTGAAATCATGAAACTACGAAATCTAAATTTTTCATACTAGTATAGAAAAATCTCAATAATTCAAAATAAGCTAATTCCATATACTAGATCATACTTTTGAAATCAAACTAATCAAATAAAATCAAAATAATAAGTTCTTGTTATTCCATAAGCATACTAAATTAGGATTTTCACATAAGTTGGATTTAACTCGATTTCTTTCACCAAACACAAGCATATATATATAATCACATATATACTAACTTATTTTAAACAAATCAAAGCCAAATCATCTTAAAATATAAGCCATAGTTTTCGGTCCTCACGAGAAATTTAGGGGTTTCGATTTTTGTTTCCACAATCGACTCTAGCGTGCTCAAACATCTTTAATTTCATAAATACAAGCTCAATTTAAGAAATCATCAACAATGCCTCAAAGTAAAATTAGGGTTCCTTACTAAAGTTTGGATTTTCATGAAAATAACAAATCGAACCATAGATCAAACTGAATCATTTGAAAAGGGTAGATCTAAGCATAAATAGACTAAAGATCGAAGAGCGAAAATTTTTGGAACAAGGCCCATCATGGCCGAAACCTTGGGGTTTTGAAAGGAAAATTTTCTTTTTTGTTTTCTTAACATAATATCACTCATAATGGGTAGATCTATGCCTATATCAACTAAAAATCGAAGAACAAAACCCGTAAAAGAAAGGGCCTAAATGGCTAAAACATATGGGGGTTTGGGAGTGAGTTTTCATCTTGATTTTCTCTTCAAAACTTGAATAAGGTTAGTGATTTACCTTCTTAAGATGTCGATCTACCGATTTGAAGAGGTTTAGAAGCTTGGATCTTGATTTTGGAAGAAGAAAATTTAAGTGTGTGTGTGTGTGTGAAACTCTCGAAAATGAGAGAGATTTGAGAGAGAAAAATTTGTGAAAAGAAAGCTTGGAGGCTAAGCACATATATATATATAAAATCGATCTCGGCTATTTAAAGGCTTCCATGAGAAGCTTTCAATTAACTTCCTTGGTAGCTTCTTTATTTTCTAGAAATTCCATAACTTATACGTAATACCCGTTCTTTTTAAGCTTCGGTTTGCATGGCACGTTTTTGAGAAAGGTCGAAAGGTTGAATTTTGTTTTGGTGATCGACCATCACAAAACCTCGAGCGTTGTGAAGAGTGTCTTATGGCAATTCATAGACACTAAGTATCGAGTTTCGACCACCCGCGAAGGTTTGGCACTCAGGGAAGTTCGGCTGGACTTTCATGGGTCTTTTAAAGCATATCTTGTTTGTAGTCGTTGTGTCCGGTATTTTATTTCGTGTCCATAGGTACTAAGTTTGCTAAATTTGGGTCAGATTAGCAAAGTTGCGTTGCTTTGCGTTTTCGAAAAAGACGCTTGTGACATTTGCATTGACCCTCTTTCCTATAAATAGGAGGCTAGGGCCTTCATTTTCAACGTTCATTTCCTTCGTCTCTGTGTTTCGGACGGCCGAGCAGGCTCAGTGCTGCTGCGGAAGAGGCTGGAGGAGTGGGGATCGAGTCGGGGAGGCGCGGCGGGGCGCCATTCTTGCTTTGCTGCCACCCAGCCGATCATCCCTCCGGCAGCCCGTTTATTGTTTTGTCCTTTTCTTGTTTTGATTCCGCCTTTTAGTAGATCATATAGCATAGAACTCGGGATCTTAAAGGGACGAAAAGAAAAGCAGTAGGGCCGACGATTAATACCGCCGCCGCCGCCCAAGTAGCGCGTCGTCGCCCTCTTGGCGCCGATTGGTGGTCAGACCCCCCTGCCACAGCTCTGGGTCCTTTAGGTTTTGAGTTCGGGCTATGCATTCCACTAAAAGTACCGATTAGTTTTTACATTTTTCGGCGTTTACGCATGTCGGGATGTTTCCGTTGCTTGAGTTTTTAAAGAAAGTACATGCCGGGTTATCCATTTTCAACATAGCTTGTCATTCCATGTTCATCGTTATGCATATTGCTTATGTTTCCATTTTCATGCATCGATTTTGGATGGTTTATCTAGATCGAGGATAGGCATCGATTTTTGAAGCTTCTTGTTGCTAAGATTTGAGTCGACTTGCATGCATGTATATTTTGAAAGTACCCTATTATAGGTCTTGATGCATGAATATATTTCCTTCTACATCGAGTTGATTTGAAAACCGGAGAGTGCGAATATGGGTTCGAGAAAGTGAAAACCTAGTTTTGCTTCGATCTTCGTTTGGATCACGATGTTGCTTTGTTTTGTGGGATGTGACCCCAAAAGTTGTTCCGTCTTGTTACCGGTACCTACCGGTCGATGGGTGAAGTCATCGGATCCGTAGATATCTCCCGGTTGGCGTTTTCGATACATTCGGGTTGGGTTATATATCTTATTTTGAGTTATTTACTACGATATTTCAAAATAAAACATGTGCGCGTAAAATGTTTTGGTGAAGTTATTCTTGTTCTACGATCCGAGATGTGGTTCTATTATGATTGTGCACGGATCTCTATTGGTGGGTTGATCACCATCTTGAGTATTGATCGTGAGGGATAGACCCAGAACACGTGGTTATGGTTACGAAGGGGATAGACCGGAAGTCCACGAAATAGTAATGAGGTGGTTATGGTTCTTCTGGGGTTTGACCTGAAGTCCACCTTGAGTTAAGCATTTGGATACATTAGGGCATGGGGTTTTTGGATATGTTCGAGGCCGAGATATTGTGAAATTTGGTTGGATATGTTCGGGCGAATGAGATGTGATGGGCTGGCGGGATCGTTCAGAGCCGTGGTTCTATGATGAGAACAACGATAATAACGGATCGGTGTCGAAAAGCGAAAAATCTATTTTGCTTACTTAGAAGTGGATTCGTTTTAAAACCTTCTAAGGTAAGTGCTCGAACACGGCATCATGATTCTTTTGATTTATGATAAAACCCCGGTGAGTGCGCTAGTACTCCTTTGAAACTCTTTCAAATCTTTTCACAGATGGAGGAGAATTTTGGGCGAGGCGGCGAGGGTGGGCTGCGGGTTCTTCATCTTATGCTTCGCGATGTTGTGTTATATCGTATTCGATGTTGATGTATTCTTGTCCCTTATTTTGCTTTACGATTGGGAATAAGATTTGCTATTATGTTATTATCTTTGTGAGTCTCGATATGAGCATGCTATATAGTTGACGGGTCTAGTCAGCAGGGTGTAATCTATTTTGCTTTCTTACATTACTTGTTATAAACCAAGATCATGTTTTACGAGGTTATGATATCGATATTATTACATTGGTGGATTGTTTGCGCACCCGCTTGGGATATGTCCTAGTTATAGAGGAGATCTTGCCCGATTTCATGTCCCATCTTCTTATCGTGTATGTTATATGTATTCCCCTTCTTCCCTTCTAACCCACTTTAATCACGCCCGGCATCCGTGCCTTCCCTCGGGAATTGGGCGTGACAACGTGGTGTCAGGCGGTGTTCTTGGCCACGACATCTATCTTTGTTATCGATACCAGCGTGGTATCGAGCGATTTTACAGCTTTGGGTATGTATACATATTGTTTGATATCAAGCGGTTCATTTGCTTTATATCTTATGCGTTCTTGAAATTGAGTGTTTAGAACTTGTTCTTCTAAAGCATTTATCAGTCTGACTACCCTCGACTCGCGTCGGGCGCCTCCTTAAAAGGGGATGAGGTATGTGTTTGTTGATGATGCTTTATGTGGTTACGTGATGCTTGATATGATCTTGGTTTCATGTGTTTTGACACGATAAGAGTTTCGTAATGTAAGCGTGATGTGGATGAGATATGGTTGGATGGTGATGTGGATGTGGAAGTGATTGTCGATGGGGCGAAAAGGGCTATGTGGGCGTGATATGGGAACCATTGATGTGGTATGATGTGATTGATATGATCATGAATGGATGATGTGAATCTATGTGTTTACATAGAAATATGTTGTTATTGAAAATCTTGTTTATATTGATAAGCGAGTGCTTGTAAGTGAATCATGTAATTTTTACGTGATTATTGTTATGAATATCCATATCGATGTTGATATGTGTTGGAAGTGAATATGTGTCTCAAGACATGATTACCCGGATATTTGAGGCGAGAAAAAGGAAGCGTGAATATTTGTTGTTATTTTGATGAACTAACATGTAGGTTTATGGATATTGATGGCGGACAATGGTTAAGATCCACATGATGGATGAGCGGTCAGTAAGTTCGGGGAATGTACCGGGAATGTCCATGAACCGTTGGGAGTATTTACGGGAGATTTGTTGGATTGTGGAGAAAGATTCGAGATAGTGGAAAGGTATCGAGTCGAGGCTTACTATCGGATGACGAGAAAGGCTACCGAAGCGGGTTGGCAACCATGGGCGAGAAGGCGAGTGCGTGATGTTCGTCGGGATCTATCACAGACACCTCGCCTTGGATTTCCACGAGTTCGTTGCTCGAGTGTGGAGCGGTGGGCGATCATCGAGCATACCATCGAGGCGGATGTGATGGCGAGGCATGTTCGAGGCGATCCAGTTGATGGCGAGGATGATGTTCTGAAGAGCCTTTGGAAGAAGCAGCCATCGCGTGAGCGATCGCGATTCATCGAGATACACGGTCACTACACCTCATCTGATCCTCGCCAGACGGACCGGGAATGATTTTGGCGGGACCCTCCGGTAGAGATTGTCCATCCGGCGGTGGCGGGGAAGAGGCCGGGATCGAGAATCTTCATTCCACGAGCGATGTCGAGTTAGCCTCCGGGAAGGAGATCGAGGAGGAGGAAGGCAGGAGGAGGCGAGGAGGATAGTGAGGACTCGGAGGACCGGTGATCGGATAGCAAATGACTCGAGATGAGGTTGAGCACGTTGAGGAAGAAGCGGCGCGAGGCTGGAACCCGTGAGCAGCATTCACCTAAGACTCGAGCGATCGAGGCACGGCTTGGATGGGATCATACCCACGAGACTTGCTTCCATGCGGGATCGCTTTACGAAGTGGCGGCCAGAATCGAGCCACGATAGGAAATGAGAGAGAGGATGAGGAAAGGCGAATGGAACCATTGAAGCGATCGGAGAGTAGTGGGCGGATATAGATCTGAGAGATGGGAAGTTAATGTGTATAGTGGCGATCATGATGCTTAAAAGCATGGACGAGCGGCATCTTTTGCGATGTGGGAGGCGATTCTTTGCTCATATCGACCTTTTGGTGACATACCTTGATCTTGTATTTTGTGAGTCCTTTATGGACAATCTGATACTACTTGTCTATGACGGGATGTTTATCTTGGTGCTTATATGTGATATGAGCTATGCCGTGATGATATATGATCTATGTGATGTGTGATGATAATATTATGTGAAATGCATTACGATGATGTGTTGGCGGTTGCATGTTTATATGTGATCGTGATATGTGGCATATGTGATGATATGTGGTTATGGGTGATGATATATGTTATGCGATGATACCGGTTATCTATGCGAGCGTGTTTCTAATGTTTGACGTCGATGCGAATGCGAGGAACAAGGAACGGAGAAACAATAGCGTGGAAGAAGCCAGAACCACCTTTGGTTCGGCGGCATGCGATCGAGAGTTTTCGAGGCGAATCCCCATTCGACGGTCTCGGCGGAATTGATCGGCTGAGGCGGATCGATCCAGAAAGGATCTTGAATACATCGGTGCGAAGAAGCGAAAAATTTGAATGCCGCGATCTTTCGACTAGCAGGTGAGGCTGATTTACGGTGGGAATCCGTGAGGAGGACCACAACACGGGACGATGGGAAAGGTATCGTGGGAAGATTTCGAGGAAGAACTCATGGAAAAGTATGTGCTGGCGTCTGAGAGAGAAGGCAAACGAGTTACGGAATCTTCGTCGAGGAGAATGGCGGTCACCGAAATGCGATCACTCGTTGATAAATGCATCGGCGTTATGCTACGTGCACAGTGACCGAAATTTGCCGGGCGACGAGTTCGAGGAGAGGACTCAGGCCGAGATCGAATTTCACTCGTCGGTCGGGGAGATCGGCGTATCGCGATCCTTGAACCGGGCTTTAAACATTGAGTCGATGTTGCCCGGGAAAACGATGCCACCGGACAGACTGCGGCGGAGGAAGAAATGAGAGGAAATGGGAAGATCGAGGAAAAGCGTCGGTGTTCGAGGAACGAGGCGGTCGATGATTAGGAATGCGGGTATTCGAGGAAGAAAAGCGACCTTGGGAAGGAATTTTCAACCCGTGCGGCGAGGTGGGGAAAAACCTTGGTGCGAAATGCGGAGGAATCATTTGGGCGAGTGTAGGCAAGGTAGCGTCGAGTGTTATCGTTGTAGGAAGTTTGGACATTACGCTCGAGATTGTCCATTAGGAGGTCAGCGGTGCGGCCGCGGTGAGGCGACATCCGACTCATGAGGCAAAACCAAGCTCCACGAGGACAAACAGCGGGCGGGAGGTCACCTAGGCCGACAAACGAAGGCCACCGCAACAAGCGTGTGTGTGCGCAGATCGGCAATGACTCAAGCTCCGGAAATCTACGGTATAATCCATATGAGTGATATACCCATTTTGCTTTGTTTGATCAGAGAGCCTCGCATTCTTTCGTTTCGAGAATCGCGTTTGAGAGGTTGGGTTTGGTACCGAAATCACAGTACCACAAATTAGCATCCCGTCGAAGTGCTAAAGCGAAAGAGATATGCCGAACCGGAGGTAGAAATGCTGTGAGAAGAAGGTCTTTGTCAATTTGCATGTCGTCGGAATGGAAGATTTCGATGTCACCTTTGGCATGGATTGGTTGGAAAAGCACAGGCAACTATCGTTGTCTCGAGAGAAGTTGCTTTTCGAACAAGCGAAGGAGTGGAAGTTTGTTTCCACGGCATAAGGATGGGTGTTTGCGTGCCTATGATCTCGACCTTGAAGGCGGTGAGGATGATCGGGAAGGAAGGCTGTCAAACTTTCTTGGTGAGTTTGGCGAGCACGATGAAACAGTATAGCGATTGCGAGAAGAGCGATGGTGTGTGAATATCCGGACGTGTTTCAGAGGACTTGCGAGTTTACCGCTGATAGACAAGTGGAATTCACTATTGATGCGGAACCGGGGCGGCACCGATGTCAAAGGCACCATCTGAGAATAGCACCTAAAAATTGCAGAGCTGAAAGCGCGATTCGGGGAGGCTGTTGGAACTAGGTTTTATCCGACCTAGCGTATCGCCGTGGGGCGCGCCGCTCTGTTCGTCGAGAAGAAGGATGGGTCGATGAGAAGCAATCGTGGCATAGCGAAGGCGAGTTCTTGGAAAGGATGCGTCTGAAAGCAAGGCTAGAAGATTGCAAGGGGTTCCGCAGGCGAAGACAGCGCTATTATTCGAGGAAGGTTATGTGTGCCACTCGATAGGGAATTGAGAGATAAGATCATGAGTGAAGCTCATGAGGCACCATATCTGACTCATCACAGAGCACCAAAATGTATAGAGACCTTAAGAGGAACTTTTGGTGGGAAGGGATGAAAAAAGAATGTAGCAGCGTTTGTGGAGCGTTGTTTGGCTTGTCGACAAGTGAAAGGCGTGCACCAGCGTCCATCGAGGTTTGTTGCAACCGCTAGCAATCCCAGTGGAAATGGGATCATATCGGTATGGATTTTGTGGTGAATTTTCCAAGGTCGGTAGCGAGGAAACACCGCTATATGGGTTGTCGTCGATGGTGACAAAGTCGACTCATTTCTTACGATTTGGATGACGTCGGGTTAGATAAGCTTCTTGTGACTTTCGTTAGAGATAAATGCGGTTACATGGTGTGCTGGGTATCGATTCGTCGGATCGTGACCGAGGTTCACGTCGAGGTTTTGGAGGAGTCTGAGGAAGCCGTGGGGACCAGCTGAATCTCGATCTGACCTTCCATCCTCGGGCGACGGTCGATCGGAAAGGACGATTCAGTCTTGGAAGATATCTTTGCGAGAAGTCGTGGCCGATAGAGAGAAAAATGGGAAGAGATACTACCTTTGGTGGGTTTGCCTATAACAACGGTTATCGAGGCCACCATAGGAATAGCTCCTATCTGCGTTATGCGAGAAGGAAGTGTCGATCGCCACTTTATTGGGACGAAGTGGGCGAGAGAAAGATGTTAGGACGAGATGGTTCAGCGCAGTCGAGGTTATCGATCGAGATCAGCGAAGGATCAAGAGCTCGGGGCGAGGCGAAGTCCTATGCGGACAAGCGTCATCAGGATCTTGATTCATGATCGGAGATCATGTTTTCCTTAAGGTTTCCCGAGCGAGATGAGTCGTTCGTTTTGGGAAACGAGGTAAGTTGCGATCGAGGTTCGTTGGACCTTTTGAATTCTCGAGAGAATAGGCCCGTTGCCTATAGGTTAGCTTTGCCGCCTAGCATCGAGAGATGTGCTGCGTGTTTCACGTTTCTTAGTTGAGAAATGCGTGTTGGGCCAAAACACGTGATCAAGCATGAACAAGTGGTTCTTGCTCGGGATGCGAGTTACGAAGAGAGACCGGTGGCGGTTTTGGAGCGAAGTCGAGGAGTTGAGAAACAAGCGATTCCGTTGGTGAAGGTGTTGTGGAATCACCATGGCGAAGAGGAAGCTACGTGGGAATTGGAAGACAAGTTGGGGCTCGGTGCCACGAGTTGTTTTCTCACGTGTTTGAAATTCGAGGGCGAAATTTTTCTAAGGAGGAGGATGTAATACCCCGTCCTTTTTAAGCTTTAGGTTTGCATGACACGTTTTCGAAAGGTCGAAAGGTTGAATTTTGTTTCGGTGATGCGGAGTCACGAAACCTCGAGGCGTTGTGAAGAGTGACTTATGGCGAATTCATAGACACTAAGTATCACGGGTTTCGACCACCCACGAAGGTTTGGCACTCGGGGAAGTTATCGAAAAATTGGACTTTTCATGGGTCTTTTAAAAGCATATCTTGTTTATAGTTGTTGTGTCTGGTACTTTATTTCGTGTCCATGGGTACTAAGTTTGCTAAATTTGGAGTCCGTTTGTAAAGTTGCATCGTTTTTGCGTTTTCGAAAAAAGACGCTTGCATAATGGCTGCTGTGACCCACCTTTCCTATAAATAGGAGGCTAGGGCCTTCATTTTAACGTTCATTTCCTTCGTCTCTGTGTTTACGGACGAGCCGAGCAGCTCAGTCTGCTGCTGAGAGCTGGAGGAGTGGGGATCGGTAGGGAGGCTCGGCGGCGGTGCCATTCTTGGCTTGCCGGCCACCACCGCCGATCATCCCCTCACTGCAGCCCCGTTCTGTTTTGTCCTTTTCTTGTTTTGATTCCGCTTTTAGTAGATCATATACCATAGAACTCGGGATCTAAAGGACGAAGCGAGAAAGCGGCCGGAGGCCGACGATTAATACCACCGCCGCCGCCCAAGGCCGCCATGTCGCCTCTTGGCCCCGATTGGTGGTCAGCAGACACCTGCACAGCTATGGGTCCTTTAGGTTTTGAGTTAAGGGCTATGCATTCCACTAAAGTACCGATTCTGTTTTACATTCTTGCGTTTACGCATGTCGGGATGTTTTCGTTGCTTGAGTTTCTAAAGGAAGTACATGCCGGGTTATCCATTTTCAACATAGCTTGTCATTCCATGTTCGATCGTTATGCATATTGCTTATGTTTCCATTTCATGCATCGATTTTGGATGGTTTATCTAGATACGAGGATAGGCATCGATTTTGAAGCTACTTGTTTGCTAAGATTTGAGTCGACTTACATGCATGCATATTTTGAAAGTACCCTATTATAGGTCTTGATGCCACGAATATATTTCCATACGCATCGAGTTGATTTGAAAACCGGAGAGTGCAAATATGGGTTGAGAAAGTGAAAACCCTAGTTTTGCTTGATCTTCGTTTGGATCACGATGTTGCTTTGTTTTGTCGGATGTGACCCCAAAATTTGTTCCGTCTTGTTACGGTATCTACGGTCGATCGGTGAAGTCATCGGATCCGTAGATATCTCGGTTGGCGTTTTCGTCATTGGGTTGGGTTATATATGCTTATTTTGAGTTATTTACTACGATATTTCAAAATAAAACATATGTGCCGTAAAATGTTTTGGTGAAGTTATTCTTGTTCTACGATCCGAGATGTGGTTCTATTGTGATTGTGCACGAATCTCTATTCGGTGGGTTGATCACCATCTTGAGTATTGATCGTGGGGATAGACCCGAACACGTGGTTATGGTTACGAAGGGATAGACCGGAGTCCACGAAATGGTAATGAGGTGGTTATGGTTACGACGAGGATTTGACCCTGAAGTCCACACACGAGTTAACCATTTGGATACGTTCCGGGCATGGGTCGTCTTGATATGTTAGGGGTGAGATATTGTGGAAATTTGGTGGATATGTTCGGGCGAATGAGATGTGATGGGCTGGCGGGATCGTTCGAGCGTGGTTCTATGATGAGAACAACGGTAATAACGGATCACGTGTCGAAAAACGAAAAATCTATTTTGCTTACTTAGAAGTGGTTACGTTTTAAAACCTTCTAAGGTAAGTGCTCGAACACGGAATCATGATTCTTTTGATTTATGATAAAACCCGGTGAGTGCTAGTACTACTTTGAAACTCTTTTCAAATCTTTTCACGGATGGAGGAGAATTTGGGCCAGGCGGCGAGGGGTGGAGTTGCGGGTTCTTCATGCTATGCTTCAGCGATGTTGTGTTATATACATATTACGATGTTGATGTATTCTTGTCCCTTATTTTGCTTTACGATTGGGAACAAGATTTGCTATTATGTTATTATCTTTGTGAGTCCGATATGAGCATGCTATATGGTTGACCGGTCTAGTCGGCGGTGTAATGCTATTTTGCTTTCTTGCATTACTTGTTATAAACCAAGATCATGTTTTACGAGGTTATGATATCGATATTATTACATTGGTGGATTGTTTGCGCACCCTCCCTTCGGGATATGTCCTAGTTATAGAGGAGATCTTGCCCGATTTCATGGTCACGTCTTCTTATCATGTATGTTATATGTATTCCCCTTCTTCCCGACTCTAACCCCTACCCTAATCACACCCTTTAGGCATCCGTACCTTCCCTCGGGAATTGGCGTGACATATTCCATAAGCTTTGTTTTCTTTAGCTTATTCTATAAGCTTTGATAGTCATTTGGGCTTATTTCTACATTTTAATGCTAGGCCCAATTAGTTAAGGATGTTATGTTCTAGTCCTCAAAGATATAAATTTTGAAAATAATTTAAGGATATAAAGTATCCTTTTGAAATTATTACATCAAGATAATTCAAATAGGAATATTGAAATTACTAGTGAGTTGAAATCTTTATAATTTACTCTTTCTAAAATAAACGTTGAAATAAAATAATAACTAAAAGATTTATCATTTAATCAATCAATGTAGAATTCTAAAATAAATCTTTAAGTTAAAACTTTATGAAATCTTATACGAGGATGCATTGTCCCTAGTCACTCACGTAATTAATTTCTAATTAATTACGTACTTAGCTTTTATCGAGTTATGAAAATGCAGGGTATTACATTCTCTTAAAGAAATTTCATCCGAAATTTAGTACCTCGTAAATAGCTCGGGGTACTTCTCTTTCATTTCTCTTCTAATTCCCAGTCGCTTCTTGGGGCCATGATGTCTCCATAGAATCTTGATTAAAGGAATCGACTTATTCCATGGTTGTTGATTATTTCGATCTAGGATACGTTAAGCCTCTCTTCATAGCTTAGGTTGACTCGGGAACTATGTCTTCTTGGTTGATAACATGGTTGGTCATAGGCGTACTTAAATAAGCGAGATCGTGAAATACATTATGAGCGTTACCAAAATGGAATTGGTAGCGCCAGCTTTTACATATGAGCCCAATCTTCTCTAAAACCTCGTATGGTCAGATGAACCTCGGCTTGAGCTTTCCTTTAATTCGAACACATGCACTCCTTTCGTGGGTGAAACCTTGAGAATACTTTATCTCGATTTGAATTTCAACTCGGTTAAATCGGCGTATCGCATAAGACTTGTGGCGATCTGAGCTTCTTTAATTCTCTTCTTAATTTGGCGTATGATATTAATCATTTCTTATTTGCTTACATGCGAAATTCTTTTCTCCAACTTCATCCCAATACAAAGGAGATCGACATTTCTTGCCGTCTACAACGCCGTGAGGTGCCATGTTGATGGTTGCTTGGTAGCTATTATTATAAGCAAATTCAATCAAAGACAATGCTTGCTCCCTTTGCTCTCCTCGATCTAAGGCGATGGTTACGATCATATCTTCTAGTGTACGAATAGTTCTTTACATGCATCCATCGATGCGTGGATGAAAGATAGTATTGAAATTCAATTTGGGTGCCCATTTCTTTTGGAAACTTGTCCAAAATCGCGAGGTGAACTTGGAATCTCTATAACGGGTAATTGACAGGGAACTCCGTGCGATCGTGCGATCTCGCGTCACGTAAATCACGAGCTAGCTTATCGGCTCCGTCGTCACGGGAATTGGGATAAAATGGGCGCTCTTGGTCAATCGATCAATAATTACCCAAATGGTGTATTTCCACGTTTGGACTTAGGTGTCTGGTAATGAAATCCATAGCAACATGGTCCCATTTCCACTCGGGAATGTCGAGAGGTTGCGAGTTTTCCATGTGGTCTCTGGTGTAGCGCTTTGACTTGTTGACCATGAACACTTCTCGACAAGCGATGATATCTCTTGTTTCATACCTACCCCACGAAATTTCATTTAAGATCTCTATACATTTCGTGCTTCGGGGTGAAGCGATATAAGGCGTGTTGTGTGCCTCCTTCAGAATCTCTTCCTTTATTTTCTTATCATTGGGTACACATATCATGTCCCCAAGCATGAGGGCATTATCTCTTTCTTCATGGTACTGTTGACCCTTGGTTCTCACCTTGACCTTAACTTTTCTAATTGTTCATCTTGGCGTTGAGCTTGAACAATTCGATTTCTTAGGTCAGGTTCTAGAACAAGGGTTGCGATGATACTTTGAGTGGTCTCAGGTGGTAATACCACTTCTAATTTCATCTTCTCGAACTCCTTAACTAGCTCTTCGTTCTGGGTAAGAACAAATGCTAATTGAGTCTGGCTCTTTCTGCTTAATGCATCGGCGACTACATTCGCTTTTCCTGGATAATACTTGATTTCGCAATCGTAATCTTTAACTAGATCTAGCCATCTTCTCTTACGCATATTAAGATCCTTTTGCTCAAAGAAGTATTTCAGGCTCTTGTGGTCAGTGAAGATCTCACATTTTGATCCATATAAATAATGTCTCCAAATCTTCAACGCATGGACCACGGCTGCTAGTTCTAGGTCATGGGTAGGGTAATTAAGCTTATGTGGTCTTAGTTGTCATGAAGCATAAGCAATTACCTTACCTTTCTGCATGAGTACACATCCTAGCCCATTTCTTGAAGCATCTGTATAAAGCTTATATTCTTTATCGGGCTCAGTCTTTATTAATATTGGGGGCTGCGATCAACCTATCCTTCAATTCACGAAAACTTTTCTCGCACTCTATGGTCCATTGGAATTTTACTCCCTTTCGAGTAATTGCGTCATTGGTCAGCAATCTTGAGAATCCTTGATGAATCTTGGTAATAACCAGCTAGACAAAAAACTCGAATTTCATTCGGTGTTGTAAGCGATTTCAATTGCGCCTGCTTGCACTTCGCGGGATCCACCTTGATTCCTTCTGCTTGAGACGATATGAACAAAATTCACTTCCGAAGCGAAACTTCGCACTTCTGAATTGGCATACAACTTTTCGGTTCTCAACGTATCGAGCGGTTCCCAAATGGGTTTCGTGTTCTTTCTTTGTCTTGGAATACACCGAATGTCATCGATAAAGACCAAAACAAACTTATCGGTATTCATGGAAAACACGGTTCATTGGATCCATGAACACGGTGGAGCATTAGTCGGTCAAAGGCATTCTGTAAACTCATAATGACCGTACCGAATTGGCGATCTTGGTACATTTCTTGCTTAATCTTTAGCGATGATATCCGGATCTCAAATCGATTTTGAGAAAACTCTTGCTCCTTCAATTGATCAAGCGGATCATCAATCATGGCGATGGGTACTTATTCTTGAGGTCGACTTATTTAATTCCACATAGTCGATGCACATTCTCAAAGTGCCATCCTTCTTCTTAACGAACAATACCGGCGCTCCCCACGGAGATACGCTCGGTCGGATAAATCCCAAATCCAATAGTTCTTGTAATTGGATCTTTAATTCCTGAAGTTCCCTTGGCGCCATTCAGTATGGTGCCTTGAAGTGGGGCTGATCCAGGTTCTAAGGCGATGGAGAACTCTAATTGTCTATCCGGTGGTAATCCAGGTAAGGATTCAGGAAAAACATCTGGGGATTCTCTCACAACTGGGACATCTTCTACTTTCCTTTCAACTATATCTTTTCCAGCCAAATACACTATATAAGCGCGTCTTCATCTTGTCTTAGCGACTTCTCAAACTTGTAAGGTGAAATAATGGGTACTCTCTTATGTCTTTCATGTATCCGTAAAAGCAGGTTGGTTCTTTGTGCGGTGGTTGGAATGAGATCTCACGACTTTACATGAAGCGTTGCAAAATTTTGGGTTAACAATCCATTCCCGAATTATATCCACATCCACATTGGCAAAAGGCGAAGATTACGCTCTCGACTTGAGAGGACCTAACTCAAATTCTAAGTTAGGGCACTCATGCGTGATTCTATAAACACGCCTAAAGGCGTAAGGACTCTTATATCGAGGATTAGATCGTTTCTTTGGAGCTCAAGAGTATCTACACATCTTTGAATAAATAAAGGAATCTGACTCGATGTCGAAAAAATTATAGCAGTACATCTTTCAAGTTCCCATACACATCGACTATCCCGCTTTATTATCGGTTGATTTACGGTTTAGGGCAAAGGCTCTACGATCTTTGGGTTTGTGGTTGAACTTGTTGTCTTGGTTGAGCTGAGGTGGTTCTTTGTAGAGTCATTGGAAATTGAGCTACGAAATCACGAGGAACATCGGAAATGGCGGTGAGGTAGTATCATAGCTTTCATAGATTGAGTCTTGCGGGGAGGATTTGAGTGCGGATCCACAACTGACGCCTTATCTCTGTTTGGACGGTTGTTAGCATAGTGGCCAACTTGACCCTGATTGTAACATTGTTACTTCCCGTTACAAACTCAGTGTGCCCGATTGCATTTCGACATATAGGTTTAGCTTGATTTGGGAAAAACCGAGGTTGGCCTTGAAAGCGATGGTCGAGATTGATCTTGGGAGAATTGTCGATTTACGCCGCTGCTTCTTATTCGGAAAATTCTTATTCTCCCACCTTCTCTTATTTCCAATCTTACGATCGATCGGCAATAGCTTTGTGAGTTAGGATTACGGGTGAATCTTTGAAGTCGGATCGGGCGTAATCTTCTCGGGCGCATTTCCATTTCCATATCAGCGCCCAATTCAAAGTCTCGCATAAGACATTGGAGGTTGGCTTGCCGATCTATTCTCATTTCTTGTGGTAATCGGGCGAAATAATTCAGCCATTTCTCGTCGATTATCGACCTTATAAGGTGCATATCGAGCTTGACTTGCGAGAACTCTCGTCGTAATTAGCTACGATCTTCTTCCCTTGCTTAAGATTAGCGAACTCGATCTCTTTTCATGCTGCGATAACTTCGTGGAATATATTTGGCCAAAGTTCTTCCTTGAAAGCGCTCCCACGTGAAAGCGTCTAGCTATTACGGCGTGAAGGTTCTCTGCGAGATTCCGCGATGATCTGCAAATCCCTTTAGGCGGAAGAGATACATAGCATACACTCTCGATCGGTGCATTCGAGAATCGAAAAATACGGTCCATAGCCACTAACCCACTCTTGACCTCGGATGGATCACGGATCAAGTAAAAGTTGGTGGATTTTGTGAAGAAAAGTTCGAAATCTTCACGATCAAGAAGGGAGGTGATTGATTAGGTGAGTTACGAGGTGTTGGTTGACTCTCTTGAGTCTCTTCTTGGTATTGGGTTTGGCGTCTTCTTGGCATCTTGAAGGAATTTGAGAATTTGAATATCGGATCAAAACAATTCTTATCTCATGTGATTAAAATGATTGCGAATTTAAACAAATCGGTTTGTCGATAAGATACTCATCACGAATAGTGAAATATTCAATTTATATCATACGGGAAAATTGCCTCTTTGAGGACTTTTTAGGAAAAAGGGAAAATTGCCATAAGTGGAGTGCAGGCTATGGTGATACTTTATCTATCTGACATCCTATGAACTATCCACATACATACCGCGTCCATATACATCGACAAGCTGCTACTTGACTACTTATATGCATCGCTACTATACATCGTACTATTGCACACAAGATCTACTACTAATGACTCTTTGCTTGGACCGGGCTCGTCACTCACGGTGATGTTCATCTCTATCAGCTCCTCGCGGTCGCCTCTTCTTCAAAGAATCATTCGATCTCGTCTTTAATGAAATTGTTGTGTCTCGGTCTTTGCAAGCTGCGGAGGCTCCATCTCTTCTTCATTGTAATGCAGCCTTTGGTGGTTTAGGAGCATTGGGGTTGTTGTCATGCGAAATTACTTTAAACTCGGGATGTAGAATGTATGGGTCGGTAACAAAAAATTTCCTTGGTGGAAGGTACTCAAGCTTGCACTTAGCGGACTCGATATATTCGGTTCATACCGATAAGATGCGGAGACACGATGGTCTAGAAGAACTAGTCCCATCTGCGGGGAGGTGACTCTTGAAATGTATGAATCTCGCATAAACAACTAGGAATGTCATCTGAAATTGAGTGGGACTGGGAGTTATAACGAGAGTGTCAGGAGGAACTGCGTGAATTGGGTAAGAGCCAGGAATTACTTCAGAAACAGAATTACTGGGGCCACTCTGAGAAGACATTGGATTATCAAAATAAATCGGATAAGAAGGTGAGTCAAAAACAAACGGTTGCTCTAATAGATCCGCATCAATTTTCGGTATCACTGGATCCGGATAGGGAAAAGGAATATTTTCAGCAAGAAGCATATCAACAAGCCACGGATCTAATGCAGGGTGTAAATACAAATCATCAGGACCCGATGAATATTTGAGTCCATCAATAGAGGAGAATCGGTGGCTCGACAATGTCGGGAACTAAAGATCGATCGATTAACATAGGCTCGTCAAATCTCGGGCACGAATAACGAGGGGTGACACAACAATAGCGGTGAGAAGAATGATCATCTGCATCACATAGTGCTCCATAAAGAGTTGACAAGCGGAAGAATGAAAGCTCTCAAAGGAGGATAGTCACAGGGGTGGACCTTGATGATCCAGATTACGTGCTAGAACAAGCGCATGGAATCGAGGAAATCCCAGACTCTTGGGATCTCTAGAAAAGTCTATGTAATCAAGAAACCTTTGGAAGAAGCCCATCCTTGCGGTGTCTTGGCAAGACATGAATCGGTCAGTATTGCATGAAATCATTAACCCCATGTCTTGCTAACGAAACCAATTCGATGAAGCTGCTCATGAAATCGAGAATTCCGTGTCTTTGCTCGGCTGAGCCGTAAAATCGGTCGATGCGTCCAATCGTGAGAGGTCTAACTCTAGTACTTTTCTGCGGGTAGACCACATCCTCGGCATCTAAATAATAATCATAACTTAAATATAAGGACAATCACATCGATATGTCCCATTTCCCATCTTGGGATACTAATCAAATTGTATGCATAATCAACTCATATAGCATACAATACTAAGCATGTAATTTTTAATTTTGTGTGTGTGTGTTGGCTAGTGGTAGAGTGGTTAATGCGGGGCCAAGGTCTCGAGGTTCGAGTCCACGTGTGTGACCTTTAAAATTTATGTATTAATTGACGAAAAATAAAAATAAAGATCACACAAAGCCATAAGCAATGCGAAAAATTCTTAACTCTTTATGTAAAATCAACTACTTGTACACAGTTGTGTTGAAGATAGCGGACTTGAAATCTTGAGCTCAAATGATTTAAGACAACTAGGTTAGACTCGAGTAAGACTCAACTTTGGACGGGCGAACAAGCTGCTCGATGCCGTTCTGTCACACCCGACTAAACTAATCTCGTATTAGCGACTAATCGATTGTCTGACGGGCGAAGGAAAGGAATGACTAACTATTTCAAGAGACTCGCGAGATATAAGCAGTTATCATTTAAAGAAAGGCAGTCATTAGACACTGTGATTAACCAAATGATCAAAGTTGAATATTAATCAATCTTTGTTTATGGCGATACCATGATCTTTGACATGAATTCATACTTGTTTATCAAATGT
The DNA here is from genome assembly GCA_036937905.1 of Salvia rosmarinus. Lineage (NCBI taxonomy): Eukaryota > Viridiplantae > Streptophyta > Magnoliopsida > Lamiales > Lamiaceae > Salvia > Salvia rosmarinus. The sequence goes on along the minus strand of CM072815.1, from coordinate 53,360,540 downwards.
CTAACCCATCAAGACTCGGCTCATGCGATAATTTACAATGTAAATGAGTTGGCGACAAAGAGTAGGCGAGTTTATGTGTGAAGACATAAACCCGAAAAAAACATAGGACATGACAAAATAGGTCTTCGCTCGACATTGATTTACATCATCATCTCACTGCACTGCACATTTAGAAATACATGCGGGCGTGAGTAATTGATGCACTCGTTGGGCAATTGCAAAACAGCTGAAACATGCTCTTAGAGCTATATAATCGACTTGCCACTTTTTAGATTCACGGGGGTTTAAGAAATATCCTATGAATCAAACTTTATGAAAACACTTACTTCATGATCAATGCGTGCTAACAATTCTAATCATAACATATGCGAAGACAATCATCAATAAACACCATATCTCGCACAAACACATTTGAAGTAGGCCTCAATCTCAAACACCTTGGCGAAGGCCACATGTACTACATACACTTACTAGCGGCTCGTCTAGCATGGGGCCGATATCGTCGTTCTCTCGTAGATGGGTAATATCGATATGCTCAAAAGCAGACAAGTCGATTAACTATTGCAAAATGGCATATGCTCATTATCATAAACTTATGCAAACACATATTTTAGTTTAGAAAGCCCACTGTATAACTTGCTTTTCGAGGACTTTCGACTTTTCCTTTCTTGATCTCTATTCACTTCCACTTGTTCCTTAAAAGAATCGAGGAATAAATACGGAAAGATGAACTAAGGTTTCTAACTCTTGAGCCTCTACTAAAACTCTCTTGGTACTCGAGGTTAAGCTAAGCTCTGCTAGGTCGAAATCGTCAAAACTAAACTATTGACTTATTAAGAAAGTATTTTATATGAACTTGAATCTTTTCAACCCCTATATATATATGGGATACCATATCGATATAAGAAAATCTTTAACTTTCAAATCTTTTCATTTGGAAACTTTGATCAAGTAAGTCTTGATCAAGCTACATAATCACAAGAATCCGTATTTTGAAATCAATTTCCAAATATCGAGCCGTAATCATAAAGTCCTTTGAAATCGCAAACTACGAAAACTAAATTTTCATACTAGTATAGAAAAATCTCAATAATTCAAAATAAGCTAATTCCATATACTAGATCATACTTTTGAAATCAAACTAATCAAATAAAATCAAAATAATAAGTTCTTGATATTCCATAAGCATACTAAATTAGGGTTTCACATAAGTTGGATTTAACTCAATTTCTTTCACCAAACACAAGCATATATATATATAATCACATATATACTAACTTATTTTAAACAAATCAAAGCAAATCATCTTAAAATATAAGCCATAGTTTTGGTCCTCAAAGAAATTTAGGGGTTTCGATTTTTGTTTCCTGATCGACTCTAAACATGCTCAAACATCTTTAATTTCATAAATACAAGCTCAATTTAAGAAATAAGTCAACAATTCCTCAAAGTAAAATTAGGGTTACGGACTAAAGTTTGGATTTTTCATGAAAATAACAAATCGAACCATAGATCAAACATGAATCATTTCAAAATGGTAGATCTAAGCATAAATAGACTAAAGATCGAAGAGCGAAAATTTTTGGAACAAGGCCCATAATGGCGAAACCAGGGTTTTGAAAGGAAATTTTCTTTGTTTTCTCAACATAATATCACTCATAATGGGTAGATCTATGCATATATCAACCAAAATCGAAGAACAAAACCCGTAAGAAAGGGCACAAATGGCGAAACATATGGGGGTTTGGGGTGAGTTTTCATCTTGATTTTCTCTTCAAAACTTGAATAAGGTTAGTGATTTACCTTCTTAAGGCGTCGATCTATAGATTTGAAGAGGTTTAGAAGCTTGGATCTTGATTTTGGAAGAAGAAAATTTAAGTTTGTGTGTGTGTGAAACTCTAGAAAATGAGAGAGATTTGAGAGAGAAAAATTGTGAAAAGTGAAGCATTGGAGGCTAAGCACATATAAATATAAAATCTATCTCACTATTTAAGGCTTCCATGAGAAGCTTTCAATTAGCTTCCTTGGTAAACTTCTTGGTTTCTAGAGAATTCCATAGCTTATTCCATAAGCTTTGTTTTCTTTAACTTATTCTATAAGCTTTGATAGTCATTGGGCTTATTTCTACATTTTAATGCTAGGCGATTTGTTAAGGGCGTTATGTTCTCGTCCTCAAAGATATAAATTTTGAAAATAATTTAAGGATATAAAGTATCCTTTTGAAATTATTACATCAAGATAATTGAATAGGAATATTGAAATTACTAGTGAGTTGAAATCTTTATAATTTACTCTTTCTAAAATAAGCGTTGAAATAAAATAATAAGCGAAAGATTTATCATTTAATCGATCAGCTGTAGAATTCTAAAATAAATCTTTAAGTTAAAACTTTATGAAATCTTATACGAGGATGCATTGTCCATAGTCACTCACGTAATTAATTTCTAATTAATTACGTGCTTATGACTGTCGAGTTATGAAAATGCGGGAATTATTATAGATATGGGGCGATCCGGCACATGTCTTTGAACAAGAAAACTAACAAGTTGGAGGCTAGATGCGAAGCAAGGCATTTATTGGCTATCTAGAGGAGCGAATGGTGGTTATTTCTATAGTCTAAGGATGGGAAGGTGGTTATTAGCACTAATGCCGATTCTTAGAAGAGGAATATATGAAAACCATAAATCAAAGTTGAAATCATACTTGAGAATTAGACAATGATCGTATTCGCGCGATTAAACGAAAGTGCGAGATGTTGTGTCAGTGGGAGGATCGGCACCAAATACTTGAAATTGAAGTGGATCGAGTTCCACAGGAGATACCGGCTTGCAGTGGCACCTATCCGACAAGTTGTGCAGATAGTGAACCACGGTAATTGCACCCACCGTTGCCATTGTGCGATGGCACCTCATCGTAGTGGAAGGTTGTTCGTCAACCCGGCGATTTATGTTAGTGGGTGAATCTTGAATTTAGTCGGAAATGAGCAAGCTATAATCGACCCATTGACATACGGTGAGCGTCTGAGACAGCGATGCAAGATCATGCACGCGCTATGGACTTAGAAATTGAGTCCATAACGACTATGGATGTATCGAAAAGACACCTCTACCGGATGGCGAGGAAGCCGTAGGTAGTAAGTGGGTATCAAGAGGAAGAGATTCAAATGGAGGTTTCGACTTTTAAAGCCGGGCTTGTGGCGAAAGGTACACTCAGTTGAGGGCATCGATTTCGATGAGACCTTTTGGCTGTGCAATGCTCAAGTCCATCGAAATTCTTACGGCCATAGCAGCCACTTAAACGCGAGGTTTGGCAAGCGGATGTGAAAACCGCTTTTCTAAGCAGTTACCTTGAAGAAGGTAGAGACATCTATGTCAGTGACCCGAAGGTTATGTGGTGAAGGGTGAAGAGCATCTAGTATGGAAGCTTAAGAAATCCATTTATGGACTTAAGCAAGCTTCGATCATGGAACTTATGCTTTGACGATGTGGTAAAGTCCTATGGATTTACCAGATTGCCTAGCGAAAGTTGTGTGTATCGTTTGGATTTCAGCGGTGACGTGTTATTTCTTACTTCGTAGATGACATCCTTCTATTTGGTAAAAATGTGTTGTTATCAAGCGTAAAGAGTTGGTTATCGATCGATTTCAAATGAAGACTCGGGAGATCGACTTACATTCTTGGGATCAAAGTTTACAGAGATCGCAAGAGGAAAATATTGAGCTTATCTCGGCGTCTTACATTGATATTGTGATTACTCGTTTTAGCATGCAAACCGCTAAGAAAGGTTGCTACCTTTCGGGCATGGTGTTCATTTATCTAAGGAAGCGATCTGATGTTGCAAATGAGATAGAGGAAATGAGACAAGTTCATACGATTCGCCGTAGGAAGTCTCATGTATGCATTCTATGTCACGAGACCGATATCTGATTATCACGGTAGGCATAGTAGCTGAATATCGATCTAACCTAGACAAGCTCATTGGACTACGGTAAAGCATATACTCAAATGGCGAAAAGGACTTGAGATTATAGGCTAGTTACCAAGCGAGATAGTCTAATGCATTTGGGTTATTCGGACTCGGTTTTCAAGTGACCGTGATGAAAAAAGTCTACCTCGGGCTATGTGTTTACCTTGGGAGGGCCGTATCGACGGAGTACAAAACAACGATGCATTGCGGACTCTACCATGGAAGCGAATATGTAGCCGTTTGGGGCGGTATGGTTCAGAACTACCTCGTGGATCTAGATGTGGTACTGGTTTGCCCAAAGTATCATAATATCTTGTGATAACACAGTGCGATGGCAAACTCGAAGGAACCACGGACCCACAAGGCGACAAAACACATAGAGAAAGTACCATATCATCGAGAAATCGTTAGGCGAGATGGCGTCTTGATTGAAAAGATTGATGCTGCGGATAACATGGTGACACATTCACGAAAAGCTACCGCAAAAGTCTCGAAGAGCATATTCGAGGACTTGGATTGCATGAGATGGCACCACTTAGAAAGGAAACTTTTGTAAAGTGGGAGAAACAAAGTGATGGTGTTGTTTGTAATGGCTGGTCGAGACACATTGTATACTAAAGTTTTCTTTAGTATAAGTGGGAGATTGTTGGATTTGTATCTTGGGCGGTTTTATTGAGCTTGTATACAATGATTCTGTTACCACTATTACAATCTCTTATCGAATTGTTTACTTGATTGCATATGTATGTCCTTTATCTCATATATAAGCTAGATCATACGGTGTGTTGTAGATCCGCAAATCATATGATTGGTCAAGCTTAATGAGATATAAAAGAATCACGGTGAGACAACTTGAGGGCGAGTTATACGTATAGGCTGCGGTATAGATAAGAAGTGACTTGACTTAGTTGTTTGTCTATCTTGATGCGTCTCGGCGTATTGATGGATCACGATGAGATGAGTTCTTCTATCGACCGTCGTGAAGAACCTAGATCTCGATGACTTTACATTGATCTAAACCTCGATAAGGTATTAGATGAGTATGAGTTCTTGACCATCACTTTGACTTGTTATGGGTGAGGTTACATGAGATAATGATATTCTCGCATCTTGGGTGGTGGCGGTCTTGTATGTCATGCTAGTTGCACTGTGTCGACCGTATCCATTTAGGATGATGGCGTCCCTTAAGGATCTCAAAGGTTTATTGTACTAAACCTGCGGTTGAGTTATCTCATGTACAATAATAAGGTTGAGTTGTACTACTTAAGGAATTAAAGAGATTAATTATTTTAAGCGGTCGAGCAGCGTAAATAATTAATAGGCGTCTGATATCTTAAATCTGAGGGATTCGTTAAGTATAAGTGCAAGCCGACTCAACTTGGAAATAAAGAGGTAAGTCGACATTTATTCTCTAGTGGCATGAATAAATGTTTATGAATTAATTTATGTTACAAGGTGAACATAAGATAATTAATTTATTTGAGGCTCATCTTTATTCCTTGCATTTGATCCCTTTGGCCCGTCAGGGCACGGAACTAAGTGAAATTAGTCCACCTCCTTAGAGAGTCCCTCACGGGACTACTGTTACGATCTCTCTATCTAAAGAGATATTATTATATTTATTAGATATGTCTGAAATTCTATCAAGATAGGATTTAGGGTTGCATTATAAATATAAGGTGAGAGAAAATCAAACTAGAGAATCTAAGTGAATTTTGAAAACCACCACATTCATTGTTGAGATTTTGAAACTTTTCAAGAATGAAGAAATTTACGTAGTACTCTCCATAGATTGTCCTCGCTCGACATTAGAGTTTAGGTAATCGGGATCTGATCGGAAGATCAAAGCAGTCTTGATCGATTCTTGCACGATAAATTCGCAGGTAAACACGAGAAAACACCAACGTGTTGCAATTAATTATATAGATGCATGCTAGGTATATAATCAATGTATGGTGAATTAAACATCCAAGATAGATCCTCGCGCCTCTACACACATCCGCCGAGGAATCTCGGCCACCTGCCGAGGAATCCTTGTCGAGTGCAAGTGAGGCTGCCGAGGATAAGCTAGAGGATACCGCCGCCCACGAAGAGGCACCCATGAGGTTTCCCACCTTCCGAGTCTTGGGGACCACGACAGGACCCTAGCACTTTCGAGAACTTCATGTGCCCGTGATGACCCGCCGCGCCGTTCTGCGAGTCTCGACCACACAATGACGCCTCGGCCAATCAAGCGTCCGATGGACCTCGGCCTCACGATGAGCCAAATGCCGACACCCATCAAGACCCATCACCTTGGCTAAGGAATGTTGGCAATTTCGCGCAACCACCGCCCGTGCGAAAGAAAGACCTCACGCTTGCAAAATTCGAGGTAAGTATTGTTAATGAAGTCCTTACATTAGATTCTAATGATTAAACCCCCATCTCCCAAGGATGGGGTACTCCTTCTTAGCTTTTGCGGTGATTCCGGGAAGGATGCCGTGCAAGATTAACAACCGATGGATGAGGCGAACAAGATATCATATCGTCAAGCGGGTGGATTGTTTTCGGTTTGAAACCGAATATGACATGGAACAAATAAGAGGATCGGACCTTATTCCATCTTTGGAATAACACTTGTTTATACCATTTGCCCATGGAGTTTCGCTTTGATTCGACACGAACTTTAAATTTACGGTATGGGCATCTCTTCCAATTTACCTTTGGAATTATGGAATCTAATGACATAGGTAAGATTGCTTCTATTGACGGGTGAACCTATAGAAGTTGATTATGGGACTATAGCTAAAAATCATGTTGATGGCCCTCGATTTCATGTCCTTGTTGATGCTTTCGTGAACTATTCATCTTATTAATCTTAAGCGCATACGGGTAATTTGTTCTTAAAAGCATAATTTGATTTTACCCAAAATGTGTAAGTCATGTGGTAGCTTGGACATTTGGAATCGACTTGTGTTATATTAAGACCACGACGGGTTGTTAACCCCAGTGGTCCGTATAATATTAATACAAGGAATGAAAATTGCAGCGTCGAAGGGATGTGACCTAGGCGCGACAAGGTGAGAGGCAGGCAGCCTTGATAGCGCCCAATGCTAAAGCCCAATGGAGAAGAAGGATTATATCCCGACCCAATCAAAATGATCGTGGAAAGAAACCTCAAGTGCAAACAAATGACATAACCCTTTCCAATAAATTTGAGGTCTTAAACACCCATATCCGATTTGAATCCACACTTAGCCTACAAGACACAACCGGAAAGGGATATTCGAGCAATCATCCTGATAAAAGACTCATTACCGAGATTTCAAGCCCTATTCCCTATCGGTTGAGACTCTTTCTCCTTCTTACGAGAACTCTCGACCATATTACATAGAAATCCACCCGACTACCGAGAATCATCGTCCTTTGACCCGTCGAGTTCACCCTGAGAAAACACCTACACCACCTGCTGAGAAAAAAACCCCATCCCTCCCATCTCATTTTGCCGAGAAAACTCCTTCGACCGAGCTAAAATCCTCGGCCGAGAGTTCTCGTAAATCTCATTTGTTCGAGGCGAGCCATCCGTCCTTATCGTGAGATAATTCTCGGCCAAACTCGGTAGTGCAACCTTCACCACCTGTCGAGACCACTCGGTAGACACCTCATCAAGCCGAGGAAACCCGCCCAGCCACCCTCGAGCACTTGCACCAACCACCTTCCGAGGCCTTGTGCACACGTGCAAGGTCTCGCCCGCCTATTGCCGAGGGACCCCGCAAGCTTGTCAATAAGGTTTCCCATAATACCCGTGGAAGATCTCGACCACAGACCAGTGGCTCAACCACTGAAAGTACATCCCTGGAACCAATCATGCCGATATTTGACAAGGAGAGTGATATTACAACACGAGTTATTCTTGGATTGGAGGCACCACATGAAAATTAACACTGTGTCAGAATCTACGGTACATTCAACACCCTATAGTTCATTTGATTATTATACTGCAACTAACCTTGCAGGTGATTCAAACAACAATGAGGATGTAGAATTTCCTACTACACGCATCACTAGGAGTAAATCCAACACAAGTCGCCAAAACTCTCCAGTCAAGAAGAACAAGAGTCCAGTTAGTAGAAGAACATGAGTCAGTCGTTGATGATTTTTACGACATGGAATGTAAGAGGCCTCCAGAAGGCTCACAAGCAATCTGCAATTGCCGACCACGTGTTCAAGTACAAGCTAGATGCCATCGCACTGATTGAGACCAAGCTTACACAGCTGAAGCTCAACACATTCATGGAAAAGCATTTTATTCAATGAGAGTGTGTGCACAATTTTGATGAGGTTGATGGGGGACGGATTCTAATCATTTGGAACCCTAGGATGATAAGGGTTGATGTCATCAAATGAGAGAAACATGTGATCCATTCCAATTTCACTTGTTTAATTACTAATACTACTTTTGGGTGCTCGATTGTCTATGGTTTTTGGCAGGTTGTACATAGGCGGGAGCTTTGGGATTCTTTGATCATCCACTTAGATCAATCAAAACCTTCTATTGTCGCGGGAGATTTCAACTGTGTTCTAGACCCGGATGAGAGGATTGGAGGACGAGTACCGCTTGAGAGAGAGTATAAGGATTTTGTTGATACTTGTGCTCTCGTAGGACTCGAGGATTCCCCCTCGATGGGATGCCACTTTACGTGGACCGATACAGTGAAGTATTCTAAGATTGATAGAGTTTTGATAAGTAATGCTTGGTTGGATGCTAACCTTTTTTGCAGGACAAACTTTCTGACTAGAGACACTATGTCGATCACTCGTCGCTTGATCACACTCTTTGGAGATGTGACTCGGTACCACCGTTCATTCAAGTTCTTGACATATGGATGAAGCATCACGATTTCAAACACACAGCTTGAAGAAAATTGGAGTGAACAAATGAATGAGTCAAACCACGATGGATTTTGGTGCAAAGTTGAAGAAGATCAACACATTTTCAAGAGTTTAATTTCGAAGTTGACCACCTCACGGATGGGACGAGTATTTCTAGGTGCATTGCACTACGTGCGATTGGTACGTGGATAGTGATCCCATGAATAGAATCTGTTAGAACAAGAACTTGGTCTTGAAAGAAGACTAAGTTCTTGGAGGAAGGATGACGTAGTTTCTTCAAACAAAATACGAATAACATGCACATCAACCTTTCTGACAGATGCACTAAATTCTTTCACTCTATGGTGAAAAGAAACCACATGCGTAACACCATTTCTTTCTTGTGCAGGGATATGGAGGAACCGACTTATGACATGGAGGAAATCATTGGAGCTTTTGAGACCTTTTATACTGAGCTATTTGGTGTAAAGGTTCCTACGAGTAGATTCGATCCAACAGTGTTTGAGGAGGGCCCCCGGTTTGATGCACAAGACAGAATTGATATGGTTATGGAGGTTTCTCATATGGAGATTAAGAATGCCCTGTTCAGCATTGCGAGTGAGAAGGCACCGGGACCGGATGGCTACCATTCAGCTTTCTTCAAAGAGAATTGGAAAATCGTTGGCCAAGACGTAGTTTTGGCCGTGCGGGAGTTCTTTGAGAACGGGGTCTTATTGAGGGAGTTAAACCACTCGGTGGTCTCTCTTATCCATAAAAAGCATCACAATCCCACTGTTGCTGATTTTAGACCGATCGCATGCACCAATGTCGTCTACAAAACCATCACGAAGATCCTGACCGAGTGGATGACGTCTCTGATGGGCAAGATCATTGATCCAGCACAGTCTGGTTTTGTAAGAGGAAGGAACATCTCAGACAACATCTTCTTGGCTCAGGAATTGTTTCGAGGCTATGAGAGGAAACAGATCATCCCGACATGCATGCTCAAGATTGACCTTCAGAAGGCTTACGATTCGATCTCTTGGGACTTCCTCAGATGGGCATTGGATGGTTTGGGTTTTCATCCATGCTTCACCTATTGGATCATGACATGTGTCACCTTGGCAACGTATACTTTGGCTATTAATGGAGGGTCTCATGGCTTCATCACTGGGCAACGTGGGCTTAGGCAGGGTGACCCGATGTCACCTACTTTGTTCCTATGTTGCATGGAGTACCTATCGAGGATGTTGAAGAAACGAACAAGAGGGTTAGATTTTCAATCTCATCCTAAGTGTAGTACTTCGACGCTTTCGCATCTTGCCTTGACGATGATTTATTACTCTTTAGCAAGGGTGACATTGCATCAATGGAGGTCCTCGCGGATGCATTTGGGACTTCTCTTGTGCATCGGGATTGAATTAATAACCAAAGTCCTTGATATTCATGGCGGGAGTTCGACCATTTGAGAAGCAGGCAATCTTGGATCTGTTCGGCTTTCCCTTGGGAGAACTTCCGATAAGATATCTTGGCATCCCTCTATCTTCAAGGAAAATAGGAGTCACTCAATATAGTGGACTAGTGGAGAAGATATCGTCTTGTATCTATCGTTGGTCTAATCTAAATTTATCTATTGCAGGACAGCTGGAGTTGATTAGATCGTTGTTGCAGGGAGTGGAATGCTTCTGGTTGCAGGTTCTACCTCTGCCGGTCACCGTAATTGATCGTATCAATACGATGGCTAGGAGGTTCCTGTGGGGTTCGACACATTGTCTGTTGCTTGGAAAGATGTTTGTCTACCAAAGAATGAAGGAGGTTTAGGTTTACGATATCTCGACTTGGAACAAAGCTTTACTAGCAAAGACCTTGTGGAACATCCATACGAAGAAGGACTCCACTGTGGATTGATGGATCCATCTTGAGTATGACAACCACCACCATATGGGAGTTTCCTACACATATTCGTTTATCTCCTCTTCTTAAGAATATCCTCGCGCCCGTGATCGTTTTTGCGAGGATTCAGGAGGTGATCATGGTAGAGCTGCAGATCTTTTGAAGAGTTTGTTTGGATCCAAAGAAATTGGAGCTGCCTATCACTATCTCCGAGAGGAGGGTGAGGCGATTACGCCAAGCGATATAAAAGACTATATCCCGCCTAAGTTTTCAATCACCATGTGGTTTGCCATGAGGGGAATACTTAAGACGATGGATAGACTTAGATACATGAGTATCTCGTAGGTATGTACAGTTTTTAATACACATTTAGAATCTCATGATCACTTATTTTTTAAGTGTAAGGGCACGGAGGCGGTATGAAATCATATTAAAGAATGGCTCCGTCTCCCGAGGAGGATGACTACCATTGCTAGTGCTATCAAGCACATCAGGAGGGAGAAGAAGGTGGGGTCTGCAATCATCCTTCGAGCCAAGCAAATTGGTCTAGCAGTAGCAATTAATCACATTTGGTATGCGCGAAACAAGCTTAACTTTGAAGACATCCCCTTCAATGTGAAGACCATAGTGAAGAGTATTCAAGAAGATGTTTATGCTACTTTATATTCTTTCTATCCTGTGGACCTTGTTGTTTCCCATTTTGAGTTGGCTTTGTAGTGAGCTGAGGGATGTCTCAGTCATGATTTTGGATCCACTTTTGGGATGCTTTAACTTGTATTTCTTCTCTGTTATTGGAATTTGGGTGAGTGTGTTGAGGGACTGCTTAGGCCCAACCAAAGCAGTGCACCTCATGTGTTGGCATGTGTTCACAAATCCCACCCATTATATCCCATGATTACACTATACAATGGCACTCTTTTCACCACTGGTCATGGGGTTTTTAATAAGGCCCGCCCCTATTGCGTCACTTAGGGGTTGTTGAGTTGGTTTCTTTATAGCTTTCATAGTATGAGCGAGTCGCTCTTTCGCCTATGTGTTTTGGCTAATAGGTCTTTTTGTCCTCCCATTGCCTTTTCTCACGGAAATTTGGTTGTATCCCCCTCGGGTATGCACGAGTTCAGTTTGTAATATGTCTTATCCGTTTTATGTTATTTCGTACGTTTTGACCCCCAAAAAAAAGATTTCCCTACATCTCCTCCAATTCCGGAAGAAGCGATCTTTTAGACCTTCGAGTGTTGTCCAATGGGATAGTAAGCGGTCTATTGAGACTGCGGAGACCTAGCATACACAACACTCAAACAAGGACAGATCACACGCAACTGGAGAATAACAAAATAAAAACGAAAAGAAACACAGAAAATAATCAACACAAACAATACGCCTAAAGTTTTCCCCGGCAACGGCGCCAAAATTTGTTTCAACTAAAAACACTCTCTTAATTGACTCATAATCGAATGAGGGAATCGTAGAGGGAAAGTTAACCTAAGTCGTCTCTCAAGGAAAACTTAACAGGGCTTATTGTTCATGTCGTACATAAAAACGGTAAATTCTAAACACTCTAATACCAGCGGGGTTTTGGAACAAGCGAAAATTGAAATGCGGAAAGAAAATATAAATAAAAGCAATCTAACTAGGGTTGTCGATCCACAGTTGAGAACTGAAAACAAGCAGGAAGCTAAGCGTAGAACAAACTAAACTAAAATCATCAAACATGAAGCAATAAAATTCAACGGAGAGAAATTCAACATAATACTAAATTCCAATATCAATTGCATAGAACATAATTTATCAAATGCCAGGTGGAATAGAATTAATCAAAAAAGCAATTATCCAACATCCACTATGTGTTCGAAATCTACAGAATCTCACAACGGATAATATTCGTTCTACAGAATTTTCAAATGAATGAAATGCAAAAGATAATCCAACATAAAATGAAAGAAATAATCCAACATAAATCGAAAAGAGTGAAAAACAAGAATTAATACTCTAATCTATTGTTTCTATCTCGTCGTCATCGAAACTCTCGGAAAATGAAATTGAGCGAGCGGCTACATAAAGTGAATCGAGAATACCCTAACTTTCGGTAATAAGCTTATATATATAAAGTAGTGGCGCGGTTGCACGCTGAGCGCGGCGGGCGAGACTTACATTTGGTGAGTGCTAGGCGGGGCGGCGCTCGTTGATGGAAACTTGTTTGAAGTGGCGGTATTGGAATGTGGCAGGCGTGCGGGCGAGGCGCGGGAGGTGAGCACGCACAGGTGAGGCGGGCGCGGGAAGGTGGGCGTGTGCGAGTGAGTGCGGGGCGCGATGGAGGCTACACGAGTGAGCACCGGTTCGGGGTGAGCGCTCGCAAAGTCTTGACTTGGGCTGGGCCCAGTCTTGAGCAGCATGGAGGGCAGGTGCTCAAGCAAAGTGAGAGAGTGCTCAACAAGAGGCACTCAAGCTTAAGCGAGGCGCACAAGTGAGCCGACGCTCAATGTGCTGAATCTTGCGAGGAGTTGCGGGCGGCGGGCGTGGCGGGCGCGGAGGCGCACTTGCGACTTTGAAGCTGCTCCGTTCTCCCTCGTCCAAACTCAGTGCGATCCGTTTGAGCCTCGTACTCTATCAAGATGCTCTTCAATATAATTTAATTCTTGGCAAATCCATTTTGTCCTATTTAATGCCGTTTTTTCTACAAAACATCAAAACAAACCAAATAAGTCTTAACCGATAAATACTAATCAAACTAACCGTATAAATAGGACAAACCACTGGAAACGAGATACATAAGAATACCAAGAATAAGCACAAAACGAAACCAAACACATATAACGAATAAAAATCAAATGCGCTTCCAAAGAGTAAAAAAGTTGACGTACAAACAGTTACAAATCAATGTCACATGCTGAAATGTATAATCCACCAGCATCTGAGTCGACAACATTTCCAATGTGCCTATAATGAAAATATAAATAAAAATTCCATCAAGTAAGGCCTGCATTGACATATTGAATGTACCATAAAAATTAACCATATTATAATACTAATTACAAATATTTGATTTTAGTCCACCTAGTTAAAAAATATAATCGTGTATAATGAATCGTTTTTACAAAAAACACAATACTAATGAAGGAAGTTCATGCATAATTTGACTAAGATACTGATGCAAGTTCTTCCCTTCTGAATCAGATAGATTCATGTCTGAAAGAGGTTGACAATAAGTTCTTCCAAAATTAACTATTTGTCCCTCTGTTAAATTCATACAAAGACATCTACTGCATTACAAAACAACCCAATAAAAATGATTTAAAAAAATACTCCTACTAACATGAACAAAATAAAAATTTAAAAATTCGATGGATTGAACTCAAGATTAAATAAAAACATCACCTAGATTATCCATTAATTTTTCAACAATTAATACTCACGATTAAATCTTGAAATGAAAACATATTTTCTAAATGCGTGGATATAAAAAAGAATAACTACTCAAAATCCCTACTTTATCATTAATCAAGGGATCCATATAATCATGTTATATAATTGATCACATAAAAAGTAAAATTACTTTATTAACCCCTCCTAATCATGTTGTGTATCATATCATGTCATTGATGGAAGGAAATTTTTCCATTGGATAAGATTAATCTAGCAGTCAAAATTTGCTCTTATTTTATACTTTATTTTTTGTTTTTATTTGATCCAATCTCTCTATCTCTCTCCCTTTATATATATATGAAAAAAAATGGATCAAATGGGAACTGTATCTTTTTTTGTGAACCATTGAATTATACACAGCACATATACAGTTGATGCACAACGATTTAGCTCTAAAATTTGTATATTGTACACGAACTTTAGAATGTTATCTTTGTGCATCAATTTTATACGTTATGTGTATCAATTTATACGCGTTGTGCATAGTTCGTAGATTCGCAAAAAAAACTATAATTCTCATTTATATATATATATATATATATATATATAGAGAGAGAGAGAGAGGGAGAGAGAGATGTTGTGAAAAAACACACACCACAATCACGACAGAAAATAAAGAACACAATAATTGTTTACCCAATTCGTCTTGCGACTACGTTTGGGGAAGATGTCGAGCCGAGATTTCAATATGAATTTGGATCTTGATTAGATTGTGAAGAGGATATTAAATAGAGAATGAACTAACCCTAACCTTAAGCCCATTAGGGTTCCTTTGAGCCCAAAAAATATAAGCCCAAAAATTTGGCTCGAGGACTACCGCCCACCGGACCCCCGTCCAACTCTTCGGCGAGTTGGATTACCAGAATCGTGCTTGAGCGTACAGTCCATTTAGGCTCCATACTCCAACAATCTCCCACTTGGAGACTGAATTCCCAAGTAACCGTACCTTCTTGCTTTCTCTCTTGTATCCGCTTAGCATCACCTAGCCTCATCTTCATGCTCCAAGACCAATTGAAGCTATTCATAGCTTCAATTTCTCTAAGGTTACCACCTTAGATAACATGTTTGCTGGATTTTCACTTCCAAGGATCTTCGTTAGCTACAAGATTTTCTTCTCCAACAGGTGACGAATGTAGTGATACTTCAGCTCAACATGCTTTGTCCTCGAATGAAACACTGGATTCTTTGCCAAGAATATAGCACTTTGACTATCGATGTAGAGAGTGCTATTCTTATGCTCATTTCCAAGCTCACCCAAGAAACTCTGCAACCACACCATCTCCTTACTCGCCTCCGTTACAGCCACATACTTAGCTTCAGTTGTGGACAAAGCAATGACTTTCTGCAACTTAGAAGCCCAAGAAATAGCAGTACCACCATAAGTGAAGATATACCCGGTTGTACTTCTCCTCCCATCTAGATCATTTGATGCCAAATTCGCATCAACATAACACCTTGACCGACATTCTTGGCGTTGAAACATAGAGCTTTCTCGTGATACCTCTCAAGTATCGTAGAATCCACTTCTTGCTTCCCAATGTTGTTTGCGGGATCACCCATGAACCGACTCACTACTCCAGCTTGAGCAATATCTGGTCTTGTACACCATGGCATACATGATGCTACCAATTCTTTGAAGCATATGGGACTTTATCATTTAGGCACGTTCATCTTTGCTCTTTGGCGACTCATTTCTCGAAAGCTTGAAGTGGCCTTATGAGGACTCTCACGAGGCTTGATTAAATCATGTTGAATCTTTCCGGGACCTTACAGATGTAGCTACTTTGTGAAGATATACATTTCAACCATCTTCTCACGCTCGATTCTCATACCCAAAATCTACTTTGCCTCTCCAAGATCCTTCATGGAGAATCGTTCGGACAATTGCTTCTTCAACTTATCCACCTCATTTATGTCAGCTCATACAATCAACATATCATCAACATATAACAGAAGGATAATATAGCTCTTGGTGAACATCTTATAATAGCAACAATGGTCAGCGTGGCATCTTTGATAACCAATCTCCATCATGAAACTATCGAACTTCACTGCTTCGGAGCTTGTTTCAAGCAATATAAACTCTTCTTCAACTTGCAAACAAGTCCTTCCTTCCCTTTTACTACGAACCCCTCAGGTTGGGTCATGTATAATTCCTCCTTAAAGTCACCATGAAGGAATGCTGTTTTCACATCCATCTGATGTAGCAACAAGTTTTCTGCAACAACCATACTCAACACCATTCGAATAGTGGTCAGTTTCATAACAGGAGTAAAAACATCAGTATAATCAATACCGTGTCGCTGCTCAAATCCTTTGACAACCAACCGGGCCTTATAGCGTCTGCTACCATCAACTTCAATCTTGATCCGGTAGACCCACTTACGATGCGGGGCCTTCGCCCTTTGGGAGCTCAGCGAGTTCCCAAGTACCATTAGCGAAGAGATGCCAACTCATCATTCATAGCAACTCTCCATTTTCGTCTATCCCGCTCTGCTCACCTTACGCATAGCTTTTCGGGTTCCGCCATCAATAAGTAACAAATAATAGTTAGGCGGTGAATAGCTATCGGTGCGTCGCTCTCTAGCTAGTCTTTGCGTGAGATCGCGGTGGTGAAGTCCTTGGTTCTTCGTCGAGAACCTCTTCTTCGTTCTGACTCTCATTGCTCTCACTCGAGTTTGAGATGTCTAACTCGACCTCTTGGGATTCAAAATTGCCAGAATTCGACACCTTCAATCTGTCCTTGTACATAACCTATTCATTGAAAACCACATCTCTACTACGTATAATTTTTTAGTTATGCTCATCCCAAAGCCTATAACCGAACTCATCACCTCCATAACCAATGAACGTACACTTAACAGATTTGGCATCCAACTTACTTCTTTTAGCGAGAATCGACATGAGCATAAGCAACACAACCAAAGATTCGTAGGTAAGATAGATTTACCTCTTTTCAGTCCATTCCTCCTCGGTATTCGATTTTCTAATAAAGCGTGGACCTCTATTGATCAAGAATGCGGTTGTGTTGTTGCATCTACCCAGCGTCTTAAGCAACCCACTCTTGATCTCATGCACCTTGCTCGCTCGTTCGATGTTTTGTTCATGCGCTCGCCCTCCGTTTCTGTTTGGGAGTTCCTCTCACGATTTCTCCATGTGAATCCATTCTCGCACAAAATCTTTGAACTCACGGAGTTCATACTCTCTCCATTGTCGGATTGAAGACACTTCACTTTCATCCTGTTTCGTTTTCTCAGAGACTTTCCCTTCTTGAAAGTATTAAAAGCGTCGGTTATTCTTCAAAAATAAGATCATACCTTTAAGTGGAATCATCAATGAAGGTCATGTAGTATTACGAACCACCAAGGGACTTCTACGGTGGTCCCCATAGATCCTTGTGGACCAACTCAATTTTACTTTTCAAAGGTCGACCACCTCTAGAAACTCACTTTCCTTTGTTTCCCGAAAATACATTCCTCGCACAGGCCAACTTCAACAGTTTTCAGACCTGACAGCCTACCCTTCGAACTCATTTCTTTCATCCTTTTTTCGCTCATGTGGCCTAGCCGACAATGCCACAAATCAGTATCGACAACAGCTCCTGCAAGATCTATGCATTCTTTTGAGTTAGTTGTTGTATACAACGTACCCTCTTTCTTACCTCGAGCTACTATCATGGCTCCTCTGGTGATCTTCCAACTACTGCAGCCAAACGTTACAGAATATCCTTCAACATCAAGCTGTCCGATTGAAAGTATGTTTCTTTTCAATCCTGGAATATGCCTTACACTATTTAACTTGAGCATCGATCCATTTGGTGTGGTGATATGGACATCTCCCTTTCCCACGATCTTGAGGGCTCGTCATACGCAAGATAGACTTGTCAAGTCGCCCGAGATGTGGTGCTCCATTATCTTAGCATCCTTTGCACAAATGGAATAGCTCGAGAATCAACACCTACGATTCCAGCGGACTCACGACACTTTCGAGACCACGCATCTCAATATCATATGTGGTTCGTTTCTGTCTTCATGTCGTTCGACCCTTTTTGTACTTCTTTGGTGCTGTACATTGACTTTTGTAATGACAAAACTCATCACAATTCTAGCACTTGATCGAGTCTTTATCCTTCCCGAATTGACTCTTGCCTCTAGTCTTTGATCTTCCTATTCTACCATCCTTGATCCGCCTCATCTTGGTGTTCGGTCTTGACCCTAAGGTAGATCCAGTTCCTTCGTGAACCTCTTCGCTAATCATCGGATCTCGCCTCTTCAAAACACAACCTTTGTCTTTGCCGATGAAGCACTTACAAGTATCACCGTTCCGGCCCAATTTTTGGCGGAGAAGATAGCATAATTAGGGCACACACCTCATCATGAAGCTAATCTTAACAGAGCTCAGCTGCGAAGTGATCATGTTGAACTCGTTTAGATGTTGTTACAACAGACGTCTTGGTGTGTCGTTTTCACCAAAATAAATCGACACTCGGTCGGTGTGCCCCTTTGCAGATAGCGATCGAAGATTCGACACTCGGTCGGTATGCCCAAAGCGAGCGAGCGATAAGCAAAATCGTCTCCCAAAGGATTGGCAGAATTTCTCCAATTTTCCACCTATAAAATAAGTTGTGATAAGGGACTAAACTATAAAATCGAAAATAGCAAATAAGAAAGGTATCCGGATGTTTGTTTGTAAAATATGATGAGGTATCCGGTTCAATTAATTCCACTCTAGCTTAGACAAATCCGATCCTCGATGCAAATATAACTTCAATTCATGCAAACAAACCGATTATGATCACGAAGACACTTACGGCGCAATCTTATCCTCCTTAATTTATCGGTAATTAGGAAGACACTTCACTAACTACTTCTCTAATCGTGACAACCGTAAGAGACACTCTATAGATTTAATGAGCCGGTGACTTTAAGAACTAGAAACCCGATTCAAAACCGATAACTCGACACGGGAATATCGAATTAAGGCTGTTAAACTCTTGACTCGATGAATCACTTTACCACTAATCAAATCTAAACCACAATTACGGATGACCGATTGATTGGCTACTAATTAATTACGAACTACTAAATATTAGCGACTATCTAGCGAGGCGAAATAATTAGCGACAATAAACACAGAGAATAACGAGATCGTGCATAAAATTAAAGGATAAAATCGATTAGATCTCACGGGCGTGTCGCTAGAAACTTCTTAATCTTCACGAAATGAAAGAGATTAGCTAGAACTCATAAATGAATTCAAGCTAAAATCATAAGGAAAGCAATGAATGAAAGAAAACAATAATATTAATTAAAGCAAAACTTTTCAATTGGAATTCTCCAACTCGATTACGGGCGATACATTCCTTGCGTGAATAATAATCATAATATGGGAGAAAAGGGATAAAAGCTATCCTATATGGAAAGATCTCCAAAACAAATCCTTCCCATAAAAATCTAATAAAATCCCAATAAAAAGGAGAAACTAATCTAATATAATAAGAAACAAATAGATACATCAAAATATTAACTAAAGAGGCCCAAATCAATATTTGAGGCCTATTACATAATTAAACTTCGATTGATATCACAAGGTCTTCAAAAATCCATTTAATTCACGTCCTTTTTAATTGAGTCCGACAAAAGCGATGCGGTATGGGCATCTTGCACAACCTTGAGTTATCGACTTTACTTTAGATATTCAAAACTCTTCCAATTTGATGTTAATTCTTCCAAAATAATATTAACACCTACAAAATCCACAAAATATGCAATTAGCTTCATAGACTATGATTAAGTAGATATTAAGCATTTAAACTTATCAAAATCATCCAAAATATACGTATAAAATCGCGCTAATCACGTACCCTCGACATCTTTAGGTTGAACAACCGTCTCATCGAGATGAACCTTGTTATGATTGATGGCTTACAGTACATCTGTTCCGAATCATGACATCTCCTGCCGACTTAGCTTCGGTTGTGTGATAAACAGCGTTCACGGACAACGATAAGCGTATCGTACTCATCGCTTTTACGTCGATAGCCCCACTCATCGGATCCATCTTTTGGGTTTTTCCTTCGAGGCGGATCTGAGATAATCCTCAATCTGCATCTTACGAGAATCGAAATATGATCCATCAAACTTCTCGATTGAAATCTTCCGTCCATCGTTGTGATTGTTCCTCCGAACACGAAGCTACGATACCAATTGTTGCGAAAACACACACCACAATCACGACGGAAAATAAGGAACACAAAATTGTTTACCGGTTCGTCTTGCGACTACGTGAGGCGATGCCAAGCCGGTGATTTGATATGAATTTGGATCGATTACATTGTGAGCGGCTATTAAATAGAATGAACTAACTCTAACCTAATCCCATTAGGGTTCCACAGGCCAAAAATATAACTTTTGCCTTGGTTGAGTCTAATGAATTCGTTTGATATGTCGTTAAGTTGGATCACGAGAATCGTGCTTGGCGTCTGATTCATTCGGGCTCCGTACTCGACAAGAGAGAGAGAAAGGAGTTCAAATAAAACTATTTTAACATGAGAATGATAAACTAAATGAATTCGTTATGAATGTTGATGCATCTGTTGGAAAAATAAGTGCACCAAAAAATTTGAGAATTTTGCCTTGGTTGAGTCTAATGAGAGACAAAAATTCTATTTTTGGATACTGATAACTTTAAGTGGCTGATGCATCAATTTTCATAACGAATGTCTTAAAATTTGATTATTTGTTCTCACGTTAAAAATGATTTTTATGTTAATCCCTCTATGTCATGAAAATCTATGATAAATTCATCATTTCTTGGATGAATCCAGTGTCGCAATTTATCTATAAAGTGATGAATTCATTATAAATTTTAAGAGCAAAAGCTTGAAAATAGTTCTTATTTTATATATATATATATATAGTGATAATATATATATATATATATATATATATATATATATATATATATATAGTGATAATGAACTTACGTTTAATGAAACACATATCAATATTCTAATCATTTAGTTACTTACTTTTTTTCTTGTAGTGATTCTTGTTATGCAATCAATTATATTATTTTCATAGTGATACCTTATACAATATTAAATATATCAAGTGTTTAAGTTTTCATAATATGTTATTTCTTTAGTCAAATCAAAATTTTACATTTACTTCATTTTTCATCTGTCCATTAAAAGCTTGTATTTTTACCATCAATCTATCTATTTATTTACAAAAAAAAATCATACATGGCATACTTTTTAATCACACTACTAATTAATCTATTCATTTATTATTACCACTCACTTTAAACTAATTACAATTTATTAAAATACGTGTCACAAAAAAACAATACAAGTTTTTGATGGACAAATGGAATATATAGAAGCACAGATGGATTAATTGATTAGAGAAATAGAGTAATAATAAGTTTGCAAGATAGTCACACGTCGATTAAATCTATTCACTAAAGTGAGGCTCCCAACCTTCATAAGAAAGAAAGCATTAAGGTAATTAACTCAGCCATGAGCTATTTCCAAATTCAACAAGGATATGATTGATAATGAATTTTCTTATTTCATATATGTTAACTTGTAACTAACTGAGCTAAGTTTGTAAGGGCATAATTTTCTCATAATGGTTTGGCCCACTTTCAGTTTCCGTAGTAAGATAACAAGGACATCAATTTTATAGGGTTATTGCCGTATAAATATACTAATTTTGGGTCAATTTTGGTTTTTTCACAAACTTTAAAAATTATCACAAAATACATAAATTTAATGACTTTAGTGATTTTACCACGATTTTAAATTTAAGACATATTAAATTTGATTTGACATTTCAAAAATTTACCATAGACAAAACGGTCAGTGATATAAACGACATCGTAGAGAGAGAATATCGATTGTTTTGATCCCAACTAGAACCAGACGATGAAACAAACGAGAAGACTTGATTTTTGTAATAAGGGTTGACGCGATGAATTATAGAAATGAAAAAAATCTGATTTATTTTGATGGAAAGATGATGTTTTATGTCCTCTCGCTACGATATCGTTTATATCACTAACCGTTTAGTCTACAGTAAATTTTTGAGATGTTAAGTTAGATCTAATTTGGTATGAATTTGAAATCGTGGTAAAAATACTAAACTCATTAAGTTTGTGTATTTTGTGATAATTTTTAAAGTTCATGCAAAAAACAAAATTAGACTAAAAATGTTGTAATTATGTGCCAATAACCCATTTTTATATCATCAATGTAATACCCATGTAATTAAGATGCCCAATTACGGTATTTAAAACCGTAAATTAGAAATTATTTGAGATGATTCAATCCATAAGATATCGAATAATGATTTCGATTATTTACTGAAGGAATGAATTCTATTTTATATTCACGGAGAATTGTGAATTAAGAAATAAAAGTATATGAAGTATATCGGCGGTATTATTTTAACGTCGATCACGTATCGATAGTTAAAATTCATGATATTTTCTAAGCAATTAAGCTTAGAATTAAATTCCATTATTAATGGAATAATTTAATAAAGTAATGGCGACCATTTCGAGATGAGTCGATAATGAGCGTTTTGCAGCGTTTTCAAGCGTTAACGTTTTGAGATGAAGCAGCGTTTTAATCGATCAAGAAATTATAGGAATTAATTTCCTATGATTAGTATATGTAATTACAGTATTATTTAGCATTAAATCAATGCTAGATCATCAAGATTTGATAGTGACCAATTTTCAAGCGTTGAAAACCTAATTTTCGAACTCGATTTTATCGCATAAAATGATGCCATTAATTTATCCTATGATATTATCTATCATCTAAACTATATGTTATAACATATATCAATGTTTGGCATTTAGACCCATTGGCATAGTGTAAAAGCGAAAACTATACACCTATGTATACAAGTTTATCTTGTTGATTTTCCTATTGCATGTATCTACTATATGACAATGTGATTAATTAAAAGCCTAACTAAACATTAAAATCAGATATATATGTATATATACTTGTATATTTTCGTGCATGAGGTGTGTGGTGTTGTTTGTGCATGGGTTATGCTTGACAATTGTCACTTGAGGCAACAATTGTCACCCATGCAACCACCCACCTCTCTACCACCACACACCCCCACTTCAGCCATTCCATCTCCTACACCCTTCCATCCTCTCCAATTCTCCTCCACACCACGGCCAAACCAGCAGCAACAAGAGGATGAGAGCCACTCCACCATTCTAAGAGAGGAGACAAGCTCCTAGCTCAAGATGGACAGCCATCCCTTCCTCTTCATCCCTCTCGATTTCATGGCTAAGGTAGATTCCATCTCCTTAGATCCTAGGGATGATCAAGATATACACATGCATGTTCATCAATATGCTTGAATGTGTTGGGTCTATGCTTGAAAGTGATTGCATGTTGATTTAATAGGTAGATTCAATACTTTTGATCATTGCATGTTGATTTCCTGGACGAACAGAAACTTCACGAATTTATTTGACTAAGTTTCAGTGGTCCGATGATTGTAATTTTGATATGTTGAAATTATATGTGTCTAGTATGCCTCTGTAAAATTTCAAGTCCATCCAACTTGATTTGCTATTTTAATTGTATTTATCAAAACACTGCACAAATCTGCGAAATCGCCGTGTTTATCACCCATAGTGCGTGGCTTTCGTTTTAAGTTTGGCTAATGATAAAACTCTAAAATTTGGCAGAAACATAATTAAGCATGTCTAGAAGATTCCTGTAAATTTTCAAATTTTCTAAAATCTTTACTATTTATTCCAGATTTTACAAGTTAACTGCACAAAACTGTCACGGGAGTGATAGCTTGTGGTAAAACATTTTATCTCCCAATCTATGGTGAATCATTGAGTGAGGCTTTTCTGGATAAAACTAGACTTAAGTGGCTTTTCAATATGATTGGTTTCATTTCCAGATTCCTTATAATGAACTCACGGTGAATTTTTAAAGTTGACGCATTTCAGTAAGCCTTTTTGGACAAACTGCCTTAGAAAATTTCTATGTTAATAGGCTGTTCGAGTATGACTTTTACGTGAGGTGTTCAAGCCATTTGTAGTCCGATTTGGACTTGGGTTTCTTCATAAGAAATGTTCCCCACCATGTCTAGTTATGATCTGGAAAGTTTTATCCCAAACCAAGTTTTATAGGTATACCTTTCATCGACCCAAAGTCACCTACTGGAAACTGTCCATTTCAACTAGTCAACTTTGGACTTATGTATTTCTCGATCGTTAGATATTTTCCAGTATGGTCTTCATGACATATGTAGTACTTGTTACAAGGTTTCTAAATTGGTAGCCTGCAGCCATTTTGGCATTGTGAGTCAAAGTTACGAGCCTCATAAAACCCTCGTCGTTAAGCTAAAACTGAAAATTCTGAAAAATTTTCTAAGTATAGAAGTCAGTTTGAGTTGCCCACTTTGAGACCCTATATCTTCAGAACCACGACTCTTTTGGATTTAATTCCTTCTTAGAACTTGTAGTACATGTTTAGAGGTTTCCAGAATGTATCTTTGTGCGACCATACGTATTCTGAATCGAGAGTTATGGATCGTCAAAGTTCGTCACTTGGGTTGTTTCAAGCTGTTTTGCTGAAATTAAAACACTTGAAATTTGACTAAGTGTTGGAAACCCTATGTGAAGTATGCCTTATGTGACTAACATGCTATTAATCGATGCATTCATTATGTTATGTCGCAAAGTGCGATAGAGCATTATAAGATGTACAATTATGATAAAACATCATGATACGATATTTTCACAAAGCATACCTTAACGTGAAATATTTGACTAGGTCTTACCACATGGTCAATTGAGTGTATATCATACCATGATATACACTAAAATAGAAATATGGGTTCTAAGACCCAATGGATTTTCGACTCCAAAACCTCAAGGCGAGAATAGATAGGCTAAAGCTAGGACTTACGGTCGAGAAATGGGATTAAAGCGATCTGGTCCGGTGGGCTTTACTCTACTCAAAAATAAAATGCTTTTGAAATATTTATTTCGATGCTTATTTCAGCTGTTGATAAAATGTTTACATGATTACACCAAAAATGTTTATGTTTTGTGTATGTATCCTATCCATGAGATGTTATGAATGTTATGAATGATATGAATGTGTTGGGTCGCTCCCGACTTATGAATGAAAATCGATATCGGATCTATCTTGGGAAGGACTTATACAGCTAGGATTAACGTGTACACCTAAGGTATTTGTGTCTTTGTAAGGACAATTCACGGCGGTCACGGGGTCGTAGAGGAGGCCTCGCTCACGACGTTCGACTATGATGATATGATGAAATGATGATAAGGGATATGGATCATACACGAGAAAAATGCACAGCGGCGATGATTTTATGAAATGATGAAAATGATTTTAGTAAGCACAAGGCATTTCAACTAAAACCCTTGTGTCTTACCATGATGTGGCGATGTAATCTAAAAATGATAAAATATTTTTGGCATGAGTCCTTTGAGTGCATTCTTGTACTCGACCTGCATGTTGTTTTTAAATGTGCGGGTTGAGCGGATGATGGATGGGCGGTGTTGAGCAATAGGATTATTGTCATTTGAAAAGTTTATACCTTGATAGTACATCGTCATATGTACATATCACATGTCTTCATTGCTAGAACTTAAATTATGTAATATAGTCCAAGAACATAAATGACATATGTATTCGCTTTTTATTAAAGAGAGTCTCCATGTTTGTTCATTCATGTTTAGAGTTATAGTCCTGCTAATCCGTACTTAGGATTGTGGGTACGTGAATGAGTGGTATCGAGGCGGTTCGCTCTTGAACCCAAAATCTTCTTTAAGGTTAAGTCTAGATTGAGTCATTAGACTTCTAGAGATCGGTGACAATGCTCAACACTCCATCACATCAAGCTCAATCGAAATGAGGTAAATGACTCTTTTCCCAAAGTTTTGAAAATTAGCTTTGGCGGACGAATGTTTATGAAATGATTTTTTAAATAAAATGAAAAGTTTAAAGTGAAGGATGATTGAAATGATCTTTGAAAAGAAATGAAAGCTATGAGAGCGGTTGAAAATGAATGATATGACAAATGACTTGTCGAAAGTTATGAAAAGAAGGAAAATATAAGAAAGATGATGACAATGATATGAAAAAGTTTGTACGATATGCGAAGATGAAATGTTTGAATTCACGGAATTAATAAGGGTTCATTATTATGAACAAAGTTATGATTATTCATGTTTAAGATGATTGAGATTGGACATTGAATTGTCAAATATGATATGTTGAATTCTTTAAATTCAACGAAATACGTCTTGTATAAATGAGCTACGTAGGAATATTGAGTTTTACTTCAATCTCAAAGTTGATTATGATGATGAGCATGCTAGTTCAATGAGCGTAGACTTTATAAGGCGCATGATCCCTTTTACGAAAGAACATAGAAGTAAGAATTTCCTTCAATTACAAGAACAAGATTAGTGATGGATTTGAGAACTTCATTCCATCTTGAGTGAAGAAAAGTGAAAGATTTATATGAAATTGTTCGACCTCGACATATGCGACCTCGGCCGACCTCGGCATGTCGACTATCGACTTCAAAATCGGCATTTATAACATCGCCTTTGACATATCGACTTGGGGTAGTTTGTCGACCTCGGTGTCGGCAATATTCTGTACTACCTCGGCATCGGTAGCGGCATGCACGACCTTGGTGTCGGCATCGCTTATGACCTCGGCGCGGCGTGTAAATTTCCATGCACTGCTTGCGGTGATTTTGTTTTGACTCGTTCTCGATCGTGTGAACTCCGATTTACGTATGGTTTTCTCCTCGTGCTCCTAATACACTATACTTCATTTCTTATGAAGGACCAAATTCTGATTCCTACTCCAGAATTCATGAGAATCAGTTGAAGTTAGTTCTACGATTTGAAAAGAGTAAAGACATTATGGTATGATCTGAATCCTAGAATGTTACTAAGAAAGTAAGATCTTGATGTACAAGTAGAACCTTGACATACATGAGAACTTTGTTGATGACCTATTACGGGTATATAAGCTTTCAAATTATATCCATTACCCAATTTACGTCATTGAGTTTAACTCATGACCTAGTTCGATTGAGAAATCATTCGAGTTTCTCACTTCTTACGAAGAAAACTTCCAACTCAAAATTTACAAAGTGTCCTTTTGAACCCAAAGCCTTATGTGTTGAGAATATAATTGTGTGGTGCAGCTAGCCCATATGACCAAAGAAATCTCGATGAGTCGTCATTACGGTCTTGGACCTAGAGCCCCATTTATTGATCGAGGAACATATCGATTTAATCATTGAAAGATGTTATCTTGATGGATGAGACAATACCTTTTGTAGGTAGTCGTGATAATTTCTCCTTGATTTTTTAAACCATCAAGTATGATGAATGTTGACTTACCTTGTCACCTAAGTGCGAATTAGTAAGCGATAAATGTCGGGCATGAAATAGGTTGACTTATCACGGTCACCTAAAAGTTTCGAGACCGATAAAGTGATAGACATCGAAATTATGATGTAAAGAAAATCTCGATGAGGCGAGATATTTATTTTCCTATGATACACATGGATGTGAGGACCTTTGATGGGGTTAACAAAGAATGATAATGATGAAGTTATACCATCATGACTATTATGATAACAAAGTTATGAATAAGATACTCTTTAGCATTGAATCTGAAGAGTAACAATAAAGAAAAGTATATGATACCTATAGGATATGAATTTTCCTTATTATGTCATGACGAGCGATTACAACTTATCTTTAAGATAGTTGGATGTCCTTGAAACCTCGTTAGTAGGTTGGACATGTTTAAAAGAATGAAGATGCATACAAGATATTCTTTTCAAAGAATATATATATAAAGGAAATGATAGCGTCTCGGACAATAAATCTCCGCCTTATACCTCAATCAATGAGATTATGTTTGAGCATAATCGATTCGAGTAATTAAAACTTAGTTAAACAAAGATAATGAGATTGAGGAATCATAATCCTCAAGATTGTGTGAGCAGCGAGGATAGCCCTAATATGTGAACTAAGTATGGAGGAAATAACTCGAGGTCGAGACATGGAAATAAGATGCTTAGAATTTAAGTTATGGATCTGAAGGTACTACCCTACCAAGCCATATAGCGATGATAACGGTTTTAGTCACGAAAGTGGAAGCAGTATAAAGAAAGTAAGATTACTTTCGGATACCATGCTCGAGAAAGCAGACAAAAGTCGAAAATAGCGAGAAGAAATTACGAATTATACAATTAGATAGTTCACGATATGACATAAGTTTGAAATGTTATGACTTGATAAGTAAGGTAATTCCTTGAAGTAAGGAAGCGGATTAAGAAATAGATTCATTATTTTGAAATAAATCTTAATACTCTAAGTTATAATGACACAAAGCGCTTGTCTTGTGTAACTTAATAGTTAACAAGCAAGATAGTTTCTATAGATCTTGCAAAGGAAATACATCGAGAGAACACGGAAAAGATTCACATGGAAGGATCTTAAGGTGGACCTAATTGTAAATCTTATCCCCATATTTTGGTGACGATCAATAAAGTGAGATATTAAGTATCTCGACATGGAAATGAAGAAATCATTGAATGTCGAGAAAATGGTAAAGATATTTGACGTCAAGTAAAAGTATAATACATCCCGATGGACAAAGGATTTTATCTTATGCGAAATTGCATGATGAATCAATAAAGATTAAGAAGAAATGGCGTATATCAAAAGGGATATTACAAACGATGGCACTAAATGCGGATCAAGTATTTCTCTAGAAAGGAGTTTAAAGTAAGGATATATGAAATATATTCCTAAGATCGATAAAGTGAAAAAAAAAAAAAAGGAATTTAATCATTCATCTTGGATTAGGAATGAATGATAGTGATAGAGACATGGCGATCTCTACGATAA
The DNA here is from genome assembly GCA_036937905.1 of Salvia rosmarinus. NCBI lineage: Eukaryota > Viridiplantae > Streptophyta > Magnoliopsida > Lamiales > Lamiaceae > Salvia > Salvia rosmarinus. The sequence continues at coordinate 53,331,434 of CM072815.1, read as the reverse complement.
GATTTCATTATTGAAATATATCAATATCAAAGGATAGGTTGATGTAGACCTAACCACGAATGCTATTAGTAAAAGCATAACGATACTAACACCGAGAAGTATAAAGTGAATGATGACGAAGGCCATAGCAAGGGAACATGATGTCCCGATGGAAAGGACGAGGACATATGAAATAGACATTTACTTGAATAAGCGGAAGACCGTTGACCAAAGCCTATACCTACATCGCAAAGCAGAACAAGCAGAACAAAAGGCGAGAATAGGTATGAGGAAAAATTTCTCGAATACCCATAAGATTTTGTTCAATTTAGGTGCTTGCTTTTGACATCGCACAAGTATGCGTAGAAGCGATAGAACCCAACTCGGGGTAAGCGAATCAAGAAATGAAAATCTCCTTACCTATCACGAGAATTTTGACCATCATAAGTGTTACTTAAGTTCGAATTGAACCTAGAATCGCCTAAAGTGCTATCGATGATTTGGATCATTACATCTATGTGGAGCGTAGATATAATTTTAGAGACAAGAAGTTTGGAAATTGTCATTCATGTGATTAGTGACTTGGGCCTAACCTTTTCGTTAGAGGTTTCACTGACGAGAATATCGGTACCCTTTGTTCGCCTATCACGAATATCTTTAAGGCAATATCTGTTGAAGATGTAAAGCGTAAAATGAGTATTAAGATAAGAGTCATGAGTCATCTACGGGTTATATATGTCTTAAAGTGTATAATTCTTTAAGAGATCCTTCTTGTTTAGAAATCCCTCCATTGCTTAAATTAAGTCGGTTTATCTAAAAATATCCGTTCTGAGATGACAAGAAAAGAGAGTTTAACGGGTGAAGTTAACCCCAAGGCCTACAAGGTTATAACTCACACGAGCATATCGGCTCTTTTATTATGAACTAGGCATGGATTAGAACAGTTTTGAAGAAATTTTGCACCTCGGATGGATGCTCGTAACTATAGAGTGTCGAATGAGGATGGTACCCAACGGCGTATCATCGGTTGCAACGGATCGGAGGAATTTTTGCAAAAGAAGTATCGAGAGAATATTTTCTCCATGATAAAAATTACAAAGCACAGACGGACTTACGAGTTTATCAACAAGTTTAAGCATACATATAATGCGTGAGGAGCGACACCTCACAGTACTTGTCACGAACCTCGGCAAGTTACACAACACGGCATAAAGGAATGGTTGTACCATGATGTTTCAACGCCGTCCCGTCTGTGCCATCAATGGTACGAGAAAGAGGCGAGAAGGGCAAAGGACAAAATCTTATCGCCTCGCGGATTAGGAGAATTACCGCTACCAACCTGACCATACTTTACGATAAAAGTAACACCAACTTCTAGTATTGAAGAAGAAGCGGGGGCGACTTGACCACGGCTCTCTAAAGAGAGCGACCATCAGTATGAAAATAAAAGCGTGCTTGGAGAAAGCAAGTTTCGAGGGAATGCGACTCGACGAAGGTCACTCGAGACCTAGAATCCTAGGATCCTATAAGACTTATATGTAGATAATGGTTTATGATGAAAATGATGTGATTATAATATGTAAAATAAGCGTAGTTTGGAAGAGTTTATGAATATGGTGAAGAAGTGTCAAAGTTTTGAGTGTAAAAAGAGCTAGGCTTATAATCGGTCATTTCGGTGAGACCGACCCTCGTAAGTAATGTATGAAAAGTCCTCCGAGGCATTATGATGTAATATTATATGGTCTTGAAGAATGATATCCAAAATACGAAATGAATTGTTACGAATAAGATATGGTTACTATGAGATAATAGTTATGCCATTCGGACTAACGATGCACCATACATTCATGAACCTCAAAAATCGAGTGTTTCACACATACCTAGATAATTTTATCTCAATCCTCACGGATGATGTTCTTATCTATTCAAAGGACGAGAAAGAACATAAAGAAAATCGAAGGCTGTCTACGACTTTTAAAAGAGGCGAAATTTTGCAATCTGATTTTGTAAATTTCGACAAAGAAATATTCCTCGGGCACATAGTGTCTTTAAAAGAAAACAATGTAGATCGACAAAGGACAAAACAATTAAAGATGAAAGGCGTCGATGACCTAAAATAAGATCATGAATTTTATAGATTAATTGACTTACATTAGAGATCCATTAAGAACTCTCTAAGGTAATAAGACCAATAAGATAGTTACCCCAAAATAGAGTCACAATTCTCACGGATTAATAAAAGTAAGGCTATGTATTAATATGAGATAAATAATAACTTATGTGTCACGATGACTTAGGCCACATGAGCGAATTTCCTAACTCATGACTTGAAATAGTGATAGAATCGATTTAAGAAAAGGATCGTCGAGAGACAAAGGATGGAGGAAAAGTTAGAAAGGATCAGAAAGGGTAAGGTGAAGGATTTAAGAACTTCCGGGAGGCGTCGGACAACGCCTTATTATGCGAAGGAAGAATATGCGTTCAGACGACGCAAAACTTCAAAATGAAATAATGGTTGAGGCTCACGAAATACCTACACCGCCCGCCGAGATAGTACTAAGATGTACAAGACACGAAAGAAAAGTTTTGGTGGGAAGGCATGAAGCGAGACATAGCTTCTTTAGTAGAACAACATCTTGTTTGCCGGCGAGATGAAAGCGTTACACCAACGTCCATACGGAAATTCTGACCGTTGGAAATACCCAGTGGAAATGGGATGAAATAACGATGGACTTAGTTACGAACTTACCCAAATCAAAGAGGAACACGCTATATTTGTAATTGTTGATAGACTCACCAAGAGTGCTCACTTCCTACCAATCCAAAGTACTTATGGATCGACAAGTTAGCCCGGTTGTATGTAAAGGAGATTATCGACTTCACGGTGCTAAAATCTATTACCTCGATAGTAATGATAGTATAAATACCAAAGTCTTGGAAATTTCACTCCTATATCAATAAATTAAGAACCCTTCACAATTTACAAAAGTTTGAATTTATTCTTGAGCAAAGAAACTTGGATACAAGATAGGAAAGATGGCTCGAATCGGTAAAGATTATAAATGTGATAAATGATCACCTATGAGCGGTTAATGTAGAATTTAATGCCTAAGTTATAAAATTCAGTCTAAATTATGGTATGTCCTTATAGAAAAGGAAAACTCATCGAAAGAGTTAAGAAAGCGAGAGCGAAATAGTCGGAAATCGAGGACGAATGTAAGTAGTATTCCACAACCAAGGTGAAATATGACTAAAGAGAAAATGAAGATGGGAATAGAATGCAAATTAAAATAAGGAATGAAGAGCTAAAGGATATTTTAAGGAGCACTAGACAATGTTATATTGTCTAAGAGATAGATATATACATATATTCCCAAGCAATAATAAGCTTAGAAATAAAACCAAGAATGAATTTCATGATCCTTCTCATACCGCCAACCGGGCATTATTAAGATGTATTATGATTTCTGAGTAAAGTTAGATAGCAAGGAATGGAATGAGATGTAACCATGATTGTCGGCGATGTCTCGGTTGCCAACAAGTGAAGACATCGTATCAAATGCCTTATAAAAGTTATGATCTCTAGAGATATACGAATGAAAATAGAATGATATAGAAATAGATCTTATAATGATTTTACCAAAGTCGTAAAAAGTTGCACTACTATATGGCTAGTAGTGGATTGACTCATGATTATGTTTTGTCTCTGCCTATTCGGATGACTCATAGATCCGATAAGTTAGCTCGATCGTACATAAAGGAAATCGTATATTTACAAGGAGTACCAAAACCTATCGGTTCGAGATAGAGACTTGAGTACCCTAGATTTGGAACTAACTCACAAAATGAGTTAGACACGAGATTGAGCCTTAACATAGATGTCCACTCACGAGGCGGAAGGACAATCAAAAGGACGAGTATGAATGTTTAAGGATACGATAGAACAAGTGATAAACCAAGGTATCGGTGGGAACTTATTGTACCACTTGGTAAGTTTATGTGCGGTAGTAGGCGCAAACAACGATCAATGTAGCCTTATGAGGCGTATTACGAAAAGTATTGACCACCACTTTATTGTAACAAAGTAGGTGAGCAAAGGTATAAAGTTCGGCGTTGTAAATGAAACGATTAAGATATCTACCAGCGAGGCGAGGAATAAGAAAAGCTTAGGACAGACAAAAGTCTTACTGTTTGATGCGCGTAAACCGAACTGCATTCTTGAATGCGGAATTAAAGTTTCTTAAGATTTCTCCATCTAGAGGAATTATAAGTTTAGATACAAGAATGTTGAGATCACGTTTTATAGGACCTTACGAGCTCCTAGAAATGATAGGCCTAGTAGCCTATAGCTTGGTACTTCCACCACATTTGGGGAAATGCGAAATGTTTTCCTCGTGTCATGATTGAAATACGAAAATGACCCAATTCACGTAAACCAACATGATGATGTGACCTTTGACTCGAGATGGGTTATGATGAAAATCTCGACTAATTTGATCGTGCGATTCAACGATTAAAGAAGCAAGTTTGGGTCTTATAATAAAGTCGATGGAAGAACCATGGACGAAAGAAAAGCACATAGAAAGTTATGATGTTATGATGTTAAGATACCCATACTTTATGAGGTATGCAAATTTGGGACGAAATTTCTTTTAAGGGGTAGGATGTAATACCATGAATTAGATGCTGATTACGGTATTTAAAACCGTAAATTAGAAATTATTGAGATGATTCAATCCATAAGATATCGAATAATGATTTCGATTATTCTGAAGGAATGAAATTCTATTTTATATTCACGGAGAATTGTGAATTAAGAAATAAAAGTATATGAAGTATATCGGCGGTATTATTTTAACGTCGATCACGTATCGATAGTTAAAATTCATGATATTTTCTAAGCAATTAAGCTTAGAATTAAATTCCATTATTAATGGAATAATTTAATAAAGTAATGACGACCATTTCGAGATGAGTCGATAATGAGCGTTTTGCAGCGTTTTCAAGCGTTAACGTTTTGAGATGAAGCGAAAAGCATTTTAATCGATCAAGAAATTATAGGAATTAATTTCCTATGATTAGTATATGTAATTACAGTATTATTTAGCATTAAATCAATGCTAGATCATCAAGATTTGATAGTGACCAATTTTTCAAGCGTTCGAAAACCACAATTTTCGAACTCGATTTTATCGCATAAAATGATGCCATTAATTTATCCTATGATATTATCTATCATCTAAACTATATGTTATAACATATATCAATGTTTGGCATTTAGACCCATTGGCATAGTGTAAAAGCGAAAACTATACACCTATGTATACAAGTTTATCTTGTTGATTTTCCTATTGCATGTATCTACTATATGACAATGTGATTAATTAAAAAGCCTAACTAAACATTAAAATCAGATATATATGTATATATACTTGTATATTTTCGTGCATGAGGTGTGTGGTGTTGTTTGTGCATGGGTTATGCTTGACAATTGTCACTTGAGGCAACAATTGTCACCCCATGCAACCACCCCACCTCTCTACCACCACACACCCCCACTTCAGCCATTCCATCTCCCTACACCTTCCATCCTCTCAATTCTCCTCCACACCACGGCCAAACCAGCAGCAACAAGAGGATGAGAGCCACTCCACCATTCTAAGAGGAGACAAGCTCCTAGCTCAAGATGGACAGCCATCCCTTCCTCTTCATCCCTCTCGATTTCATGGCTAAGGTAGATTCCATCTCCTTAGATCCTAGGGATGATCAAGATATACACATGCATGTTCATCAATATGCTTGAATGTGTTGGGTCTATGCTTGAAAGTGATTGCATGTTGATTTAATAGGTAGATTCAATACTTTTGATCATTGCATGTTGATTTCCTGGACGAACAGAAACTTCACGAATTTATTTGACTAAGTTTCAGTGGTCCGATGATTGTAATTTTGATATGTTGAAATTATATGTGTCTAGTATGCCTCTGTAAAATTTCAAGTCCATCCAACTTGATTTGCTATTTTAATTGTATTTATCAAAACACTGCACAAATCTGCGAAATCGCCGTGTTTATCACCCATAGTGCGTGGCTTTCGTTTTAAGTTTGGCTAATGATAAAACTCTAAAATTTGGCAGAAACATAATTAAGCATGTCTAGAAGATTCCTGTAAATTTTCAGAATTTTCTAAAATCTTTACTATTTATTCCAGATTTTACAAGTTAACTGCACAAAACTGTCACGGGAGTGATAGCTTGTGGTAAAACATTTTATCTCCCAATCTATGGTGAATCATTGAGTGAGGCTTTTCTGGATAAAACTAGACTTAAGTGGATTTTCAATATGATTGGTTTCATTTCCAGATTCCTTATAATGAACTCACGGTGAATTTTTAAAGTTGACGCATTTCAGTAAGCCTTTTTGGACAAACTGCCTTAGAAAATTTCTATGTTAATAGGCTGTTCGAGTATGACTTTTACGTGAGGTGTTCAAGCCATTTGTAGTCCGATTTGGACTTGGGTTTCTTCATAAGAAATGTTCCCCACCATGTCTAGTTATGATCTGGAAAGTTTTATCCCAAACCAAGTTTTATAGGTATACCTTTCATCGACCCAAAGTCACCTACTGGAAACTGTCCATTTCAACTAGTCAACTTTGGACTTATGTATTTCTCGATCGTTAGATATTTTCCAGTATGGTCTTCATGACATATGTAGTACTTGTTACAAGGTTTCTAAATTGGTAGCCTGCAGCCATTTTGGCATTGTGAGTCAAAAGTTACGAGCCTCATAAAACCCCTCGTCGTTAAGCTAAAACTGAAAATTCTGAAAAATTTTCTAAGTATAGAAGTCAGTTTGAGTTGCCCACTTTGAGACCCTATATCTTCAGAACCACGACTCTTTTGGATTTAATTCCTTCTTAGAACTTGTAGTACATGTTTAGAGGTTTCCAGAATGTATCTTTGTGCGACCATACGTATTCTGAATCGAGAGTTATGGATCGTCAAAGTTCGTCACTTGGGTTGTTTCAAGCTGTTTTGCTGAAATTAAAACACTTGAAATTTGACTAAGTGTTGGAAACCCTATGTGAAATATGCCTTATGTGACTAACATGCTATTAATCGATGCATTCATTATGTTATGTCGCAGAGTGCGATAGAGCATTATAAGATGTGCAATTATGATAAAACATCATGATACGATATTTTCACAAAGCATACCTTAGCGTGAAATATTTGACTAGAGTCTACCACATGGTCGATTGAGTGTATATCATACCATGATATACACTAAAATAGAAATATGGGTTCTAAGACCCAATGGATTTTCGACTCCAAAACCTCAAGGCGAGAATAGATAGGCTAAAGCTAGGACTTACAGTCGAGAAATGGGATTAAGGCGATCTACGGTCCGGTGGGCTTTACTCTACTCAAAAATAAAATGCTTTTGAAATATTTATTTACGATGCTTATTTCATTTGTTGATAAAATGTTTACATGATTACACCGCCAAAAATGTTTATGTTTTGTGTATGTATCCTATCCATGAGATGTTATGAATGTTATGAATGATATGAATGTGTTGGGTCGCTCCCGACTTATGAATGAAAATCGATATCGGATCTATCTTGGAAGACTTATACAGCTAGGATTAACGTGTACACCTAAGGTATTTGTGTCTTTGTAAGGACAATTCACGGCGGTCACGGCGTCGTAGAGGAGGCCTCACTCACGACGTTCGACTATGATGATATGATGAAATGATGATAAGGGATATGGATCATACACACGAGAAAAATGCCTGGCCAGGCGATGATTTTTATGAAATGATGAAAATGATTTTAGTAAGCACAAGGCATTTCAACTAAAACCCTTGTGTCTTACCATGATGTGGCAGTGTAATCTAAAAATGATAAAATGTTTTTGGCATGAGTCCACTGAGTGCATTCTTGTACTCAGCACTGCATGTTTGTTTTAAATGTGCGGGTTGAGCGGATGATGGATGGGCGGTGTTGAGCAATAGGATTGTTGTCATTTGAAAAGTTTATACCTTGATAGTACATCGTCATATGTACTTATCACATGTCTTCATTGCTAGAACTTAAATTATGTAATATAGTTGTCGTAAAATATAAATGACATATGTATTAGAGTTTTTTGTTAAAGAGAGTCTCCATGTTTAAATATTTGTTTCATGTTTCATTTGGAGTTATAGTCCTTTACTGCTAATCCGTACTTAGGATTGTGGCTTTCATAAAATTTACGTTTAATTAACGATATAATAACGTTATTGATAAAATGATTTCAATTAAAATCTTTCCTCACAATTGAGATATTAGGATAAAAGTGTCGTTTTCACGTATTAGCGTATTTAACGACGTATTTAAATGCGTTAATTTGAAATCAACCATTTTGACTTTTCGTTAATATTTTTAATAAAATACATTTTAATGTATAAAATCAATATAAATCGATTTTAATCGATTTATTTTCATAAAGATTTAATCCTCGATTTTTCACATAAATCGATAAACTTGATTAATATTTTCTTTCAATATTAACCTTTTAATACTTTAAGCATTATTTTATGCTTTTAATGTTATTTAATATAACGTTTCATCGTAAACATAATATACTATGTTTAATAATCGTCAAAATTCAATTATGTCTAATATAATTTTTAGACATATAATAATTTATTATTCTTAATTAAAAGGAATTAAAATTCCTTATTTAACAACATATAGCTCACGGCTATATGGTAAATTTTCAAACTTTGTTCCAAAATCCTCTAAATTCATATAGTGTATTATTTTACACTATGATCATTAATATGTATTAATATCACTATAGAAAAATTGGAACATACCTATTTTCTCTATATAGGCCACGATTATTTCAAAATTAATACAAATAATTTTCCAAAAATTCTAATAATTATACACAAGCCTCCAATATCAATATATAACATAATTATAACCTAAAGTTTTATAAAATTAAACCATACACCAAGAATGGTCCAAGGTAGCTCACGGCTACTTTGTGCAATAAATACCAAATGATTTTTATAAAATCCTATAAAATCACACTATGCTTATATGCTATCATATAGCACTAATACATCATAATATCATACTATAACAACTTACAACCCATTAATCCTATCACTATGGTTCTCGGCCATTTTGAATAAAAATAGCTATATATACCCAAAAATTCTAATAAATTCCTACAACACCTAATCAATACCCTAGATCAATAATATGCTATTATATCAAGCATATAAAAATTATACACCATAGTTCAAGGCCCAAACATTTTGGGCAGTTTTTGAAGTTTTATACAAATGGATTCCAAAAATTTCTAAATTAATATCATGCACTCCTACAATATTTGTAACAGCCCCTAAATCCTAAGTACGATTTAGCAGGGCTAATACTTGAAATAATAATTAAGGAAACTTTATCCAATATATATACAAGACTCATATGTTGAAGTATTCAACTAATCAACATCATAAGATAAATTAATTCAATTGCGTGAAAACGTGTGAATACACATATGACGATGTGTATTCAAGGTTTCTAATATATTGCATTCAAAAGGGTTCCATTTGCTCCGACACATCTCCATCCATCATCTTCTCAACTGCGCATTTAAAAACAAACATGCGGTGAGTACAAGATTGCACTCGATGGCTCATGCCAAAATAATTTATCACATTTGAATTACTACGCCTCTATCACGGTAACACACGAGGTTTTAATTTGAAATACTCGTACTTACTAAATATTTTCTTTCATTTTCCATAAAGATTAAATGCGGCGGACATTTTCCTTATATGTATGATCCATATCCACCACAATAATTCATTCCACAACAATTCCTGCTACTGTACTGGAGGAGGCCTCTCTCACAGACGCCGTGACCGGCCGAGCACCCTTTCGGCCTACGATCACAAATAATCGGTGCACAAAATCCGGGCCGTCTCGGCCACGGATCGAATTCTCCATCATCCTTGGGGTACTTCCAAGAATACAATTCAAGCATGTCATAAAGTGGGAGCTACCCAACATTGTGCATCAAATATCATGGATTGGATACATCATAAAACATAAACATTTTGGGCAGGTAATTAAATAAATCATTTCATAAATATTTGCTTGCAATAAAGCATCATAAATAAATCATTTGGTAAATTCTACCAGTTTAAGTATAGTAAAGCCCACCTTTACTTTTAAACTTCGATTTTCGATACGCGTGCTCTCCTCTGGTTGCGTGTGAGCCTTCACGTCCCACCTACGCAAAAATTTACGTTTATACGTTGCACGCTTTTCGAGATTTTCAAAGTTCATTCAACTTTGATAAATAATATAATAATTCGAAGTCTTAATAAATCTTAATATGTCGTTTCAACGCGTATTTTAATAAAATAATTTTAGTACTTGAGAGGCGTAATATGATCTCTGATCTCATTTTAACCTTTTAGGTTAAATAATTAGCGATATAATAACGTTATTAAATAATTTGATTTCAATTTTGAAATCTTTTCTCACAATTGATATATTAAGATAAAAGTAATACGTTTTTCACGTATTAACGTATTTAACGAACGTATCTCGTACGTCAATTTCGAAAGTCAACCTTTTTGACTTTTCGTATAAATCTTCAATAAAACATATTTTAATGAATAAAATCAATATAAATCGATTTTCAATCGATTTCTTTTCATAAAGCTTCAATCCTCGATTTTTCACGCAAATCGATAAACTTCATTAATATTTTTCTTTAATATGAATTAACTTATTCATTAAACATTATTTTTCATTTCTAACGTTATTTAATATAACGTTTCGTCATAAACATAGTATTCTATGTTTATAAAATTTCATAAATTCTTAATATGTCTAAAATAATTTCTAGACATATAATATTTTATTTTTCATGATATTAAGGAATTAAAATCCTTAATATACTTAATCAAAGCTTACGGTTTTAAGCTTAAATTTTCAATCATCTTTCAAATTTTTTTCTAAATTCATATAGTGTACTATATTAGCATAGTATCACTAATATGTATTAACATTAGCTATAGGAAAATTGGACATTACTTATTTAAGTCCATAAGTCACGGTTCTTAGGCAAAAATTGCCCAATTAATTTTCTAAAATTCTAATTAATTTATACAAGGCCCCAACATTAATCTATATCATAATTATAACCTATAGATTAACATTTTCACTTTCTACACCAATGAATTAATGTTCAAGGTCTCCGTTCTTCCCAACTATACAATAAACATTTTTATAAAATTTCAACAATTCACATACCATTAAATCAATGCCCTAGATCATTAAAATGGATTAATATTTCTTATACATGATTTAAACATTTACAAATATCCTCAACTAATTTCGGTACATTTATATATATAACTTAAGATTTCCAATAAAATCAACATTAACAATGGTTCTCATACCATTTCGGTAACTACAAATTTTTTTTTATATCAACATACAAAATCAAAACATTAACAATTCATCCATCTTAGCTCACGGCCATTTTCTTGAAATCAATTCAATATTCTCTAAATTTGTTAATTACTAAATACATGCTTAAGCTTTTATTTAAATCACCAATATAACTCATAAGCTTCATGCTCAACATAATTAACAAATAACAATTATGCTATCATAATTTCTCATTAAAACACATGCTCACATATTAAAATCAAACCATTATAAATTGGAAATTTTAACGTGTAATCAAAGCTCGTTCGATTTCTAACCTCGTTAACGGTGTCGATTAAATGTGCAAGGCTTTATGTATCAAGGTTTGGGATAGTTTATGGAAGAACATTTTTTTTTCTTCCTTTAGAAGCTCACGGTAATGGAGAGCTTTTGGGAAGGGAAATGTATTTTGTTCTATTTAACTAATTGCTTTGTACACCAAAGCTAAAGAAATGAATTGATTTCTACACCTATTCAAGCTTACAACTCACGGTTCACACAAACAAATCAAGTCAAAAGTTATTTGTGAGTCATCAATACAATACATCATCATTTACATTAAGTAAATGCTTCTTACACCTTGAATGGACCAAAAGAAAAATCCTACTCCTTTTTCTATACATAGACGTCGGTCATCACACACAACAAAAGCAAGATAATTCTTTTCACTTTGTGACTCATTCCTATTACATCATGCTTAGTAAGTGTGTCTTACACAAAATATTTTGAACAATTGAAATATTCTTTTCTTTGAAGTGAAGAAGCCGTCGGCCATCACTTGTCCAAATAGGAGTATATTAATTGTTGTAATCTTGATTCATGCATGTATATAAATATCTTACACTCTATCCCAAATGTAAGAATACATCATGAATTAAGAGTAGTGTTGAAGCTTCCACTCGTTTGGAAGCTTGACATCTGTGTTACACCCTTCCCAAAACACCCCACTTGGTTCATCAATTCCTTGTTTATTGAGTAATAATTCCTATGCTATTACCATTACAAAATACGCACACGATATCTTGATCGAAGGAAAGATTTTCAATATTATCAATTGATCATAAAACACACGGCACTTTCGCTTTCTTAAGTGCCCAACATTTTACTTTCATGCTATTTATAGTTATATAGCACAATATATATCTTAGATGATAAATTATATCATTGGAAAAATTATTGGAATTAATCCATAGGTAGAAAACCCTAATTCTCGATTTAGGATTTTCGAGAATTAAAATTGCTCAAAATATTATTCCAAAATTTCCTAGCATTAATTCAATGCTAAATAATATTCTAATTATACAAAATAATCATAGGAATTTAAATATCATAATTCCTTGATCGTTGGACTTGATTCTCAAGTCATCTTAAAACGTTAACGTTGAAGCGTCTCAGCGTTAATTATCGACTCATCTCGGAATGGTCGTAATAAAGCTGTAATCACTTTATTAAATTATTCCAATAATAATGGAATTAAATTCTAAGCTTAAACACTTAGAAAAGATTACGAAATTTCAATTATCGATCTGTGATCGACATTGAAATAATCTTTGTTGAAATCGTTACATATTCGTATTTCCGATTCACATTATTTGTGAATAAAACATAGAATTTATTATTCCAACAATAATCGAAATCATTATTCGATATATTAATAATCAAATTATCATAACAATACTCTAATTCTGAAATTAATATAAGTAATTAGGCGTTTAAATAATCGGGGTATTACATTCCACCCCCTTAAAGAAATTTCGTCCCGAAATTTACATACATCAATGTATGGGGCATCTTAGCACCATAACATCATAAATTTCCACGTGATTTCCTTTTGTCCATGGTTTCTCCATTGGACTTTCATCAAAGACCCAATTTAATTCTTAATCATTGAATCATACGATCAAATAGTCGTAGTTGTTCATCACAACTCATATTTGAGTTAAAGATCATGTCATTATGATGAATTACGTGATTTGGGTCATATTCACATTTCTTTAGTTGTGACATGTGGAAAATCATTATGTACATTCCCCAAATTTTGGTGGAAGTACCAATCTATAGGCTACTGGGCCTTTTATTTCTAGGATCCCCGTAAGGTCCTATAAAGCGTGATCTCGACATTCCTTGCACTTTAACTTTATAATTTCCTCATGGAGAAATCTCGAGGAACTTCGTTTCGCATTCAAAATGCGGTTCGATCTCGTCGCTTTAAAAATCCCTTGACCTTCATGGGTGATAGTTTATATCACAATTGTAATCTTTCTTGATTCGAGTCCTCTTTTCTATCTCATTTTAAGTCTCTTGCTCGAAGAAAATTCAAACTTTTATGGTTTGTCGAGATCTATAACTTATTCCATATAGAAATGTCTCCAAAATTTTAGTGCGATACTCTGCTTTGCTATTTCAAGTCATGAGTTGGGTAATTCTATTCGTGAGGTCTAAGTCATCATTTGTCGTTGACTATCATCTTTTCTCACTTTAATAAGTGGCCTCACATTCATTTGTCCATGTAAATTTGATTCCTTCGGAAGACATCATGTGTCTAAGGAATATTCCTCCTTTAAGCCGAAATTCATATATTAAACTTGGCAAAATTTTGCTCGACTCTAAAAGTCCATGTCTGATCCTTCTATGTTCTTTATGTCCTTTCTCGTCCTTCATACGGATAAGAACATCATTCCTAAGGATTTAGACAAAATCGTCTAAGTATGTGTGGAACACTCGATTTTTGAGGTTCATGAATAGGGCTGGTGTACTAGCTTGTCCGACTGGCATGACTATAATCTCATAGTAACCATATCTTATTCGGAACAATTTTGCTTTCGTACATCAGATACCATTTTCACATAAGCCACCATTTACCTATGAGTCTCATATTATCATAGGACTCTATGTCTCTGAGTGGCCTTCGTCAGAATCGTACCTTTCGCTTAGAAACTTGCCTAATTCCAGGTACGTTTTTGCCTTATATATATCCGACGATCTTTCTCTTTAAATAGCCGGGGTCCTGATGCTCCTGTTACTTTTGATTCCAGAAGTGTGTGTTTCTTTTATCAGAAAGTAAGGTCGATTTGATAACGGTAATTCCCTTAATCCTTGAGGGCGATAAGATCCTGTCCTTTTGCCATTCTCGTCTCTTTCTGGTATAATAGACGGCACAGGACGTGGGGCGGCATTTGGAACATCAGGGTACAACCATTCCTTTATGCCTGTTGTGTAACTTGTGGGGACGGGACAAGTACCGTAGGTTCCATTCCACATGCATTATATATACACTTGAGCACTGCGACAAATCACGATAAGTGCGCCAAGTCTTAGAATTTTCTACTTGAAGAAGATATTCTCTTGATACTTCTTTTGCAAGATCACCGCTAATCTGTCGGCAAGCGATGGATAAGTTATTGGATGTCATCCTCGTCCATCTCTCCATAGTTACGAGCATTCATCGAAGGTGCAAAATTCTTCCAAAACTGTCCCAAGCCATGCCGGTTTATAATAAGAGTCGATATACGTATGAGCTCTAACTTGAGCCTTGGGATTAACTTTCTACTCGTCGGACTTCCTTTTCTTACCATACGTAAGCAGATAGTTCTAGATGAGCCAACCTTAAATTAAAGCAATTGAGGATCCCAAAATCCCATTACATAGAATTTCAAATGGAGGCTATGCCGTGCTTCTTATCATGTGAGTGACATCCATTTTGAAACACATTTCTTGAATTATATCTACGTTCCACATAGATATTATTATATAACTCATTTGTTAGAACCTTAGGTGATCCTAGGTCCAATTCTAAACTCGAACAACACCTGCGATGGCCATAATTCTCTTATAGGCGAAGAGATTTTCATTTCTCGATTCGTTTACCCTGAACTAGGTTCTATCATTTCTACGCATACTTGTGCGATGTTAGAAAACAAACACCTATATTGAACGCAGAAAAATTATAAGTATTATGAGAAATTTTCTCATACTATGAGACTACGATTCTGTTAATCTGTTTTCGGTCTGAAGTATAGGCTCGGTCTATGGTGTTCTTATGCATTCAATTAAACATCTATTTCATACATCATTGTCCTTTCCTTGGGACATTATGTTTCCTTGCTATGGCCTTACATTACCGTTCATCATATCCTTCTCTGTGCATTACTATTATGCTTTTATCAATAGCATTACGTGGTTAGGTTTATGTCGACCTATCCTTGATATTAATATCTCGATAACTTAATCTCATCGCGAGAGATCGTGATATATCGACACTATCATTCATCTACGATCGGTATGAATGATTCAATTCCTAAATCCTTTTCACTCTATCAATCTTAGGAATATATCTCATATATCCTTACTTTAAACTCTTTTCCAGAGAAAGTTCTTGTACTGGCATTTAGTGCCATCGTTTGTAGTATCCTTTCAGGATATACGTCATTTCTTCTTAATCTTTATTGATTCATTATGCAATTTTGCATAGGATCAAAATCCTTTGTCCGCTAGGGGCGTATTATACTTTACCTTGACGTGAATATCCTTACCATTTTCTTGACATTCGATGAATGCTTCATTCCCATGTCGAGATACTTAATATCTCACGTTATTGATCGTCACAAAAGTATGAGGGGTAAGATTTACAATTAGATTCACTTTAAGATTCTTCCAGGTGAATCTTTTCATTCGTTTTCTTGAAAACATTTCCTTTGCAAAAGTCTAAAGAAGCTATCGTGCTTGTTAATTTCTAAGACACTCAAAACAAGCGTTTTGTGTCAAAACAATTTAGAGTACTAAGATCCATTTCAAATAATGAATCTATTTCTTACTCTGCTTCTTTACTTTAAAGGAATTACTTTACTTATCGAAGTCGTAATATCATTGAAACTTATCTCGTATTGTGGCTATCTCATAATTGTATAGCTCATAATTTCTTGACTATTTTAGACTTTTGTCCCTTTTCTTGAGCATGGTGTCGAAAGTAATATTCTTGTCATTATACTTGGTTCTTACTCTCGGGACTAGAACCGTCATTAATGTCGTATAGCTTGGTAAGGTAGTACATTTGTACATCATAACTTAGATTCAAGCATCTCATCACCATGTCTTCATTTTCAAATCTCTGCTCGGAAAAGTATTTCAAACTTTTGTGATCGGTAAAGATTTCACATCTTACTCGTAGAGATGATGTCTCCATATCTTTAGGGCATGTACTACTGGCGATAGTTCGGATCATGTGTTGGGTAATTGATTCATGCGGTCTCAATTGTCGAGATGGATGGCTATCACTTTTCACTTTGCATTAAACACGACCTAATCCATTTTGAAAGCATCTGTATAGACCACGTACTCTTTATACTGCTCTTAGGGCGCTGTCTGAGGCGGATGGTTAACTTTTCCATGGCGTCGGAAATTCGCCTCGCCTTCCGTGATCCAGTGAATTTAATTCCATTTACGAGTAGTTGGATTATTGGTCTTGCTATCTTTGAGAATCCTTTAATGAATCTCGATAGTAACCTACTAATCCCAAGAAACTTCAAATCTCATTTGTGTCTTTGGCGATTTCCATTCTTGGACCGCTTCTACTTTGGCGGATCAACTTTAATCCTTGGTGACCTGATGTGTCGAGGAACATTACTTCCTTTGCTGAAATTCACATTTGCTAAACTTAGCAAAAATTTCATCTCTCAAAGTTTGCGACCTTGTCACGAGGTGTTCCTTGTGTTCGTCTTCATTGTGGAATATTTCTCCATACTTGATTTATATGCTAGGGCTATCCTGTTCATTCACACATCTCAATGATTATGATTCCTCAATCTCGTTATCATTGGTTTAACCAAGTCTCAATTACTTGGAATTGATTATGCTCAAGCATAATTTCATTGATTGAGGTATAAAGCGAGAGATTAGTTATACGAGATGCTATCGCTTCTTTACATATATGTCCTTTGAAAGAATATCGTGCATCTCCATTCTTTATACATGTCCAACCTACTAAGGAGGTTTAAGGACAATCAACTATCTTAAAGATAAGTTGTAATCTCTCGTTATGTCATAATAAGGGAAATTATATCCCAAGGATATCATGCACTTCGCTTTACTTCAACTCTTGCATTCTATGCTAAAGTATCTCATTCATAAAATTTCATTATCATAACGATCACATGAAGATATAACTTCTTTGTTATCAAAATCTGTAAGCCCATCGAGGTCATTGCATCCATGTGCATCATAGGAAAATATCTCGTCTCATCGAGATCTTATTTACATCATATCTTCTTGATGTCTATCACTCTCTTGATACGAAACTTTTAGGTTATCCAAAATAAGTCGACCTACATCGTGCACGATGTTTGTCACTTTACTAATTCAAAACTTAGGCGACAAGATAAGTCGATCTTTATCTTACTTATTGGTCTCGAGGATTAAAGAAATTGCATCATGTCGACTTTCAAAGATATGGGTTCATGATTGAGATAACATATTTTATGATTCGAATCCATATATTCTTTGAGCCGAATAATTTAGGATCTAGGGTTAGAAGACCGAATAGCGACTCTTGAGATTTCTTTGGTCATATGGGTGGCGGACCGTCACAAATATTTTCTCAATCACACAAGGATTTGGTTTCAAAGGAACATTTGTAAATTCTTGGGTTGAAAATTTTCTTGAGAAAAAGTGAGAAACTTCATGTGATTTCTCAATTTGAACTAGTCGTAGAGTTAAACTCAATAGCGATAATGGGTAATGAATAAATTTAAAACTTTATATACACATTGTAGGTCATCATCAAAGGTTCCTCTATATGTCATAGCGCCTCTTGTACTCTTGGGAATACTACTTTCTAGTATCGTTCTAAGATTCTAATCGCCTTGAAGATTTCCGTTCTATAAAACTATAAACTAACATTAACTGACTCTCATCAATTCGGAGAAGGAATCAGGGCTTTGGTTCTTCATAAGAAGTATATTACTCTGTGATAGAAGTGCGTGGCGAAAACCTTTAAGTAAATCGGAGTTCTAACGAAGAGAGCGGACTAAAACAAAAACATTGCACAAACAGTTTCTTGATGCCGAGCTCGGGATACCGGTCGTAAATAATACCGATGTCGAAGTTGTTGCGAAATCATTTGCCAATTCGAAGTCATTGCGAGGTTATTGATATAATGTGAAGTCATTAAAGCCGACTTGAGCGAAGTTGAAGGTATCGGCGCCGCAATCGAGGCGTACATGTTAAAGCAGTCGAACATCATTATGCCGACGACAAAGCCAAAGGCGTCTGGTCGGCGTCGAGGTTGATTTTCGAGGTGGAAATGATCTGGCGAGGTCAAGATAAATTGGCGGTGGATGTCACACTGCCGTTGCCGGTCGAAGCGAGCTCATACCACCGGGCTCGCTTACGCAGGTCGTACTACCGAGCTCGGCCGAGGTGGACAAGCGAGATCGCCTTGCCAGGTCGGACTAGACTTACGGTCGGACTGGGCCGACCCGGCGAAGTCAAAATTATACATGCTGGTGCGAAGCCAAAGTCGAGTTCAAGGTCGGTGAGCATGATCATGAGTTCGACCTTTAGCGACTCTAACGAATTCTTTAATCACATTTTGCCGTTTTCAGCGAAGAGTCATAGATGATGTGGAGTTCCGTCATGCGTGAACTTCCAAATAAAAAGATCATTCTCGTGTCACTTATCGCATAGTGACATTCATCGTCTTGACATCCTTTCCAATTCTGAGCTTAAAATTTTCTTCTCGTCTATCAATTCGAGATTCTCAGGATGAAATAAAATTCTAATAATTCATCTTCCAATGTTCTTCGCAATTGGGATCATGCGTCTTAAACAGTCTACGTTCCCTTGGGATAACATACCCATCATCGTAAACATCCTTGGGATTTGAAATAAAATTTTCAAATATTCATAACAATAAATTTCTATTGATTTACATGAACTCAAACATTTTATCCCCAAAATTTGTCCATACATTCTCGTATGACATTATCATACATTGGTGGCGAACTAACGACTTTCAATCAATCCTCATAACTTTCATTTGGGATGACATAATCATTAATCAAAACAATATTGAGAATTGAAGAATAAAATTTCAAATATGATGAACATAGTTCGTTGTAAACATCGCATTTCTTGCGAAAAAAATTTTCAATCAATAATCCATCAATCGATAAATCATGGTTATTTACAACCTTTTTCATTTCATTTGTCGATAATGTTCTATCGACAACAAATCAAATTCATAAATCATTTGTCGATAATGTTCTATCGACACCAAATCATTGTCGATAATGTTCTATCGACATCAAATCGTGATCGATAATGTTCTATCGACACCAAATCAAATTCATAAATCTAAAATTTTCTTTTCAAAGATGAGAAAATAATTTACCTTTTTCGATTGAGCTTGATGTGATGGAGTGTCGGCGATGTCGGTGACCTCTAGAAGTCTAGTGACTCAATCTAGACTTAATTATGAAATGGGGTTTTGGATTGAAAATGACGGCTCGATACCACTTTATGTGACCCTAAATCCAAAATGCGATTTAGCGGGGCTAATACTTGGAATAATAATTAAGGAAACTTTATCGATATATATACAAGACTCATATGTTGAAGTATTCAACTAATCAACATCATAAGATAAATTAATTCAATTGCGGCGGAAAAGCGTGTGAATACACATATGACGATGTGTATTGAGTTTCTAATATATTGCATTCAAAAGGGGTTCAGGCGCTCCGACACGTCTCCGTCCATCATACACTCAACTGCGCATTTAAAACAAACATGCGGTGAGTACAAGATTGCACTCGATGGCTCATGCGAAATAATTTATCACATTTGAATTACTGCCTTTATCACATAACACACGAGGTTTTAATTTGAAATACTCGTGCTTACTAAATATTTTCTTTCATTTTCCATAAAGATTAAATCGGCGGACATTTTCCTTGTATGTATGATCCATATCCACCACAATAATTCATTCCACAACAATTCCTGCTTTTGGAGGAGGCCTCCTCTCACGAGACTGTGACCGACGAGCACCCTTTCGGACTACGATCATAAAATAATCGATGCACAAAATCCGGGCCGTCTCGGCCAGGATCAGAATTCTCCATCATCCTTGGGGTACTTCCAAGAATCTGAATTCAAGCATGTCGTAAAGTGGGAGCTACCCGACATTATGCATCAATATCATGGATTGGATACATACATAAAACATAAACATTTTGGCGGGTAATTAAATAAATCATTTCATAAATATTTGCTTGCAATAAAGCATCATAAATAAATCATTTGGTAAATTCTACCGGTTTGAGTATAGTAAAGCTCACCTTTACTTTTAAACTTCGATTTTCGATACGTGCTCTCTGCGGTTGCGTGTGAGCCTTCCGTCCACCTACGCATAAAATTTACGTTTGCTTACGTTGGCACGCTTTTCGAGATTTTAAAGTTCATTCGACTTTGATAAATAATATAATAATTGAAGTCTTAATAAATCTTAATATGTCGTTTCAGCGTATTTTAATAAAATAATTTTCGTACTTGAGAGAGGCGTAATATGATCTCGATCTCATTTTAACCTTTTAGGTTAAATAATTAACGATATAATAACGTTATTAAATAATTTGATTTCAATTTTGAAATCTTTTCTCTAATTGATATATTCGGATAAAAGTAATCGTTTTCACGTATTAACGTATTTAACGAACGTATCTCGTACGTCAATTTCGAAAGTCAACCTTTTTGACTTTTCGTATAAATCTTCAATAAAACATATTTTAATGAATAAAATCAATATAAATCGATTTTCAATCGATTTCTTTTCATAAAGCTTCAATCCTCGATTTTTCACGCAAATCGATAAACTTCATTAATATTTTTCTTTAATATGAATTAACTTATTCATTAAACATTATTTTTCATTTCTAACGTTATTTAATATAACGTTTCGTCATAAACATAGTATTCTATGTTTATAAAATTTCATAAATTCTTAATATGTCTAAAATAATTTCTAGACATATAATATTTTATTTTTCATGATATTAAGGAATTAAAATCCTTAATATACTTAATCAAAGCTTACGGTTTTAAGCTTAAATTTTCAATCATCTTTCAAATTTTTTTCTAAATTCATATAGTGTACTATATTAGCATAGTATCACTAATATGTATTAACATTAGCTATAGGAAAATTGGACATTACTTATTTAAGTCCATAAGTCACGGTTCTTAGGCAAAAATTGCCCAATTAATTTTCTAAAATTCTAATTAATTTATCTGAGGCCCAACATTAATCTAAATCATAATTATAACCTATAGATTAACATTTTCACTTTCTACACCAATGAATTAATGTTCGAGGTCTCGGTTCTTCCCAACTATACAATAAACATTTTATAAAATTTCAACAATTCACATACCATTAAATCAATGCCTAGATCATTAAAATGCATTAATATTTCTTATACATGATTTAAACATTTACAAATATCCTCAAATAATTTGGTACATTTATATATGTAACTTAAGATTTCAATAAAATCAACATTAACAATGGTTCTCATACCATTTCGGTAACTACAATTTTTTTTATATCAACATACAAAATCAAAACATTAACAATTCATCCATCTTAGCTCACGGCCATTTTCTTGAAATCAATTCAATATTCTCTAAATTTGTTAATTACTAAATACATGCTTAAGCTTTTATTTAAATCACCAATATAACTCATAAGCTTCATGCTCAACAAAATTAACAAATAACAATTATGCTATCATAATTTCTCATTAAAACACATGCTCACATATTAAAATCAAACCATTATAAATTGGAAATTTTAACGTGTAATCAAAGCTCGTTCGATTTCTAACCTCGTTAGCATTGTCGATTAAATGTGCAAGTCTTTATGTATCAAGGTTTGGGATAGTTTATGGAAGAATATTTTTTTTCTTCCTTTAGAAGCTCACGGTAATGGAGAGCTTTTGGGAAGGGAAATGTATTTTGTTCTATTTAACTAATTGCTTTGTACACCAAAGCTAAAGAAATGAATTGATTTCTACACCTATTCAAGCTTACAACTCACGGTTCACACAAACAAATCAAGTCAAAAGCTATTTGTGAGTCATCAATACAATACATCATCATTTACATTAGGTAAATGCTTCTTACACTTGAATGGACCAAAGAAAAATCCTACTCCTTTTCTATACATAGGCGTCGGTCATCACACACAACAAAAGCAAGATAATTCTTTTCACTTTGTGACTCATTCCTATTACATCATGCTTAGTAAGTGTGTCTTACAAAATATTTTGAACAATTGAAATATTCTTTTCTTTGAAGTGAAGAAGCCGTCGGCCATCACTTGTCCAAATAGGAGTATATTAATTGTTGTAATCTTGATTCATGCATGTATATAAATATCTACACTCTATCCCAAATGTAAGAATACATCATGAATTAAGAGTAGTGTTGAAACTTCACTTCGTTTGGAAGCCAACATACTGGTTACACCCTTCCCAAAACATCCCACTTGGTTCATCAATTCCATGTTTATTGAGTAATAATTCCTATGCTATTACCATTACAAAATCGCACAGTACCTTGATCAAAGGAAAGATTTTCAATATTATCAATTGATCCAAAACACACGCACTTTCTTTCTTAAGTGCCCAACATTTTACTTTCATGCTATTTATAGTTATATAGCACAATATATATCTTAGATGATAAATTATATCATAGGAAAAAAATTTGGAATTAATCCATAGGTAGAAAACCCTAATTCTCGATTTAGGATTTTCGAGAATTAAAATTGCTCAAAATATTATTCCAAAATTTCTTAGCATTAATTCAATGCTAAATAATATTCTAATTATATAAAATAATCATAGGAATTTAAATATCATAATTCCTTGATCGTTGGACTTGATTCTCAAGTCATCTCAAAACGTTAACGTTGAAGCGTCTCAAAGCGTTAATTATCGACTCGTCTCGGAATGGTCGTAATAAAGCTGTAATCACTTTATTAAATTATTCTAATAATAATGGAATTAAATTCTAAGCTTAAACACTTAGAAAAGATTACGAAATTTCAATTATCGATACCTGATCGACGTTGAAATAATCTTCTTTGAAATCGTTACATATTCGTATTTCTCGATTCACATTGTTGTGAATAAAACATAGAATTTATTATTCCAACAATAATTGAAATCATTATTCGATATATTAATAATCAAATTATCATAACAATACTCTAATTTCTGAAATTAATATCGTAATTAGGCATTTAAATAATCGGGTATTACAACATTATAGATCAATAATTCAACATTAAAACATCCTAGCAAAAATCGAGCATCACTAGAATAATTTAAATAAATTGTTAAGCTTAGGAAATAAATAACCTATGCACATATCAACATATGTAACATAATTTCTAAACTTATAACATCTAACATGATTTTTGCATAATTGATACATCTTAAAAATAATAATTTAAACCGATAGATTATTGAAAAAGTTAGGTTTTATCGAAGCTTGTTCGATATCTAACCTCGTTATCGGAGTCGATCGGTTGTAGGGTGAAAAGAACTCAAGCAAAATGAGAAGGAAGAAGAAGAATGTGTGTGGTTTTCTCCTTTGGAGCTCACGGCAGAATGGAAGAGAGAAATGAGTAAGTGTGAAGTGTGTTGTGTTTGTGTTTCAATACATAAATATATACTTAGCAATAATAACAAATGAAACAACACACATGCAGACCCTCTCGGCTCTCTCTCTCTCACAAATGAATGAAATTGGAAAGTCGAAGATGATTAGGTCACTCTAAAATATCTCTTACACATTACTAACTTCTTGTAAGCTTTAATAAAGCTTTTTGGGATAACAAAATAAAAATTTTGTCCCAAGTTCATATGCTGCCGTCGACTTCAGCGCATGGGATAGAGAATTCAGATTTTTGGTGTTGCAACTACTAGTGTATTTATTACACTCTTTCCCAAAATAATACACTCAGTGTATTAAATCAAAATCAAAAATTGTGTACAAAATGTCAAAATAATCGGCAATAATACAAACATATTGTTAGTGTATTTTCATCTACACATTTTACTTGGTAAGTGTGTATTAATACTACACTTAAGAAATATCACAAATTGAATGATCAAAAATTAAATAATCTAAGTTATATCACATTGGATGTTTTCGGCACTTACACATTTTAAATGCCCAAACTTTGATTTTCATGCTATAAGTAGATATATAGCATAATATATATCCTAGATGATAATTTATATCATAGGAAAATTTATCGGAATTAATCCATGGGTAGAAAACCACAATTCTCGATTTAGGGTTTCGAGAATCTAAATAATCACAAATATCATTCCAATATTTTCTAGCATTAATTCAATGCTAAATAATATTCTAATTATATAAAATAATCATAGGAATTTAAATATCATAATTCCTTGATCGTTAGACTTTATTCTCAAGTCATCTCAAAGCGTTCACGTTTGAAGCGTTTAAACGTTAAATATCGACTCATCTCAAAATGGTCGTAATAAATTCGTAATCACTTTATTAAATCATTCCAATAATAATGGAATTAAATTCTAAGCTTAAAACTTAGAAAGATTACGAGATTTCAATTATCGATACATAATCGACGTCGAAATTATCTTTGTTAAAATCGTCACATATTCGTATTTCTAAATTCACATTCATTTGTGAATAAATCATAGGAATTTATTATTCCAACAATAATCGAAATCATTATTCGATATTTTAATAATCAAATTATCATAATAATACTCTAATTTACAAAATTAATATCGTAATTAGGCGTTTAAATAATCGGGGTATTACATTCCACCCCCTTAAAGAAATTTCGTCCCGAAATTTACATACATCAAAAAGTATGGGGCATCTTAGCACCATAACATCTTAAATTTCCACGTGATTTTCTTTTGTCCATGGTTTCTCCATTGGACTTTCATCAAAAACCAATTAAATTCTTAATCATTTAATCATACGATCAAATTGTCGTAGATGTTCATCACAACTCGTATTTGAGTTAAAGATCACGTCATTATGATGAATTCGTGATTTGGGTCATATTCACATTTCTTTAGGCGTGACACGTGGAAAATCATTATATACATTCCCAATTTTGGTGGAAGTACCAATCTATAAACTCTTGGGCCTTTTATTTCTAGGATCCTCGTAAGGTCCTATAAAGCGTGATCTCGACATTCCTTACACTTTAACTTTATAATTTCCTCTATGGAGAAATCTCGAGGAACTTCGTTTCGCATTCAAAATGGTTCGGATCTACAGCGTGCAGGCGTAAGACTTTTTCTGTCTTGAGCTTCTCGGTTTTGCCTTATTGGCAAATATCTTAATCATTTCATTTCGTTGTCAAGACCTTATACTTTACATTACCTATTTTATTACAATAAAGTGGTGGTTGTTATTTCTTTCCATATAATGCCACGTGTGGCTATGTCGATCGTTGCTTAGCGATTATGGTCGTCACGTAAACTTAATAAGTGGTAAAACATGTTCCCACTTGCACCTCGATTTAACATTCTTGTTCTCATCGTATCTTTAAACATTCATATTGTCCTTTTTATCTTCCATACGTCCGTGATGGGACATCTACGATAAGGTTGATATCGTGCATAACCACTTTTTGGTGAGCTAGCCCAAAATCTAGGGGTAAACTTGGAATCTCTATCGAAGTGATAGGTATTGGGACCCTTGCAGGATACGATCTTCCTTAAATCGGTGAGATAAATTATCGGTCTACGAGTCATACGAATAGCAGAGATGAACATTTTGGTGAGTCGAACCACTACTACCCATATAGTAGTGGTATTTCTTTATGACCTTGGCAAAACCTGCCATAAAATCCATTGCTATGTCATTTCATTTTCATTTGTATCTCATTAGAGATTATAACCTCTTATAAGGTCATTGATCTGATGCCTTGCTCTTATAATAGAGACAATCCTCGTCGATGAGGTTATAGCTCATTTCATTCTTTACTATCTAATTTTTTGTAAATCATAATATACTTTAATCTTTGCTTGGGTGGGCGGTATGAAGAATATCATGAGCTTCATTCATGATTTCATTTCTAAGCTTATTATTTCTTGAAATATATATAACCTTTCCTTAGACAATATGACATTATCGGTATGTACTTTAAAAACCCTTGACCCCGGAGGTGATAGTTTATATCACAATTGGAATGTTTCTTGATTCGAGCCATCTTTTCTATCTCATTTTAAGTTTCTTGCTCGAAGAAATAATTGAACTTTATAATTTGTGAATATCTCACAACTCATTCCATATTGGAAATGTCTTCAAAAATTTTAGCACGTATTACCGTTGATATTTCAAGTCATGAGTTGGGTGATTCTATTCGTGAGGTCTAAGTCATCGTGGTGCTTTGACTATTATCTTTCTCACTTTAATAAGTGGCCTCACATCCATTTGTCCATGTAAATTTGATTCCTTCGGAAGACATCATGTGTCTAAGGAATATTCTTTCTTTAAGCCGAAATTCATATATTAAACTTGGTAAAATTTTGCTCGACTCTAAAGTCCATGTCTGATCCTTGATATTCTTTATGTTCTTTCTCGTCCTTCATATGGATAAGAACATCGTTCATAAAGATTTAGACAAAATTGTCTAAGTACATATGGAACACTCGATTTTTGAGGTTCATGAATAGAAATTTGGTGTACTAGCTTATCCGATTGGCATGACTATAATCTCATGCAACCATATCTTATTCGGAAAAATTTTGCTTTCGTACATCGGATACCATTTACACATAAGCCACCATTTACATATGAGTCTCGTATTATCATAGGACTC
This sequence comes from Salvia rosmarinus, assembly GCA_036937905.1. NCBI lineage: Eukaryota > Viridiplantae > Streptophyta > Magnoliopsida > Lamiales > Lamiaceae > Salvia > Salvia rosmarinus. The sequence goes on along the minus strand of CM072815.1, from coordinate 53,304,050 downwards.
TATGTCTCGAGTGACCTTAAATCGGAATCGTACCTTTCGCTTAGAACTTGCCTATTTCAGTGCGTTTTGGCTCGTATGTCCGACGATCTTTCTCTTTCAAAGAGCCGGGGTCACATTGCTCCCTATTACTTCTTTGATTCGAGTGTGTGTTACTTTTATCGGAAGGTAAGGTTGAGTTGATAGCGGAAATTCCCTAATTTTCGAGGCGATAAGATCTGTCCTTTTGCCATTCTCATCTCTTTACGGTATAATAGGCGGCCGGGATGTGGGCGGCAATTGGAACATCGGTACAACCATTCCTTTATGCCTGCTTTGTGTAGCTTGCGGGGACCGGGATAAGTACCCGTGGGTGCCGTTCCTACGCATTATATGTATACTTGAGCACATTGACAAATCTGGTAAATACGCCCAAGTCTTGGAATTTTCTACTTGGAGAAGATATTTTCTTGATACTTCTTTTGCAAGATTACGCAATCTATTGGCAAACCATGGATAAATCATTGGATGTCATCCTCGTCCATCTCTCCATAATTCTGAGCATTCATCCATGATGTAGAAATTCCTCCAGCTGTCTTAATCCATGCCGGTTTATAATAAAGAGTCGACACTTTTGTGTGAGCTCTTAAACTTGTAGCCTTGATGTTAACTTTCTACTCGTCAGATTCTCTTTTCTTACCATCTGTAAATAGGTAGTTCTAGATGAGCCAACCTTAAATTAAAGCAATTGAGGATCCAAAAATCCCGTTGCATAGAATTTCAAATGGAGATACTATGCCCGTGCTTCTAATCACGTGAGTGACATCTATTTTCGAAACTTTTGTTTCTTGAATTATATCTCGTTCCACATAGATATTATGATCTAACTCATTTGTTAGAACCTTGGCGATCTAGGTCCAATTATAAACTCGAGCAACACCTGTGATGGCTATAATTCTCGTATAGGCGAAGAGATTTTCATTTCTCGATTCGTTTACCTTGAATTGGGTTCTATCGTTTCTCGCATACTTGTGCGATGTTGAAAGCGAAACACCTATATTGAGCAGAAAAATTATAAATATTATGAAATTTTTCTCATATCTATCGAGCCTTCACGATTTACGTTAATCTATTTTAGGAGGTGATATAGGCTCGGTCTACGGTGTTCTCGTGCATTCAAATAAACATCTATTTCATACATCATTGTCCTTTCTCTTGGGACATCATGTTCTCTTGATATGGCCTTACGCTACCTCGTTAATCATATCCTTCTCGATTGTCGGTACTATTATGCATTTATCAATAGCATTCTGTGGTTAGGTTTATATCGACCTATCCTTGATATTAATATCTCGATAACTTAATCTCATCGTAGAGATCGTGATGTTCCTGACACTATCATTCATTTCCGATCCAGTATGAATGATTAAATTCTCCTTTTCACTCTATCAATCTTAGGAATATATCTCTCATATATCCTTACTTTAAACTCTTTTCCAGAGAAAGTTCTTGTACTAGCATTCAGTGCCATTGTTTGTAATATCCCTTTTTGGATATACGTCATTTATTCTTAATCTTTATTGATTCATTATGCAATTTCACATAGGATAAAATCTTTTGTCCGCTAGGGCGTATTATACTTTTGCCTTGGCGTCGAATATCGCACCATTTTCTTGACATTCGATGAATGCTTCATTCCCATGTCAGAGATACTTAATATTCCACTTTATTGATCGTCACAAAAGTATGAGGGGTAAGATTTACAATTAGATTCACTTTAAGATTCTTCCATGTGAATCTTTTCATTTGTTCTCTTGAAAACATTTCCTTTGCAAAAGTCTAAAGAAGCTATCTTGCTTGTTAATTTCTAAGACACACAAGACAAGCGTTTTGTGTCAATACAATTTAGAGTACTAAGATCCATTTCAAATAATGAATCTCTTTCTTACTCTGCTTCTTTACTCCAAAGGAATTACTTTACTTATCGAAGTCATAATATCGCTGAAACTTATCTCATATTATGGCTATCTCATAATTGTATAGCTCATAATTTCTTCAGCTATTTTTGACTTTTGTCCCTTTTTCTTGAGCATGGTTTCAGAAAGTAATATTACTTTCATTATACCTCGGTTCTTACTCTCAGGACTAGAACCGTCATTATTTTCATATAGCTTGGTAAGGTAGTACATTTGTACACCATAACTTAAATTCCAAGCATCTCATTACCATGTCTTCATTGTGGAATATTTCTCCATACTTGATTTACATCTAGGGTTATCCTAGCTGTTCACACATCTCAAGATTATGTTTCCTCAATCTTATTATCATCGATTAACCAAGTCTCAATTACTTGGAATCGATTACGCTCAAGCATAATCTCATTGATTGAGGTATAAAACGAGAGATTTGTTATCTGGGATGCTATCACTTCTTTACATATATATTCTTTGTAAAGAATATTGTGCATCTCCATTCTTTAAACATGTCCAACCTACTAAGGAGGTTTTAAGGACAATCAACTATCTTAAAGATAAGTTGTAATCTCTCGTTATGTCGTAATAAGGGAAATTATATCTCGAGGATATCATGCACTTCCTTTACTTCAACTCTTGCATTCTATGCTAAAAGTATCTCATTCATAACATTTCATTATCATTACGGTCACATGAAGATATAACTTCTTGTTATCAATATCGGTAAGCCCATCGAGGGGTTATTGCATCCATGTGCATCATAGGAAAATATCTCGTCTCATCGAGATCTTATTTACATCATAACTCCTTGATGTACGTCACCTCTTGATCGCAACCTTTAGGTTACCAAAATAAGTCGACCTACATCATACGATGTTTATCACTTTACTAATTCAAAACTTAGGTGACAAGATAAATCAATCTTCATCTCACCTATTGGTCTCGAGTTTAAGAAATTGCATCATGTCGACTTCCCAAAGATATGGGTTCGTGATTGAAATAACATATCTTACTATTTGAATCCATATATTATTTGAGGCGAATAATTTGGGATCTAGGGTCAGAAGACGAATGGCGACTCTTGAGATTTCTTTGGTCATATGGGTTGGCGGACCATCACAAATATTTTCTCGATCACACAAGGATTTGGTTTCAAAGGAACATTTTGTAAATTCTTGGGTTGAAAATTTTCTTGAGAAAAAGTGAGAAACTCATGTGATTTCTCAATTTGAACTAGGTCATAGAGTTAAAATCGATGACAGAAATTGGGTAATGAATAGAATTTAAAACTTTATAAACACTTTATAGGTCATCATCAAAGGTTCCTCTATACGTCATAGCACCTCTTGTACTACTGGGAATACTACTTTCTAGTATCATTCTAAGATTCTTATCATATTGTAAAGTTCTCATTCTATATAAACCATAAACTAACTTCAACTGATTCTCGTAAATGCGGAGAAGGAATCGGGGATTTGGTCCTTCTAATAAATAAATTACATCGCGTTAGAGTGCGTGAGGCAAAAACCATGCGTAAATCGGAGTTCAACCGAAGGAGAGCGGTCAGCAGAAACTCTTGCATAGTGCGGAAAAGCCGGTAGCGCGCGCGAGGTCGTGGGTGATGCCGATGTCGGCGGTCGCGCATGCCGATGCCAATGCCGACACTTCAATTCGTACATGCGATCATCGACACCGGGTCGTACACGCTGCGAAGTCGAAGTCGAAAGAGACCAAAGTCGTATTTTCGGATGTCGATGTCGAGTTGTTGTCGAAGTCGTTTGCGATGCCGAGGTCATTGACGTAAATGACGAAGTCATTAAGGCCGACGCCAAAGCCGAAGCCGGAGCCGAAGTCGACAAGGTCGATGCCGAAGTTGAAGTCGAACAGATGCCGAAGTCGAAGTCGAGGTCGGTCGAAGACAATGTCGAAGCTATAATTTTAATTGTCGAGGTCGGTCGTACATGATCGCCAACATCAAAGCCAAGGCGTGCGGTCGGCCGAGGTTGTTTTACGAGGTGGAGGTAATCGACCGTGGTCAAGATAAATTGGCGGTGGATGTCACGCTGCCGTTGCGAGGTCGAAGCGAGCTCGTACCAGCAGGCTTGCTTGCCGAGGTCGCGCTGCCGAGCTCGGCCGGGGTGGTGACAATGTCGAACAACAGAGGTCGCCTTGCCAGGTCGGACTAGACTTACGAGGTCGGATGAGCCGGCCGAAAGCGAAGTCAAAATTATACATCTTGGTGCGAAGCGGAGGTCGAGTTCAAGGTCGACTAAGCATGATCGCGAGTTCGGTCTTTAGCGACTCTAACGAATTCTTTGATCACATATTTGCCGTTTCCAGCGAAGAGTCATAGATGATTTGGAGTCCGCCATGCGTGAACTTCCAAATAAAAGATCATTCTTGTGTCACTTATCGCATAGTGATATTCACTATCTTGACATCTTTTCCAATTACGAGCTTGAATTTTCTTCTCGTCTATCGATTCGAGATTCTCGGGATGGAATAAAATCTAATAATCCATCTTCCTATGTTCTTCGCAATTGGGATCATGCGTCTTAAGCGATCTACGTTCTTTTGGGATAACATACCCATCATCGTAAACATCTTTGGGATTTGAAATAAAATTTTCAAATATTCATATCAATAAATTTCTATTGATTTACGAATTGAACATTTTATCCCAAAAAAATTTGTCCATACATTCTCGTATGACATTATCATACGTTGGTGGCGAGCAGCGACTTTCATTATCAATTCTCATAACTTCATTTGGGATGACAATAGTCATTAATCAAAACAATATGGAGAATTGAGGAATAAAATTTCAATATGGCGAACATAGTTCGTTTTAAACATCTGATTTCTTGTGAAAAAAATTTCAATCAATAATCCATCAATCGATAAATCATGGTTATTTACAACCTTTTTCATTTCATTTGTCGATAATGTTCTATCGACAACAAATCAAATTCATAAATCATTTGTCGATAATGTTCTATCGACACCAAATCAAATTCATAAATCTCAAATTTTCTTTTCAAAGATGAGAAAATAATTTACCTTTTCAGTTGAGCTTGATGTGATGGAGTGTCGGCGGTGTCGGTGACCTCTAGAAGTCTAGTGACTCAATCTAGACTTAACTACGAAAAGAGGTTTTGGATTCAAAAGCGAGCGACTACGATACCACTTTGTAATGACCCCTAAATCCTAAGCACGATTTAGCGGGGACTAATACTAGGAATAATAATCGAGGAAGCTTTAACCAATATATATACAATAACTCGTATGTTGCGGAAGTATTCAACTAATCAACATCATAAGATAAATTAATTGATTGCGGCGGAAAAGCGTGTGAATACGCATATGGCGATGTGTATTCAAGGTTTCTAATATATTATAATCAAAGGGGTTCATTGCTCGACACATCTCCATCCATCATCGCTCGACTGCATTTAAAAACAAACATGAGGGTGAGTACAAGGTTGCACTCGATGGCTCATGCCAAAATAATTTATCAAGTTTAAATTACTACGCCTTTATCACGGTAACACACGAGGTTTTAATTTGGAATACTCGTGCTTACTAAATATTTTCTTGCATTTTCCATAAAGATTAAATGCGGCGGACATTTTCCTTGTATGTATGATCCATATCCACCACAATAATTCATCCAACAATAATTCCTTATTTGGAGAGAGGCCTCCTCTCCATGAGACGTCGTGACCGACGAGCACCCTTCGGCCACAGTCACAAATAATCGATTGCACAAAATCCGGGCCATCTCGGCCACGGGATCTGAATTCTCCATCATCCTTGGGGTCTTCCAAGAATAAAATTCAAGCATTTCATAAAGTGGGAGCTACCAACGTTATGCATCAATAATCATGGATTGGATACATACACAAAACATAAACATTTTGGGCGGGTAATTAAATAAATCGGTTCATAAATATTTGTTTGAAATAAAGCATCATAAATAAATCATTTGGTAAATTCTACCGGTTTGAGTATAGTAAAGCCCTTTACTTTTGAACTTGAATTTCGATCTGCGTGTTCTCCTTTGGTTGCGTGTGAGCACTTCACGTCCACCTACGCAAAAATTTCGTTTAGCACGTTGCACGCTTTTCGATATTTTCAAAGTTCATTCAACTTTGATAAATAATATAATAATTGAAGTTTTGATAACCTTAATGCGTAGAAACGGCGTATTTCGATAAAATAATTCTCGTATCTCGAGAGGCGTAATATGATCTGGTCTCATTTTAACCTTTTAGGTTAAATAATTAGCGATATAATAACGTTATTGATAAAATGATTTCAATTAAAATCTTTTCTCACAATTGAGATATTCGGATAAAAGTAATACATTTTCACGTATTAGCGTATTTACGAGCGTATTTAAATGCGTTAATTTGAAATCGACCATTTTGACTTTTCGTTAATATTTTCAATAAAATACATTTTAATGTATAAAATCAATATAAATCGATTTTAATCGATTTCTTTTCATAAAGATTTAATCCTCGATTTTTCATAAATCGATAAACTTGATTAATATTTTCTTTCAATATTAACCTTTTAATACTTTAAGCATTATTTTATGCTTTTAACGTTATTTAATATAACATTTCATCGTAAACATAATATACTATGTTTAATAATCCTCAAAATTCAATTATGTCTAATATAATTTTTAGACATATAATAATTTATTATTCTTAATTAAAAGGAATTAAAATTCCTTATTTAACAACATATAGCTCACGGCTATATGGTAAATTTTCAAACTTTGTTCCAAAATCCTCTAAATTCATATAGTGTATTATTTTACACTATGATCATTAATATGTATTAATATCACTATAGAAAAATTGGAACATATCTATTTTCTCTATATAGGCCACGGTTATTTCAAAATTAATACCAATAATTTTCCAAAAATTTTAATAATTATACACAAGCCTCCAATATCAATATATAACATAATTATAACCTAAAGTTTTATAAAATTAAACCATACACCAAGAATGGTCCAAGGTAGCTCCGGCTACTTTGTGCGATAAATATCAAATGATTTTATAAAATCATATAAAATCACACTATGCTTATATGCTATCATATAGCACTAATACATCATAATATCATACTATAACAACTTACAACCCATTAATCCTATCACTATGGTTCTCGGCCATTTTGAATAAAAATATCTATATATACCCAAATATTCTAATAAATTTCTACAACACCTAATCAATACCTAGATCGAGAATATGCTATTATATCAAGCATATAAAATTATACACCATAGTTCAAGGCCCTAACATTTTCGGAGTTTTGAAGTTTTATACAAATGGATTCAAAAATTTCTAAATTAATATCATGCACTCCTACAACATTATAGATCGATAATCCAACATTAAAACATCCTAGCAAAATCGAGCATCACTAGAATAATTTAAATAAATTGTTAAGCTTAGGAAATAAATAACCTATGCACATATCAACATATGTAACATAATTTCTAAGCTTATAACATGTTAACATGATTTATTGCATAATTGATACATGCTAAAAATAATAATTTAAACCGATAGATTATTGAAAAAGTTAGGTTTTATCGAAGCTTGTTCGACATCTAACCTCGTTATCGGTCGATCGGTTGTAGGGTGAAAAGAACTCAAGCAAAATGAGAAGGAAAGAAGAAGAATGTGTGGTTTTCTCCTTTGGAGCTCACGGCGAGAATGGAAGAGAAATGAGTAAGTGTGAAGTGTGTTGTGTTTGTGTTTCAATACATAAATATATACTTAGCAATAATAACAAATGAAACAACACACATGCAGGACCCTCTCTCTCTCTCTCTCTACAAATGAATGAAATTGGAAAGTCAAAGATGATTAGGTCACTCTAAAATATCTCTTACACATTACTAACTTCTTGTAGCTTTAATAAAGCTTTTGGGATAACAAAATAAAAATTTTGTCCCAAGTTCATATCTTTGCCGTCGACTTGACGCATGGGATAGAGAATTCAGATTTTGGTGTTGCAACTACTAGTGTATTTATTACACTCTTTCCCAAAAATAATACACTCAAGTGTATTAAATCAAAATCGAAATTGTGTACAAAATGTCGAAATAATCGGCAATAATACAAACATATTGCTAGTGTATTTTTCATCTACACATTTTACTTGGTAAGTGTGTATTAATACTACACTTAAGAAATATCACAAATTGAATGATCAAAATTAAATAATCTAAGTTATATCACATAGGATGTTTTCGGCACTTTCACATTTTAAATGCCCAAACTTTGATTTTCATGCTATAAGTAGATATATAGCATAATATATATCCTAGATGATAATTTATATCATAGGAAAATTTATCGAAATTAATCCATAGGTAGAAAACCACAATTCTCGATTTAGGGTTTCGAGAATCTAAATAATCACAAATATCATTCCAATATTTTCTAGCATTAATTCAATGCTAAATAATATTCTAATTATATAAAATAATCATAGGAATTTAAATATCATAATTCATTGATCGTTAGACTTGATTCTCAAGTCATCTCAAAACGTTAACGTTTGAAGCGTTTAAACGTTAAATATCGACTCATCTCAAAATGGTCGTAATAAAGTCGTAATCACTTTATTAAATCATTCCAATAATAATGGAATTAAATTCTAAGCTTAAAACTTAGAAAGATTACGAGATTTCAATTATCGATCGTAATCAGCGTCGAAATTATCTTTGTTAAAATCGTCACATATTCGTATTTCTAAATTCACATTCATTTGTGAATAAATCATAGGAATTTATTATTCCAACAATAATCGAAATCATTATTCGATATTTTAATAATCAAATTATCATAATAATACTCTAATTTACGAAATTATTATCGTAATTAGGCGTTTAAATAATCGGGGTATTACATAAAGGGAGAGTTTCACCCTCTTTAGGGTAGTTCCTTGTAGGCACTAAACAAAGTCCTCATAGTTTTGTAACTGCTGAGTCATCGTGATTTATCCCTTCACATTCTCATAGGGTTGGGGTGTGGAAGCTCATACGGAACAGTTTTCCCTTTTGGAACAAAGAATTCAAAGAAGAAGTTGATGAATAGAAGAATGCCCATTTTCCTAAGTGATGATTTTGTTTCTTCTTGAATTGATCATGGAAATGTGTTCTCTATATGCTAATCGTCTAGGATTTATTTGAGATTTTTAGAAAAATATTTGAAAATGCACATGTAATAGTGGAAAGTTAGGACTCAATTTAAGAGCTTGATACTTTGTGAGTTCTTGAGATTAGACAATTAATCTATGTATGATGTTAATATGCTGTGAAATTAATTGAGAGTCTTGCAATGTAATATCGATCTTTTAAATATTATTTAGAGAATTTTGAACTTAGATTTGTAAGTCAATTTCCACGAGAAAAAATTATTCTCTTTTAATTCCAATTCTTTTCACGAAAAGTCGAATCAAATTATGTTTATGCTTTGCATACTAAATTAAATGTAAGTATGCGACTATGTGAATTTATGTCTACACTTGGATATTAAATTGTAACGAGAAGTTAAAATGGTGAGCTTGATTCAATTGTTAAGGGTTATTTATTAAATTCAAATCTGGGCTTTAATTATGCAAGATAAACTAATGGGCCTTTCAAATTAAATCTAATGGGCTCCGAGTTAAGTTGGTAAAGCCCATTCCTTCTTGTTGCAGATATTTAAATGATTATTGATAATGGCAAGTTAATTAATGTTAATAACAATTAATACTTAAAGAGGCAGTAGCTTCCACGTTACTCTAAAGGATGTTTGGCTAATGCTCTCCAAAACAGCTTTATAAACTGTTTAGGAGCTTAGAAGTTCATGCAAAGTGTTTGAGAAAATAAGCTCACAAACAACATAAAACTGTGAAAATAAACTCCAACAACTTATAAGGTCCTCAAAAATAATTAACTTAATCCAATTTATTTTTTCATAAGCTTATAAGTAATAATGAATTTATCAAAATAACCTTACTATGGTTCGTTATTTTCTGCATATACACTATCGACCTTCCCTCTCGTCAATTTTATCTCTCTAACTGACGATTTTTTCTCTAGCTTATAAATTCAATTATCCAAACATTTTGACAACTTATAAACTCTTCAAACATTATGTCTTATATGTTATTGAAACATCTTATTAGCTTTTGAAGCTTATAAGCTCTTTAACATAAGCTTAGCCAAACACCCTTTTAGTTTCACCATAGCCAATCCTTTAAATTTTCATCTGGAACCCTTTCCATTCTCACTTTGCTACAATCTCTGCTCTGATAATCCGACGGTAAAATTTCTCTCATCTTCCTATCTTTCCTCTATTGTAAATCTATAAATGTTGTAAAAAACACACCACAATCACGATAGAAAATAAAGAACATAAGAATTATTTACCCAATTCGTTTTGCGATGATGTCTGGAAGTAATGCTAAGTCAAAGATTTCACTATGATTTCAGAATACAGATTACAGGAAGAAACGACCATTAAATAGACAATAATCAAACTCTAACCTTAAACTCATTAAAGTTCCGCCTGAATCAAATATTATGGGCCCAAAAATTTGGCTCAGAAGCTATCGTACCCGAACCCCAATTGGATCACTGAGATCGGATTTAAATGTACAATACATTCAGACTCCATTCTCCAACAAATAACAACAAATAAGTTCTAATGATAGTAAAATATTTTCTGCGGTAAGCCTTGCGCACAGGTTAGCTTCCTCATTCCTCTCCACCCAACATTACTACAGTAAGTTATTAATTATATGCTCGAAAGCTTTAAAATGAACTATCAATCCTATCTGCAGCAAGCCAACAAAAATATTCGACCCCTTCTGTTTACCCCCCAGTGGCAACAACACAACAAACCATTAAGTGCATAACCCTTTATACAATAAAAATAACTATTGCTTACAAGTTACATGTGCTTTATACATTAGAAACAAAAACAAAATATGAAATAAAATTTGAGGGAAAAATTGTGTTCTTTTGTGTGTGTGTGTGTGTGTCGAGTTTGTTGTTGCTACTGTTGGAGTGAGATGAGGAGAGAGAGGAGGGATGGTGGCCTCAGGGTGGCGGCAACTCTGTTTTTCATGGAAAGAAGAGGCGCGGCAGTGCTGTTGGGGTCCCCATCCTGCGTGAGAACCGTAGAGGAAGGCACGACGGCAGCTACGAAGTTGGAGGGTTCTGTAAGAGAGAGAAGGGGATGTGAACTGGATAAGGGGTTGGGTTTGGTTCTTAACTATTGGGATCATTTTCCTTGGATCAATTGGTATTTTTATTTTTATTTTTATTTTTATTTTTATTTTTATTTTTATTTTTATTTTTATTTTATTTTTATTTTTTGGTATCATGGGGAGCCATGATTCTTCTACCTTAAAGTCTTGTATTGGGTAAACCCGCGTTCTGTCAATAGCCTTCAAACCACAGGACAATTAAACCACACTGGAAAATCGGTGTGACATGCACAAACCCATAGGGCGTTTGGTGGGGTTGAACTTGTGACCTCTCGGCCGCATGAGCCGCATAACCATTGGGTATTTTATTAAAATGAAGTCTTGGGCCTTAATAAATAGAATTTTGGACTTATTTAATTAATGCAGATTGTGGATTTGTTAGTCGGGCTTACGTTTAAAATAAAGCTTTGGTCTTAATTGAATAAGAGTCTAAGCTGAACATTATTTTATAAGGTATAATTGGGTCTTTAATTATAAGCTTTAGTTGGATTTAATTTAATCAATAGAAATCAAGTTACTAAATCAAAATTATGATTTCACATATTTATATATATTAAGTATGAATTACTTACTTATACAACTGGACATGGAAATAGCTTATGAAGAATAATATAAAAATATTTATATTACTTCTTGTCTCACATAAGTAATTTGATAACTTGGTTTCAAAAATCAAGTTATGTTTTAAAGAAAAATTGAACAAGGGTATTGTAGGAGTTGTCGAACGAAATATTGACGTGGTCTTTCCGCGTTGGGTACTCAGTCTATGTCTATAGGCTTGTCATAACAAGGTGAGCTTTCTTACGAAAAACTCGAAAATGCTACGGTGGAGTTGTTTAACTCTACTGTTTAATTTCAAATGTTCCGATGTTGAATGCTTTACGATATTGCTGTCGAAATATTTAGGTTTTATGTATGTATCCTGAGTTTTACAAGGTTCATTGCAAAGATTAGTGTATATGTGGTGACTGTGAGGTAAACAAAGTTCTTAGCCTGTCATCGGTGACTGTGTACAGAACAAGGTTCTCGAACGATCACGAAGTCCATAGAAGGAGGCCTCGTTCTGTGCGTGATAAACAACAGATATGGATTACATAGTCAGAAAATGAGCCTGGCCATGCAATCTTAATTGAAAATGACATAAAATATTTAGTAAACACAAGTCCTTTAAAAGTAAAAAACCTTGTGTGTAACTGTGACATGGAAAGTACAATTTTCGTATATGAAAATGATAAGATTTTTGGCATATGTTCACCGAGTACTTTTTACTCAGCCCTACATATTCGTTTTTGATGTGCAGGTTGAGCTGATGATGGAATAAAACCATGCTGAACGGAGTTGTTTGTCAATAAATAGAATGTAAATCTTGAGTGCACATCTCCATATGTATATCTCACATGCTTTTTCGCTGCAAATACAATATGGTATGTACCTTTCAAGTTGACTCCATCATGTATATTAATGTTAAGTCGGTCCTTTAATTGAAATGGTTTGCCAATCGCCTTTTTATTGTTTTTAACCCACGCCCGATCGCAACTCGGCTTAGTTAAATCGGGTTGTGACATGGAATGAATTTTCTTGTCAGCGCCACAACCTTAAATGAGACCTAGTAATCACCCGTTGAAGTCCTACGTGTTAGAGAAACCAAAATGAACCAAAGTTAAGGAAGATAGAAAACCTCGTAAACAGTGGTAGCCCGCCACCTATTACTATATATAAACACATTAACACTTAGCTAGGTACTCAAAATCGAGCATCATCAACATGAATCAAAGACATATTCGATCTTTATCCCTACTTTGATAGTATTTTGATCATTTACGAGGGGGACACGTTTTCAGACATCAAGGTTGATATGTCGAAAAGTGTATAATATCCCTCAAGGTTTGTTTATTTAGATAAGCACTACTAAGGAGATGACACATGTTGTGGTCCCCAACTAAGCTTTTTATATAAAACAATGATGTGATGTAGGTGCTCGTGAGTTCTAACTCGAGCACTTTCGACTACAGAGTTAGCATACAACGCGGGAAGCATGGTGAGAATACATTTGACTTATGATTCTAGAGGGTTAGAGGGCAGATCTCTCTTTGACATTTGAACTCTGTCAAATGTGTTATGTTGAGCCCTTATCGTAGGCTTTGCTAAGTTCTAAGCGAGTGGACACACGGGCATAGGCCAAGTATTCTGCTTATATTATTTCATATCATACTCCATCTTGAGGGATGCATTGAGAAGTTATAAATTCTAAATTGTTTGTTGTATACAGAAAATATACTTAAAAGTATTGCAACTTTAGCAAGTTAGTTGCAATTTGTTATTTTGTTTTTGACATTATTTTCCTCTTTGACGCACTATCATTTAGCATGTGCAAAATAAATTTGTATTTTTTCTATTACCCACCACATGTGTAGATCAGTGCTCTAAGTATAGGTTTGATCCCCCACAAGAGATTGGTGCAGTATTTTTTGGTAATAATGTTGGATTTGTATACTGAAAGAAGATCGATTGAGCTTGTATACAATATTTATGTTACCACTATTATGATCTCTTATCTGAATTATTTACTTAATTCTATATGTTGACCCATTATCTCATACAAAAAATAGATAATACAGTGTGTAGAAAATCATATTATATAATTGGTTAAACTAAATGAGATATAAAAATGGATCACAGTTGAGACAACTTGAGGACGAGTAGTTGGTATAAGTTCTGATATAGTTAAAGTAAATTAACTTTGTTACTTGTCTCAGGCGGTATGTCTTGGCGTATTGATGGATCATAGTGATATGAGTTTTCTATATCGAGTCATGAAGAACCTAGTCTCGGTGAATTTACATTAATCTAAACCTCGATAAGGTTTTAAATGAGTATGAGATTATGACCGTTATTTTGACTTGTTATGGGTGAAGGTTACATGTGATTACCCATATTCTTCGCATCTTGGGTAGTAGCGGTGTTTGTATGTCATCTTTGGTTATATGTATCAAGTAACCATATCGTTTAAGATGATGGCGTCCCTTAGGGCTCAAAAATTTATCGTACTAAATCCTCCAGGTTGAGTTAGCTTAGGTACGATATAAGATATAGTGATACTACTTAAGTAATTAGTTAAGTGATTAATTATTTTAAGCAGTCAGAATGTTATATATAATTAATGGATGTGTGATATCTTGAATATATGGATTCATAAGTTTAAGTACAAGTTCAACTCAACTTTAATAATAAAGAGGTAGTCAGCATTTATTCTCTAGTGAGATAAATAAATATTTATAGATTAATTTATGTTTTGGGTTGAGCAAAGATAATTAATTCATTTGATATCGATCTTTATTCCTTATATTTGATCCATGGACTGACACATCAAGGCCTACAGCCTGATACTTTCGTCTCCCCTTATGTAATCTCACATTGGGACTGAACTTTGTTAATTGTATTATTATTTTAATACATCTCTTAGTTTAGATAGAATTATCTTATATGTACATATATCAAGATATAATTATTCTAGAAAGATAGAAGATAATTATTATATTTATTAGATGTGCCAGAATCCTGATCAAATTAGGATTCTAAATATAGCATTATAAATACAAGGTAGGAGAAAGCCAATATTATCTTATTCACATATTGAATTCGAAAATTCCATAAAGGAAGAGAAATTTGGTATTCTCCATAGTATGCTCTCATTGAGTATTGAAGATCGGACAATCGGGACCTGATCTAGAAGATCAAAGCTAGAATCGACCATTGATCACTTTTGTCGAAAATTCATAAGTAATACGAGAAAACTCCTATGTGTTGCAATTAATCATATAAGAGCATGTTAAAATATAATCAATGTATGTTGAATTAAATATCCAGATAGATCATCGAGCACAAAAAATCATATTTCCCTCCAGACAATGTCACAATAGAAATGATGGGATTAGTACGGACTCATCTTGGTCAATACAAAAATTAAAACAAAATTGAAACAACTAAAGTAACTTGATCAATAAAAAAACTAATATGGACTAAGCATTGAATTAGCAAACATAAACTGGACTTGATCATTGATGCATAGATTTTCACTACAATTGTGTGTCAACCAATTATAAACCATAGATAGTATGTACTTCTGTTCTCACGACATCACGTGCTCTTCCACCTGGTTTGTAACATCTCAATGATCAGTCAGCTTGGGACGGAGGGATATAATGGGTTAAGAAGAAATTAGAGAAACAAATGAAGGACATAAAAAGAATAATAATAATAATAATAATAATAATAATAATAATAATAATAATAATAATAATAATAATAATAATATGAATTTATATTACGAGTTAGACATGATAGATACACGTAATAAAATCCTTACAGACTGACTAGTTTAAAATAGGATAAATAAACAAAATAAATAGAAAACTAATTGGAAGTGTAACAGCCCGCCAACCCAAATGCGGATTAAAGCTGTTACTAATGATGGGGATTAACAATAGGAACAAAGACTAATTATGGGCTGCGAGGTATATAATAGGCAAATTCTCGAAACATCATATCATTTAATGTGACACATATATATACATCTGGCTGGATCATTTAGACTCTTGACTAAAGGGTTCAACTCGAAACATAACCTATATAACTGCGGTGGAAAGGCGTGTGATTACACATATGACGATATGTAATCAAGGTTATACTTGTCGGCGACGAAGACTCAGCGCTCAACACTTCAACATCAACATCAACTACTTAACTGCACATTTAAAACAAATATGCGGGGCTAAGTACAAGAATGCACTTAGTGGGCTCATGCGAAAACAATTTCTTTAATTACTTTGCTTGCTTTGGTAACACACGAGGTTTTAGTGGAAATGCTCGTGCTTACTAAAACATTTTCTTTTATTTTCAAAAGTCGTCTGGCCAGACATATTTTTGTCTGTATGTCACGACCCCTCCGGACTACCGGATGGAGGCGACTATCTAGGAGTAGTATTTTGGGGGTTACATGGCTAGAATAAAGATGTATAACAACATTAAACTAGCATGCTCGAACATAATATAAGATAATATCATAACGATTTAAAAGGGTTAGCCATGGACCCCAAAATCTCGGCCGTGGTCAGATGGACCTCAATAGTTCATAACAATAAAGCATAAATAAGCGAGTTGAGTGTAGCGGCGGAAAGTGTGTGAATACATATATGACGATATGTATTGAGGTATAGACTACAAATTCTAGATAAAGCGGTCGAGACCTTTGGAATCCTCAACACTTTCCCCATCACCATCGTGAGCTCAACTGCACATTTAAAACAAACATGCGGGGCTAAGTACAGAAATTGCACCCGGTGGACTCATGCGAAAACATTTGATATTAAGATTACGTTGCCAATATCGAGTAAGTCGCGAGGTTTTAGTTGAAATGCTTGTCTTACCATTTTCGATTCATAAACATAGCTTTGGCGAGGCATTTTCTTGTGTGTATGGTCCGTATCTCATAGTAACAATTCATATGATATTTAAAATTAATAGTCGAGAGGCCTCCCATCTGACGCCGTGACCGACCGTAATCCGTCTGTTGCGGTCGCTCTGCAACATATGTTAACACGGTATAGTTCCGACCTTCACGCCAATCTAGCGGGCATTTATCATCGGCACGGGACCCGACATTTAAAGGTTGGGTGCGACCACAACAAATGATATAATAGTTCCAACCATCCATACAGCCTACCGGGCATAGCAGATAGGATCCGTACACAAAGCAGAATATTTTTGGCGGTAATTGCGGTAAACATTTTTCAACGGTTGAAGAATAAGCATTGTAAATAAGCTCGTTTGAAAAGGCGATAAAGTCGTATCTCGTTTGAAAGTAAGCCTACAATAGTGGGGTAAGTAAAGGGGCCCCACTATTGAGGTTAAAGCCCACCGGACTATGGTTCGTTGTAATTTGAGTCTAGGTTTGTTAAATACGTCGATATCCGATCGCTTGCGTTTGTGTCCACATCTTTCGAAACAGCGAGGCTTTGATGCGTCGCTCGAGTCTCTCGAGACTTTCAAAATCTAAGGTAAACTTGATATCTTATATCGATGTAAACTGAATTCCTTAATGAATTCATCGTTTCCATCGTATATAATTGAATTTGTTCTAGATTCGCCGAGATATCGTTCGGCGATATAAATGCGTTTTTCGATATATGGATTTCATTTGTAAAATCTTTTCTTTCTAATGAGGTATCATACTCCATTAGTATATCATACACGTACTGGCGTATTTATCAATCGTATAATCGTATGTTTGACTTAAAAAGTCAATGAAGTCGACAACTTAGTCAACAAAAGTCGACAATTTTGACTTTCGAATAGTAATTCTTACTATTTCGTTTTATAAATCGAATTTGATCGATTTGAAATCGTAAGTCCTATTTCTCGATTTATCACGTAAATCGAGGACTTATAAGTAATTTCGCATTTAATAAACCCTTTTATAAATTAAAGCGTATATTTTTGATTTAAAGCGTTATAAAATAAGCGTTTGTCTCAAACATAACAATCTATGTTTATAAAAATTTTATAAAATTTCAAATATGTCCAGAATATTAATTAGACACATAATTTATTAATAAACTTAGTTAAAAGGATTTAAAAACACTAATAATATTTGGTAATTTACGGTAATTAGAAAAAATTACCAAATGATTTTCAAAATTTTTCTAAATTAATATAGTGTATTATTATACACTATGGTCCAGAATATAATTAGTATCATCCATATGATATTGTTTGTCATTTATTAATATATATATACATCTATATATTCACGGTAATTATGAAAAAAATTTAGGAATAATTGTCCAAAATTCCCAAAATTAATATACACATAGTATAATGTTCCAACATCAACATATAACACAATTATAACCTATAGTCCATCATAACATTCATTCATGAATGAATCTCAATATAAATCGGTAATTATTAAGTAATTACCAAATAATTATCAAACAATTTCTAAAAATTCTAATTAAATCATAACATGATTAAACATTATTTTATAACATTGTAACATCACAATATCAACCAAACCAATTGAAATCATCACCACATGGAGCATATATGCTCTCGAACTTTTGATTTAATTATGGTATTTGGTTTCAAAATTCAACAATTATATACTATGTTTATACACTATAGTATAGTAATATAACATCATAATATTTATCAAAACTAATTAAATCATCACCTTGAGAGCATATCACTCACGGTTTATTTGATTTAATTAGGTAAATGATTCAAAATTCGATAAATTCATACAACACATAAACAATATCTGAGAGCATTAATATGTCATTGCATGCTTAAAATAAAATTATACACAGGTATAATCTGATGTAGCTCACGGTTCTTTTGAAAGAAATAGCTAGGGTTTTCCAAAATTCTAAATCAATTTCTATGGACTCTAAACACATCATAGAACAATAATCCATCCTTAAAATACTTTGAAAAGTGTTCGGTCCTCACAAAATAATTTTTTTTTTATAGCTTGCGAAATTTATTTTAAAAAGCTCTATGGTTCGAAAGTGATACACATATTGCTAGATCTATTCAAAAATTTCATATACAACATCATGTGTTTATTCTAGCATACGTTCACATATTTTTGAGAATAAAAACATCAAGAGCAATATTTATCCATAAAAACATACATATATACATATTGAGTATTCGAAACACACACATAAACATATATGAACATGCTCGATTTTTCTTACAAAA